>CADCXT010004525.1:0-71874 GCA_902806775.1 Microtus agrestis | reverse complement strand
TATATTATCTTTAAATACTGAATTTGAAATTGTAGTGGAATTTACCTAGTTTCCACAGATGGGTGGAGTTAGGTGTTGACAAAATCTCTATCAGAGATAGAAAAACTCAAGAAGATTTTCTTGCTGTTACAAAATTCCACAGATGCACATATTGGAAGGACAATAGGACATGATTAGTGAGGCAGTCAACCACTCTTGCATGCTATAATCATGTCTAGCAAGTATATTGAACATACTGCTAGTGACTCTAATTTCACAGTGGACTAATGAGCATTGATGTACTTTAGTCTCATTTGAGCAGAGTCAGAAAGCTTTTCAGTAAAATGTGAATGAATCAAATATATAAATAAGGATATTTTAGTCTGATAAGCTACCAAAAGGCTTCACATAATGTCAGTTTCTTCAAAGTGATTCACACATTAAGAATGTGATGCATTACACAAACTAGAGAGCAAATTTTTCTAAAGTGTATCTAGCAAAAATAAAATTCAGAAAACAATAATTATTCTACAAAGGTTGTTGTACCTTGTTTTGTCAAACTGTGGCAGAGAAAATGGCTCCAACACAGTATTTATCTTTAACTTGAGCTATTGAATTTCGATGGGTATGGTTTGAACCTCAAAACTTTATATCCAAGTTTTCTGCACAGCAAAAGCTTAACTCAGAAGAAATTGTGAGTATATTTTTGTTCCTATTTTAAATACTGTCAATTACTGTCTATTAAAATGAAATCACAATTCATGAAATTTGATTTAATGAATATTAAATCTGTATTTGTAATATTGCACTACTAATATAAATAAAAATGGTTTTGTGTTCCTTAAACTATTATTGCTAGGTAATATCACTCTATGATAGCTAAAACCATTTGAAAATTTTTGTCAGTAATGATCTTTGTTTCTATCATGGAATATTTTACAATGATACACTCGTATTCTCAATTTGTTAAACAAGGTAACACTAAAGAATGGCTAGACATGCTGAAATATGCAATGATAAAAAATGAGTAGGAACAGAAGAAGGAGGAATCGAACTTCTTTTTTTTTGCTTTTTTTTCTCTTTTTTATGACCCAGTTTTTGTAATCATAGCTACCATTCCAGACAAGAAGAGGACAATAACCAAGGAATTCATTATGCTAAACCACTGAATGTGGGTGTGAGACATGGACTCCAAAATATAGTCCCATCTCAATGCCCATCTGATCTCTTTCTTTTCCTCAAAACAAATGGAGTAAGTGTAGGCAATTCTGATCTCCCCAGAAGCCTTGTTACTGATGTCCATGCGGGGTCCGGAGCAGTCTGGTTTAGCCGGGCAGTGCCTTCTACCTGCCCGGCCTGGCGCGGAGAAGTCCGATGAGTGCAAGGCTGAGATATAGCTGTTTGTTAACCGACTTGATTCCGTGGAATCTGTTCTTCCTTATGAATATACAGCTTTTGATTTTAGACAAGCATCGGAAGGAAAATGCCCATCTGAAAATCTTGGTCAGGTGTTATTTGGGGAAAGAACTGAACCTTCGCCGTATAAGTACACATTTAATAAGGAATCGAACTTCTATATCAAAATTCAGAAATAACAGTGATTCGTTGAAATTGTATGATAATTCATTTACAAATTTCACCTTAGGAGATAAAATATTGCATAATATATTTTTAAATTATAATATGAAAGTTTGAAATTTCATATGAAACAAACAAAGTAAATAGCTGATTTCTGGCAAGTACTTTCCCTGATCCATTCATTTTTGTGAGTGAATGCTTTAGTAAATTACCTAGAATGTGAAACACAGAAATGAAGAGATCTCTAAGAAAATATGTAGCTAAATAATTGCACAATGCTCTTAACTAAATAAAGTTTGCTTCTATCTTCACAGAAATGATTCAGGCCTCAATGTCAGCCATTACCAAGAAAATGTCTATATTTACAAATAAAATAACACCATATACTCCCTAATTTAATGGTCGTGTAAACAAAATATTAACAAAGATGAAACAGGCAAAATTCCTTGTATTACAATATTTTAAATCAAATAGTAGAAATATATGACATATTCTCAACTCTTTTGTGTATTTACTCTGGAGTATATTTGGAAGCTAGGTAACCAGAGACAGGCCATTAGCATTGAATATGTGTTTAATGAGGGAAGCTGAGAAAGGGAAGTAGAGAGAGGAAAAGAATAGTTCAAGCAGCTAAAGAAATTATGAGAATGAAGAAATAAGGAGATAAATGAAATTTTAATTAAACTAGAGTATTCATGAAACAACAACATGGGGACCTATGTTCTCACAATTCAAATAAAGCAATGTAATAAAAAGGGAATACAAGAATATAATGCAGGTGATATGAAAGACAATGGAGATAATATTGGAAGCTGAAGATTACATGGAAATTGTGACAAGAAGGAGAAGAACATGTAGGCCATTGGCTAAACACAAACCAAAATATATGACAAAGCTTTATGAAACTTCAGCAAATTTTAATTTTATTAGTTTTGTCTCATTCTGGTTTGCCCATTTAGAGTTTATCTTATTTTATTTCTTTGTTAATTTTAGATGCCTGACTGTATTCTAATGAGAAAAAAGTGTGGCTTTGGTTAGAAAGAAAATGGGAGGATCTGTAATCAGAATTTATTGTGTAAAATATATTTACAATAAAGAAAACTTTAAAAGATCATTTATTGTTGGGGACTGCAGACCCCTGGCCCCTTGACATTATTTTCCTGCATCAGACTCTTTGACTTCTGGAATGAACTGAGCAAAACAACTTGTTTACCTGTACCTACAGCTGCTCTGAGCATGAGACCTTGATGGCAGGGGAGTGGGTTCTAGTGAGGCCTGTAGATGAAGAGTTGAAGCATGGCTATCAGTTAAGGATCACTATAAAAGCTAACTTATATAAATAAAGTTTTCATTTTTGTATCAAAGATGAGCCATGTCCCCAAGTCTCTGCCTGTCTGTGTGTGCATAAGATTTTAAATCTCCAGCCTGGTACTCAGCTCACATAGAGAGCATAGAGCAAGCATTGTGTTTTACAATTTATGAGTTTTAATAAACAATCTTCTGGTTATATTGGTCTTCTCTTGTCTTCTACGTTTATATGAGAAGTGATGGAGAGGTGGGTAGATGGATACATAGATAACAGATTGATGAGAGATGAAGGTAGATGATGGGTATATAGTTATCTAAAGAGATGATGTAGATGATAGACAGATGGATAGAGACACAACACATAGGTATATGATGGACACATAGAATAGATGACACATATAACATGCAGATAATAAAAAATAAATATTTTTTAAATGAAGCTTCAGACTGCCTATTATTAATATATAAGATTTATAAATAACTTTTATATAATGATTTTACAACTTGTAACATTGCTGAAGTCACTCATAAGTTCAGAGAGTTTTAGTGAATTCCTTGGGACTTTTTTTTATAGAACATCATGTCATCTGTGTGTTTCATTTGCTATCTGTATGTTATTTACTTACTTAATTAGGTTTTCCTATTCTTCTCATTAGAGCTGTAGAATATAATATTTAATGTGGTACTAAGGCAAACACTCTTGGTCTTTTTTTGAGCTTAGCAAGAAAGTATTCAGTATATCACGATTAAATGCTAAATTTCAATAAATTTTGAATAGATGTACTTTATTGGATTGAGAATTTCTTTTGATCTTTATAATTTTCCCCCAATAATTATATATTAAAGAGCTATTTAATTTTTCAAACTCATTTTCTGAATCTACCTCAATTGTTAACTGTTAGTAATTAACATTGTTTTAAAATTTAAGAAATGTGACTTATTGTTAAAACATTTTAATTTTAAAGAATTTTATTAGAAGTGTCCTGTGTTATGAACAATGCTGCTCTGAGAAAGGATAGTCTATTAAATGAAAACCTCAAGTGTCAGACATGACTTTTCCCCCTATGAATTACTTGTTTGAGGATTCCCAGAGCTTCTCCAAACACACAAGCTATTGGAATTACTTTTTGTTGCTCACCGTAACTAGACAGTATGACAGCATTTTTGAAGGCACACTTCGGTCAGGACAGACAAATATCAAGCATGAATGTAGCATTCTGGCTACTAACTACATTCTCCTTTTTAATTTTCATCTGATGTTTCGTGCTTCAGTTTTCTGCATTTGTAATGATTGGTACATTTCCCTTCAGCTAAAAACAGATAGGCTCAAAGAACTTTGTACTGATTACTTTCTTTGAAGTAGTACAACCCCTTCTATTCACTTTATCTTTTTATCTAATTGTTCATAGCACTTTCCTGTTAGTGGCATTGGGTTAATTATCTCTTCAATTATCTCGTTTCTTCATTCATTATTTCATCCCCACTAGGGGCTAAATAACAAGTTTCATTAGAGTAAGAATCTTCCTCAGAATCCTAGAGACAGCATTCATAGTACACTGTCTAAATGCTTCTTGTTTCTTTTCTCTGTCTAAAGAACTCTTTCAGTCAGCTTAGGCCGTAAACACTTGGCAGTAAAATACTTTATAAACAAATAAATGAAGGACACAATATCTCACTACATTTTGAATTTCATATATAGACATATCAGCACCAGCTTGCTTAAAGGACTGATCATTTTGCCTCAAACTGGACTTGGGATTAGAGGTACAGGCTATGAAAATCTGATTTTTACAACACAGTTATTAAGTTCTTCAGTTGCATCCTACCTCCTCATTTGAGGCAAATTCTCTCACGGATATTGGAGATCACCAATTGGCTTAACTGGCTAGGTATTAAACCCCTGGCATCCATTGTTATCTGTCACCCTACTCTAGGGTCATAGGAACACAGGACCATATCTGACTTCATATATGAATTCTGGGGATCTGAACTGAGGTACTAAGGTTTGCATGGCAAGTATTATACTGACAGAAACATCTCTTCAGACCCATCATTCTCTTTTTATCTATTTAAACAATATTATTAACTTGATCTTAACTCTTTAGTCCTACCTTTCCTTGTTCATAGATAAATATGTGTATATGATTAAAATATGTACTTTTCTAAATATACATATTAGATGTATATTTATATAAGCACACATATATGTATGTGTTATAAATCTAATGTCTGACATGGGTTTCATGGTAAAAGGTGCAAAATTGTATATATTTATGCATAATATGTGAATACACATATATGTATATTACAATAGGTATATTTGTATGAATATATATCCATATTTGTAATATAATAATGTCCCAATCTAATATAGAATGCAGATAATGAACTTCTTTCCAAAGGAGTCACCACAATTCCCACATTCTTTTATTGTTTTATCTTCAAGTATTTCAGTTTCTTTTCACTTTGTTTAATGCGGTTTTTTTTTATTCTATTTTCCTTTCCTACTTAGTTTATGATGCATTTTAAGTGATGTGTTGCTACTGGTAATTTAGAAAAAATTCTCTTGAAATACTGTTAGTATTTCATAAAAATATTTTCATATTTTTGTAAATTATAAACGTTCATTTCTTTATTGATTAATATCCTCATCTAAATTCACACTCTTATCATTTAGAAACATATGGTAATCACTGCCTGTTTAAAGTTAAAACAAATTATTATTTACTTACAGGATCAGGTTTTCTACCTGACCCTTTAAATGCACAAAAGTCTCCTAGAGTTAAAATAAATAGTTTTCTCTTACTCATTTTGCTCAATGATATAAATTGTGGTACTGTAATAATCAGGACAAGATCCTTTTGGTGTTTGCTTAGTAATAATTAATCAAGTGAAGAGATACACTAAGAAATGGACCACAGTAAGAGAAATAAATGTGTATCCATTTGTATAGTAAATCACTTGGTTCTAGTCAATACAAAAAGACAGCTACTTTTACAAAGGTAAGGGTGTAGTTAAAAATTAACATTTTCTCTGACTTCTTCTCTGGCAAGAACCACTTTGTATGCAAGGAAGGTTATTACTATTAATTCTATTGAGAGATGTTCATTATTAATGTTATTAGGTTATTTTAAAAGCACCCTGGAAAAATTTAGTAAACTTGATTGTTTCATAATAATATTCTTCTAATAAATAGAGCTCATGTAGAAGAGCTTAAACACATTCACTAAAAGGAAACAAATTGTCTAAGGTGTAAATGTATTTAACATAGCTAAACCAACAATTTGATATTTTTAGTGGGTTTTGTTTGCTTGTTTTTGATTGTTTATTTAAGGATGGTACAGATATTGGATTTACAATTAAGTAAAATAACTTTATTTCTCTGGCATACTGCATGAGTGTAATCATGATTCTAATATGAGCAACAGAAATTTGCAAGAGTTGCTAAGATACCATTGTATGATTCAGTGGGCAGAGACTTTACCAGTTGGCAGCTATGCACTCTGGAGAGATAGAATTGAATTCTCTGGAATTGAGAACATTCTGAAAATGTGATAACTATATGCTTAAATACATGATTGATACTTTAATATTAATCTAGATGAATTAATGACCATTTTAATTTTAAATGTTAATGTGCCCACAACTTAGAATAATGGAAAAATAGTCTCTGTGAGAAATTTTATTTTTCAGTTTAGTTGGTGGGTTTGTCTTTGGTTCTGGATTTTAACTAATGTAATACTGCCCATTTTGGGTAGCACCACTATCTAGGGAAGAATACCTTAACTTTATAGGAAAAGCAACACCTAAATTAAAGGCAGCAAGAAGTAAAAACATAACTGTATTCATTCCTCTCTCCCCTTGATTTTGGTAATGATGATTTGAACATTTGAACTTTACCTCTCCTGAGGATGGAATGTGACATGGGACTGTTAGCCATTCAAATGAACCCATTTTTATCACCCATGTTGCTTTTTCTGCCAGAGTATATTATCACAGGAAAGAAAATGAAATTAGGATACCAAGTAAATACTATAAAATGACGGTAGTAATTTGCAGTAAGATAGGTCAAATTGTATTCATAGTATCAACAGCAGAGATTAAGGGTATTGCAAATAACTATTTCTTTGCACATGTTCAGGTAGATAGCAGCATGCAGGTGCTGAAGCAACTTCCAGAGAAGTAGACTAAGTTGTCAAAATTGTATTTGAGTTATTCTTTATGTTTTAAATGTTCTTTCGCTTAAAATAAACAACAGTTCTAATATTTGAAAATGTAGATTTGGCAATTTGTTGATTTCAATGTGAAGATTTTTGTTATTATTGTTGTTTTGTTTTTATGTCTTTTATCTCTACAGTAACCATATATTCCATTGTCTTTGTAAAACAACTAGTGGAGCTGTTTAGTGTCTCATATGTTCTGAGTAGAGATAACATATTGTACTGTTTTGACCTTTTCAGTATTCTGTGCTTTAATTTTCAATCCATTCAACATCTTCCCTACAGAATAGTAGGACAGAAGCGAAGGAAAAAAGCAATGAGTAGCCAATCAAATCAGAGAACACTGAAAAGGTCAAAGCTGTATAGTAGAATCTTATAAGTGTCAGAGTGTATGAGACATTAAAATTATAACACCTCATTCTTACAGCACAGATGATAATAAAAGAGAAAATGGCAATACATAAATCTATTCTAGTTGTGGTTATTCTAGAAACTGAGAACAAAACAGCATATTCCAGTTATAATTCTAAAAACTACATTATTTTGGTGTGCTACAGATGTTGTAGTATATCTAAATTATACATATCCAGTAGCATTAATTGTCTAATGCTAGCTTTCATGTCTTATAAAGAAATTACAAATTAAATTACATGAGTCTGTTCATAAATAAATTAAGACAGTCTAAGCCAAAAACTTCCAGAACTTTTGTATAGAACTCAGTGAAATTCCTTGTGAGAATTCATGGAAAGTGCTAGTGGAGATTGTGATATTTTTACAGAGAAGCACCAGACTAATGTGAATTTTGTTTATTACCTCATAAACTAAATTTAAAAATATAAACCATAAAATAAGCAAACAAATGAACAAAGAGAAAAAGGAAGAAAGGAAAGAAAGAAGTAAGGAAGGAAGAATGAATGGAAGGAAGGAAGGACAGAAATAAGAAAGGAAAGAAGAAAAGAAAGACAGAAAGAAAGAAAATAAGAAAGAAATTAAGAAGAAAGATAGAAAGAAAGAAAGAAAGAAAGAAAGAAAGAAAGAAAGAAAGAAAGAAAGAAAGAAAGAAAGAAAGAAAGAAAGAAGGGGATGGGGGAGAAAACAGACTCAGAAGTACTTAACATCAATCTTTAGAGGTTTTTTTTGCTGCAAATGTCATGATACTCTTGCAATGTGAACAAGGGAGACAGGTTCAATCGAATAAGTCATCTGTAGCCACATTATTAGAGTTATTTCATAGAATCATTAATCTACTGACCACACACATGCACAGGATTTCAGCTGGAAAAGAGGGAAAGAAAAAGGGGGGAGGTGGATGCATTACAGATGTAACTGAATTCTATTGTAAGGAATGTTGACACAATTCAGAGAGGTGAAGAAAAAGAAAAAGATTATGAAAAATGTGTTTTAAAACTCATATTTCTCTGCCACTTCATGAAAAAAATTATCTACAAATAATCAGTATTATATCCATATCCATCTTGGATATAGATGCATTATTTTAGCTTGCTTTTTAATGTTTTAGTAATGGTGACAGGATCAAGCACTAAAGGAAAACAGAAATCTATGTAAGTACATTTAAAAAGTCCTTGAGAATATCTTCCTAATTTCACTTCACAAATTTTATGGAGAAATCAATAGTTTCCTTTCTATTCTAGAAAATTATATGGTTGTTTATATCATTTAGTTTCTCAACAACAATAATATCAGATACTTGGCATATTTGGGTTTGAAGCCCTTCTTTTATAAAATCACATATAGATTTCAAAGAACATTGACACCAGAATCTCCTCTACAGGCAAAGATGAGATTTAATGCTCATATGTCTGGCCATTAGTGATGTTTAACTCTATTGATATGATGAGTATAGTGATTGCTATGAAAACATAGGAACTGAAAGTAAAGGATTCTAGATGGGTCAATCAATGGCTGGCAAACTGTATTTAGGAAGATATAAGATTCAGGTATGGTGCTATGTGTAGGGTGATTGTCAATAATCATAGACTAGTATACATATCAAAATGTCAAAAATATTCTTAAAGTTTCTACATAAAGAAATTATTTATGCTCTTAGAGATTAATATTTGTCTTAATTTATTGTTGCATAATCTTTGCAACCAACAATAGTTGATCAAGTGTCAAGGCATTTTCAAATGAAATGAAGAGTTTTTCTGTTTTACATACCAGTCATTATAAATCTAAATAAAGTCATTGAATATATAAATTATCTTAATTTAAAAATCGGAAATCAGAATCAATTTCCAGAAATTCTCATTTAAGAAAATACAGATAACAAAATATCAGACTTACTCTGTTTATCTTACGGAATTCCCTTATCTTTGTTACACTATTTCCACAGATACCCGAGTTTCATATAAGAGACAAACCCTCCGTTTTAGTTTTTCCTGTCATTGGAAGAACTAAACATATTGCACATTGTATTCCACACTCAGTATTAGCACAGCAGTCATATACATTACCCTTGCTGGGAGTCTGGGACTCCTTCTCAAGTCTCATTTTTTTTTTTTCTTTCTGAGCACTTCTGGTCAAATATTATTTCTCTTTGAAATAATAGTCCTTTGAATTATGATTTTCTGCTTTTGCTACAGATACCAATGGGCATCTTGCTATTATCCTTCTTCATGAACTCAAGACAATTTGTTGAATCTTATCATACCATACTCATGTGATCCTTGGAGCTACTATCACATTTTTATTTCTTTTGACTACATAGATAATGGCACTTTATCTTCATTAAATTTTAAATAATGTGGTTGTTAGACCTCATAAGATTATTCTTTTTAAAATGAGCACAAATATATTTTAAACTATTTATTAGTCTACAATATATTTGTAAAACACTTATAAGTTTATAACTTTATTTACACAATTCTAAATATCAATACATAAAGGTTATAAGAGTACTTAAATTGAACATATATATATATATATAGTTTACAATTCACAATATTAAGGATTACAAATCATAACAAAGACTCACGTAAATATTTTTTCATCATACAATAACCATCATTATCCAGATCTTATTACCAATTTGAAAAGTTAAGCTTTAAACTTATTAATTATTGTTCTTAAAGTCACAACTTTGTCTTTATCAGTTCTTAATTTTAGATATAGAATACCTCCTTATGAATTTCTTATCAAGGTGGTTACAGAAGCCCCCAAAGCAGTATAGTTTACTGATATTACTTCATTATCAAACTAAAAGCAGATGGTAACAGCCTATTGCTAAAGATGACACAAACTTTGAACACAGGACATTGAAAAATCATGCTAGAGATCAAATGTAAGCTTCCTTTTTGTGGGATAACTTCCATAGTGTTGAAAGGGTATATACAGGCTATTGAAGGAGAAAAACTTATTATCTTACTTAACAATGGCTTCTTCATGACACTATACTGAATTATGTTGTATGATTTGCCTATGTTCAATAGGGGAATGTTATTATAGGACAACTAGCACATTCTCACCAGATATTCAGTCTGAGGCTCAAAGGAAGTTAATGCCTGGTATTGTGAACCTGGTCAAAAGACCCTGGCTCAGACACTCCTAAATCTTAAAGGTAAAGTTACTGCTTCTGTTTTGCTGAATGGATATGCAGTCAGACTTCCTTTTAAGTGTTTCTGTAGATATCCATAAATTGTTGTTATGTCATCATTACACAGAGAAACTTCTTTTCACAAAAACAGTGGTTAATGCAGAAACTCAGGGCTTGCCATGGTGCTGACAGTGGCCTTTGAATGCTGAGTACTGCATTGGACGCCCACATCATCCCCTTTATTGTTCTCAGTGGTGTGAGCACTGATGAAGTACCCATGATCCAGCTCACTATATCCAGTAGCTCTATATTTGTGCCCAGATGAGACAGGTATCCCTAATTAAACCCAGTGAATCACAAAGCTAAAACACAAATAAGCAAAAAAAAATATTATGCCAGAGTAGAAGAATGTTTGGAATGAGGAGGTTTTACATTTTCAAGAGAAAGAAGGATAAGACTTGTGAGTGTGATCGGAATTAACGTATACATCCATGGATTTGTCACAGAATTAATCAATCATCAAGATGTAAAAAGAAAAATATTTGTCCTTTTTATTTGAGTTTTTGAAATTTTCCATTCAATTCTGAATGCTGAGATACACATTACATGACTTGTTTAATAATCAGAAAGATATGTATGTAAAAGGAAGATAATAAAATGATATATTTATTAAAAGGAAATTATAATAAAATAGACATATTTATTGACAAAAGATATGTCATGAAACAAATGAGATGTTTCAGTGGGTAAATATGCTTATGGCCTAACCTGACAACCTGGATTTGATCCATGGAACACACATGATAAAAGGCATAGCTCCTAACGAAAAATTGTTCTTTGGCCTCCACTTTTATATAGTGACATGCCTGCATGAATATAGTGTAACCACACACACACACACACACACACACACACACACACACACACGGGGTGGAGAGAGAGAGAGGAGAGACCGAGACAAAGGGAGAGAGAGAGAAAGCAGAAGGAAGGGAGAGGGAGAGAGAGAGGGGGAGAGAGAGATAAACATAGATAAATGTAAAATATGTTCTTAAAGAAACTTGTCACTTACTTAATGTAAAATTTGATCTTGTTTAGAATCTGTTTCAATAAAACTCGAATAAAATCAGCTTATGTAAGTCTGAATTAATTATAAATTGTAAGACATCAAGTACCTTAGACATGACTTTGCTATGCTTAGTCAACAAGCTGTATCTACTTTATTCAGAAACAATTAAATATATATATATTGTACTACAGAGTTTTTATTTTATATTATATAGATAAAATATATAGAAATTTGTACAGTAGGGAGAAATTTATTAAATAATATTGGTAAAACATTAATTCTTTAATCTATATAATTGATAATGTCATTAAATTGTTTTATCTTATATTTTCAATTTGATATTTATTATAATTTTAGATTATAATTCTCATGATAGGGCAGTTTATATTAGACTGTGGTTCTTAATACCAGTAACAACAAACTCTATACCTTTATTAAACATTCTTCTTTAAGGCACTGAAGTGAGTAAAAAGCAATTAGAAAAGGGAGATAAGTATATTACAAGAGACTAATATTTAATTGTCTTTTATTTTTTACATAGGGCAAACCTCAATCAATGGATGTGATAGTGACCATAGTTTAGTAGGAAAATAAGACTCTTCTGCTCCAAGCAATATCACTATATGAATTTCATGAGGATTGGGATAACTTTACAATCTGAGTATCTCTGTAGGACACATTGTTGGAATAATTATTTCAGTTGAGATTTTCTTCCTTGCTAACAGATACTATAGATTTTGCTGTCATGGTACTTTTGCTTGAAGCCTGAGTAATTTCCCAAATTCTAATTTTAGGTTTATGGTATTGGACCGAATACCATACCCTAATAATAGTGTCTAAATCAGTGGTGGAACAAGTGTTTTAAAGTTTTAAACATTATGGTGTGATAAACTGTGTAAATCAGTTCCATGCATTTGGCTATGTAGTAAGAGACTGTTTGTTTGTTTCCCCACCACTCAGTCTCCTGAAATAATCACACAGAAGCTATATTATTTGCAATACTATCTGGCCAATAGCTTAAGCATATTGCTAGCTAGCTCTTATATCTGTAATTAACCCATTTCCATTATTTTATATTTTTTCAAGAGGCTCTTGGCCCTCCGTCAGGTTCCAGCTGAATGCTAGCATCTCTCCTTGACTCCACCTACTCTCTCTCTCTCTCTCTCTCTCTCTCTCTCTCTCTCTCGGAGAGAGAGAGATAGACAGGTATAGGTACAGGTACAGGTACAGGTACAGGTACAGGTACAGGTACAGGTACAGGGACAGATTCAGATACAGATGATACAGATACAGATACGGATATAGATCTTTTCCAGGCTGAATATATTCTGTTAAGTCGTTGGCCAAGAGCAACATCTTTATTCATTGACCAATAAAAGTGACACACATATGGAAGGACTTCCCACACCATGGTCACATCTTCTTTGGAATGTTTAGCTACTAAACTGATAATATACAGAAGTTGACTATATGAAAAGATAGTAGCAAGTGATGTTAAGACAAAATTAAATGAAATTCACAGCCCATTGCAGGTATAACGTCCTGATATTAAATTCCTGGCATGTTAGACATTTATTGTTTTCTGTTAAGATGCCAGTCAGGTCATGACAAGAATGAGACCCATGTTAAAGGTATGTGTTTTTCTTTGACATCAATTCAAATGGAAATGTCAAAGCATACTGTCTTAACAAGGCTAAAAACAAGCTTTCAGAAACCAGAAATGACACATTGACCCCTCTGAAAAATTTAATCTTGATATCCCATCAATGTGTATGGCAAATAAATAAGATTAATATAAATGGAAGGAACAGTAAAAGATATCTTATAAATGCACAATATAAAATTTTAGCTTATATATAGATATATTTATGACTCAGATATTAGAATCACTCAAAAGACCTTAGACCATTATACATATTATAATAATTTTATGTGATTACTATAAAAATATTTTAAAATTTAAACCTTTAAAACATCAAAATTTTACGAACAGAAATATCAGTTAGAAAATAATAGACTTACAACATGTCAACCATCATTAAACGAAGATTATAGAGTTTAGGATAATCATTTTAACACAACCATATAGGTTTTTTTTAAAGAAAAATAGCTCAAACTATGAGTATAGAAATAAACTCAACAAGATATATGAAAATTACAAACAACAGGTTGTATCATCCAAGTTCCCCTCCCAAAACGAGGAAAAGATAGCTAAAGATATTTACATGACTAAACGAAAACTTTTAACTTAACTTTTGTTAAAAGACAACGCCTAGATTCCAGAACATTCATAAATTCTCTGAATTTATCCCTTACTTAAACTATTATAAACCAACATTTAAAGCAGGGAAAAGAGAGATTTTACAAGGAACTCAATAATAAAAATGATGATTTTTTCAGAAGAAAAAGACAATGGAAGAATTAAAATATAAAGATTAGAATGTGATATAGTACAAATTAACTCTGTCAAAATAAACTCAAAAAAAATAAAAAGAAGAATTTTCGTTTTCATCAAAGAATAAATCTACTTATGACTAATAGCAATGATACTACAGAAAAACCAATAAGATAAACACAATAAATGTATAGATGCCTGCAGTTTTATTTTGAGTTTTGAAAGATCAGTTGTCTTATAAAAGCAAAAATACTTGCAGTGTATAGAAGTAGAAAAATACAGTCAGACAAGCATGGTGGTTCTTCTCTGGGATTTGCAACACAAAGTTGTGTCTGTCTTTATACAGATAAGCCAGGCTTAAATATAAAATGAGATATTAAAAAGAGGTAAAGACATTTCAAAGGGTATAAGAAACTTCAGAATTTAACAAATCCTAATTTAAGCATCACAAAAGTGAAAGCGAAAAAGCAGATTATTCTTCCAATACATCCACACAACAAGAACACAAACTGCTCTACTAGTTTAGGTAGTTTTTTTCCTTATGTCCAAAGGCAGCTAATACTGATTTCTGAAAGATAAAGAAGCTTAAATTAATTCTGTTAATATGCAGATATGCAAATTAAATTCTATAATATGAGATATACATTATATTTAATATATAATTTTATCAATAACTTTGAAATTTAATATATAGATTGATAAAAATGGAAGAATCAACATTTCAAAGAATATAATGTATTATTAATTATAGTCACCATATTACTCAAAAGATACCTTGAAATTTTTCTTTTTCTATAATTGAAAGACTGTATTATTTAAGAAAATTTTAACCCTAAGTAAAATCTTTTCCCGCTTCCATAATAATAAACTCACTTACATGTGTCAGAAATTGCTATATTTGTCTTTCTATTTCTTACATTTTAGCTAGCTATGTGTCTTCTAGCTTCATTCAGCATACACAAACTTTTTGCTGAATATTATTCTATACTATGTATTTTATATTTCCTTTATCCATTTACCACCTGATGGACATATTTTTTTTTAAATTTGATTTCTTGCCTATAATGAATACTTTTGGGAAAATAGCAACATAGCTACCTCTTGCATATATTAATTTATTTCTCATCACTTATATAGTTGTTGTGCAATATTTGTTTAGCAATTCAAAGATGTGTTGCATTTGTTTAACTATGTTACATATGTGCAACAATTTCTTATGCTATGGGAAGTTTGTTTAACTGTGTAAAGATCTGCTGCAATTGTTCAATAATGTAAAGATGTGTTGCTGCTTAACCTTCCCTGCCTGACTGAATTAATAGAAATCTGAATGATCAGTAGTGAGGGAAAATATATATGAGGGACTTCTTGGCATGGAGATTAAGTAGGAGGAGGAACTAAGAATGTAGAAGAAAGAGAAAAGAGACTCCAGGAAGATGCCAGGGATCAGGCATACAGGCATAGGGGAACAAAAAAAAAAAATAAAAAGCTGCCCAGTAGTTCTTTTAATGAATTTATTAATCCAAACTTCTACTGATTTTGTGTAATAGTTCACTTTGTTCCACATTTCCTCCTCCCTACCCTTAATTTCTTCTTTTTTTTATTAATAAGCTAATTAAGAAAAGTTGTTACTTCACATTGGCTTGATTTTAATCTCATTAATGATAATTACTGCTGTATATTTAATAGTTTTTCTTTTTAATTTCTTTGCCACTTAGGGAAAAATTATTCAGAAATTCAATTCATACTTTGGCTTATAAAATAAGAGACAATGCCTTATATATGTTACGTTAGTTTGTATGACTCTCTTCAATTTCCACATACATTGGTAATCTGTAAGAGGGGATCTGGTGTACTTATGATAAATAACAGAATTCTTTATTATCTAAATGAGTATACCACTTAAAAGGAAAAGTAACCACAAATACTTCTTTTTTAAAAAAAATATATATTTATTTATTTATTATGTATACAATATTCTGTCTGTGTGTATGCTCGAAGGCCAGAAGAGGGCACCAGACCCCATTACAAATGGTTGTGAGCAACCATGTGGTTGCTGGGAATTGAACTCAGGACCTTTGGAAGAGCAGGCAATGCTCTTAACCTCTGAGCCGTCTCTCCAGCCCCCCGCAAATACTTCTTGACTATGAAACTTCTGAGGAAAGAATAATTTTTAGTCAGAAATATTCTAAGTGGATATCAAACAAATTGAGATGTGGGATTCCCCTCTGTGTGCTATGAATATGTTTTATTACCATTGGTTAATAACAAAGCTTCTTTGACCTTTGGAAGAGCAGAGTAAAGCAAGGTAAAAAAATTAAACTGAAGGCAGAATCATGCATATGTCATGTAACCACCAAAGAAGTAAGATGTGAAATAACAAAGCACAAGCCTTGTGGTAAAAATATTAAATCATAGAAATTGGTTAATTTAAGATATAAAAGCTAGCTAGGAATATTTCTGAGCTGTTGGTCCATCAGTTTTGTAATTATTGTAGTTTTTGTATGATTATTTGGATGGTGGTGGCTGGGAAACAAAAACTCAATTTCTATTTATGTAATGGTGCCCAGTCATATGGCAAGAATTTCCACATAAAGTTTGAGAAAATTTATTTTAAAAAGGAGGGGGGATTCTAAACAGACAAGAACAGACTCAAGCATAGTTTCGTGGTAACCATTTTTTCTTCAGTAGACTATGTTTGCTAGTGGCAAGCAGAGGCATGACTCATTTAAGAGAGTCTTCCTGACTCACTGTTAGCTATAAAAACCTTGTAGTTCTTTTAAGAGGCTCTGACACTAAACACCTAAATGGTGTTTATGAGCAGTTGGCATCAGGCTTCTTAGTGGTGTCATAAACCTAGAAATTCCTAAGAGTTGTGGTAATAAATCTCGTTCCTCCCATCCCCTCCACCATGAAGTTAGACTCTCACAGAGCTAAGGAATGGGGTGGAGCTACCTACCAAAGCTTTAATCTTAGCCCTATTGCTTAGCAGATTAAAAATTCATGTGGTCAGAAAAATATAGAGGTATACAGTAAAGACAGATTCAGATAAAAGAAACACTAAATGTTTTACCATGTGTTTAAAAGTATATGTAAGATTGTGATAGAAAAGCTTCTTTAAAAAGAAATAAAATGGTTGGGTGTGGTGACATACTCCTTTAATCCCAGCACTTGGAAATCAGACACAGGTAAATCTCTGTGAGTTCAAGGCCAACCTGATCTCCAAAGTGTGATACAGGACAGCCAGAAAAATACAGAGAAATCCTGTCTCAAAAAAAAACTTGAAAATTAAAAATATAGTAAGAAAAGAAGTAATATAAAGATTGAAAATACACACAGAGTTATGGATACTATTGTGTTGTCTTTAAATTTTTGCCTGCTGAGGAAAGAGCAACAGCTGATAAAAGATATTTGATTATAAATTTTCTTGGATTATCCAACCTACATAATTTGAAAATGCCCTGACTTCAAAATTTAAGTAGAAAGATATGCTACTTTGGAAAAGACATTTGTTTTTGTTTCCACGGTAAATGAGAGGCTGTGGGTGGATTTATTCTTGGTTAATAACGAATAAGGTTTGATTGAGGGAGATGCCCTGAAAAAAATCTCAAATGGAAGAAGATGACCCAACGTTTTAGAGTACCTCTACTGCAGTTTGCTCTGAGCTCTACATTCAGAACAGCTTCAAGACTGCTGGCTGAGATGATCTAGCCTCACAAAATACTCTACTTAGGATTTAACCATAATTCTAAGTTTTATTTGGATCCCCATATATTATCAGCACCCCGATCAGCAGGAAGAAACCTAGGAAACTACATCCACATTTCCCCCAAAAAATGGATTATGGATATTTGTCTTTGTGTAGTATGTTGTTTACAAGTTGCTATTGGGACACTGAGCCTATAATTTGGGATCCTAGAGAAGCTAAATAAGAAGGTGAATCCAAAGAAAAACATATATTTATCCTCCTGGATATTGGAAGTAGACAAGATTGCCAGGCAAAAATTGGGAACTTGGGCGTAGGGGTGGGGTGGGGGTAAGGGGAGAGGGAGAGAGAAGGGAGAAGAGGAGGATGGGGAGAATTTGAGAGGAATGGGATGGTTGGGATGGAGGAAATGTGCTTATGGGAACAGGAAAGTAGATATCTTAATTAAGGGAGCCATTTTAGTATTGGCAAGAGACTTGACTCTAGAGAGGCTCCCAGGTGTCCAAAGAGATGTCCCCAGGTTGTTCCTTGGACAGCTGAGGAGAGGGTGCCTAAACTGGCCCTATCCTATAGCCACACTGATGAATATCTTGCATATCACCATAGAACCTTCATCTGGTGATGGATGGAGATAAAGACAGAGACCCACATTGGAGCACTGGACTGAGCTCCCAAGGTCCAAATGAGGAGCAGAAGAGCTGAGAACAAGAGCAAGGAAGTCAGGACCGTGGTGGGGCTTATCTACTGGGAGCTCACCAAGGCCAGCTGAACTGGGACTGATGGAGCATGTGATCAAACTGAACTCTCTGAATGTGGCTGACAAGGAGGGCTGACTGAGAAGCCAAGGACAATGGCACTGGGTTTTGATTCTACTGCATGTACTGTCTTTGTGGGAGCCTAGTCTGTTTGGATGTTCACTTTCCTAGACCTGGATGGAGGGGGGAGGACCTTGGACTTCCCACTGGGCAGGGAACCCTGACTGCTCTTTGAACTGGAGAGGAAGAGGAAGGGGACGGGGAGTTGGAAGAGGGGCAGGGAAATGGGAGGAGGGGAGGACGTGGAAATTTTTAATTAAAAGTGAAAAAATAAAAAAATAATGAAATAATAAAAAAAGAAAAAGAAAAAAAAGAAAAATCGAAACAAAGGAGATTAGATTCAGGGTCTTGATTTGAAACAAAAAAGAAGGGGAACTGCTGTGGGATAATGCTTTTGTACACCGTAAAGTTTTATCACTTGTACGGATTTAATAAAATGCTGGAGATATAGGAGGGCCAACCAGACTAGAATTCTGGGAAAAGGAAAAGTAGAGACCTATTCAAAATCCTAACTCAGAAGAAGCAAAATGAGAATGTCTTACTGAGAAAAGATGCCAAGTCACACGCTAAACATAGACATTAATTTGTATATTAATTTTAGTTGGAAGAACAGCTTGATAAGCCTGAGCTAATAGGACAAACAGTTTATAATTAATATAAGCCTCTGTATGTTTCTTTGGGACTGAATGGCTGAAGGACCAGAAAGGACAGAAACTTCTGCCTACATAATTGTTTAGTGGGTGTGGTGGTGAATAATCGTAATCCTAGCACTTAAGAAGTTAAGGCAGGAGAATCATGCATTTTAAAGCCCAGCCTGAAAACATAGCAATTTCACCGGCAAACCATACATTTTAAAAATGTTTCAATACTAGCTGCTTTTCAAAACAGTTTTATACTCAAAGACTAATTAGTTCTACAAGTTGCTATTACTTAATAGATCTTCAGTTACTATTAGATTTCTTAGCAGTTATTTATTAAAATATGGAAATAAAATATATTAATTTACAAAGTATACTAAAGTATCAGAAGAGGTTTGGTACTTTTTCTATGCTCAATTCTAAACTTAAATGTTGGAAATATTTCTATTTAATTATCCTTATTATCCCAAAGTATAATATGTGTACAAATAAAGCCGGATATTTCCCAAAAAACATAAACCCTTTGACAATTCTTTTATTATTATTATTATTTAATTAAAATTTTCCACCTCCTCCCCTCGTCCCATTTCCATTGTCCGTCATGTTCAGGGAGTCCGGTTTGATCACTCACATGCTCCATCATCCAGCTGGCCTTCGTGAGCACCCATTAGATCAGCCCCAGCGTCGCAGTGGGTGGGCTCACTCCTCATGGTCCTAACTTCCTTGCTCATGTTCTCCTTCATTCTGCTCCTCATTTAGACCTTAGGAGCTCAGTCCAGTGTTCCAATGTGGGTCTCTGTCTCTAGCTTTATCCATGACAGATGAAGTTTCTATGGTGATATGCAAGGATAAAAAAAAAGTTTATGTTTAGAAGTTTCTATTGTATTAAGGAAAATAAATCATCTTTTTATTTGTTTCTGTAACACTCTCCCAAATATTTACTCAGTTCAGTTGTGATGATACTTTATTTGTGTTTAACAAGTGAAATTCACCTTAATATCAGAGTGCAGAGCTAGCTACATTAGTTAGCAATAGACACTAGGCAATGGTTACTCCCAGAACTCCAGTGACAGAGGCAGTCATATATCTGTCAGTTCAAGAGCACCATGGGTTACATAAGATGGAATCATTCTAAAAGAGAAAGAGCCAATCGTGGTGGTTTACACCTTTAATCCAGGACTAGGGATTTATTCCAATATATTTTTCTCCATATTTCATCATAAAATTCTAGGAATAAAATTAATTTTATTAATCATTTTCATATCACATTACATTTTTCAATGAAATTTTTATTCATTTTCTCACTCTTACAACAATGTAAATATAACACCTCTATCTTGATGTTCAGTCACAATTTATTTTATGTCATCAAAATTGCTATGATGCTTTCCTAATGAAATGTTATATAGTTTATTTTAAAATTATGGAGCATTTATTGGTTTTTCAATATACTTTTTATTTTTTTTTGAGTTGCCCATCAATTCATTAGTGGGTACTATTATTTCTATTAACACAAAATGATGTTACAATTATTGAGTTTAATTATTTAAACAGTTATTATTCTATCTGAACTTTCTCAAGGCTGACATAGGTCTCTGTTTTGCTACGTGTCTCACATTGGTGTTTTATCATGTTTTGAAAATTGCAATATAAAAGTTTGACCTTTGGAATTAAAAACAGGGTGAGAGTTAAGATTTTATTATTTTATGTAGATTAGAAAATTTTGGTCCTAAAGGCTGTATTTACTTACAAACTTACCATTGCAGGTGCAGGTGATTTTATGGAAATATAACAATTTCTCAAAATATGAAGAAAAGGATGCCAAGAAAATTATCCATTCTCATATCAAGTTCCAAAATTGTAACTATGTCATCAAAAAGTGACAAATGTATACATGCTTTTGTGGTAAACTGTGATGCATTGATACAGGAATTTATCATGCAAAAATCAACATACTAATTACCAAATGGACCATTTCTAACTTTTATCATTGATTTTAAAAGATGTATTTCTGCTATCTTCCCCCGTGTTCATATCACATTTGGGATTATGTTAGTCACATTTACAAAGCCTATTGCTGCTCAAGATATATTAAGGTAAGAACTCGTTACCTCGGAATATTTAATATTCTACAGCTCTTCCATAACTCCACAAATTAATATGTTAAAGAACATCATAAGTGTCATAAAATGTATATTGAATCAATATAATTTTCCTACTCAATATCAGCAATGTGTTTTTATTATAATATTTAAAATACCAGTTCTATTGTTAGTCAGAATTATTATTTAGCCATAATTTGTTTCCAACCTAAATTTCACTTTAATTTTCCATGAATATTGCTTTCAATTACTAGATTCCAGCCCCACTGATCATTAAATGCTTCAGTCACATCAAAATTGCTCCAAGTATAAAGACAAAATAGTTTCACTTTCTTCTTACAGGAATGCTCTTTTTCTACCCTATTGGACTTCTTAGTCTTTGCGTGTTATCTTATATTACCACTATTGAGAAATTTTCAATTATAATTGCTCTGCCTAAAGGAGCTCAATTTACTGGTCGAGGATCTGTCTATGTCCCTCATTTTCACTCAGTTACTATGATTATAATGGTTGAAATACATAATTTGCATTGTTCAATCTTTGTCTTTCATTCAAATATAAGGTAAATTACAATATAATGTTTACATATTTTGTTGTGCAACAGCGAAGAGATGGAACTTTAAGCATTTGTTGATTTTGAAACATAATGAGATATCAAAAACATTAATTTGTTTCCATTCACTTCTCATGAAATAAGCAGATATATTTTAGTGAGATATTTTTAAAACTCATTCCTTCTGACAAATGTTTATTCAGATTTTGCTTGAATTCTTTATGTTAAGAAAATTTTATCTTGACACTCTATTTTGAAATTAAAATGTAGCAAGAACATAGAAAATAGTTTAATCCTTAACAATAAACAATATTTTTAAATATAAATAATAAGTTACAATATCTTTAGAGTACATTGTTTACCCTGTTTCTTTTGCATTACCTATATCATTAAAGCATTTAACATCAATAAGATCCAGAGTATAGTAATTTCAACTGTGGCAAAAAGAACAATATCATCTTCTTGACACCTATTAACAGCATCATTTTTCTTATCACATTATAAAATGATTTCATATGTACTATGAAAGCACACTAAACTATATATCCCATCGTTTTCCAACCAAGTTTTATCAAAGAATAAAGCAGCAACCCTTTAGGTTGTAATATTGGGACACTATAATTAATCTACCTCATTAGTTTCTAGACAAGATCATTGAAGAAAAAACCAATCTGGAAAATACACACATTTAACGTTTATCTATATCCAAATTAAGAGTACTTACATGAATGTACTGAGAATTTTTATAGAAAATTTAAGTTTATAGTATATGCTATGCTAGGCAATATACAAAAACTCAAAAGTATTTAATCTTTTAAAATAATTTACATTCTCTGACCATAGCTTAAATACTAAAGGACTAAGATTTTTGAAGAATTAAGATGCAAACACACAGAAAGAGTGTCTATTCAACATCTATTGAGAATTAAGTAAAGGTTTTTCAGTCTGACTTGGAAAGTGTTCAAGCCTTTTGGGACCCTGTTAACCTGATGCTGTATAAAGAGAACACAGAACTGATATTGTCAGGTAAAACTTAGTAGAATACAATAGGGTCTTTGTGAAAGTTCATTGTAGTTATCTTTGAAATATAATACAAAGAAAAAATGCTTCTGACACAATAATTGAGAAAGTTTTGATACTATTTTCACATTATGATTCCCATTAGCATATTCCATGGTTAAATTTTTTGATGCCTAATTGAGATACTTATATCCTAGCAACTGTCAATGAAGGTACCAATGCAACTAGATACAGGGAAATTCATGTCATCAATGTCAAAGATTCTGAGTCACAAAGATGGTTACAGAAAATGAGCAATGTCTGCCTCCTTGGTGATTTACAGAATAAGATTCTAATCTAGGAGCAAAGGATTCTTTTAGATCCTACTTCTACAAACAAATTCACAATAGGGTTAATAAATGATCTTTGGTAGATCTAAGGCTCAAAATATGCTGCAAACTTCATTCCACATGGTTTTCACAGTCTCTATTTCTCTCTTGTCTCTCATAATGACATTGTTAATCACAAAAGCATTTTTACATACTTCCAAACATGTATCTCTCTCCTTCTCTCTTTATACACACACACACACACACACACACACACTATTCTCTATATAGTTTTTATAAATTATATCTACAACAATTAATTTTATCCTAATATTTTTCTCTGGTATTTTTTCCATCTTAGAAGGAAGAAAAGTAAGGGAAAAATAATGCAATTCTAATATAATATTAAAATTTAAGAACAATTTAAAATATTGATAAATATAATTATTAAAGCATAAAAATTTAAGAACTAATTAATCTGTATAAAGATACACAAATAATCTTTAAAATTATTTTTAAAGATAATTTAAAATGTGTGGGTATTTGGAAGATAATGACATTTTATAAAGTAAGACTAAAAAATTTAATTTGTGAAAATCTATATCTGCCCACATTAGAAATAAGTTAGCCTCCTTTGTAGATGAGTGATAAGAGTCTTACTTTATTCCAGTCAACCAGCAATCCACTTATTTTATATTTCTCCCTCAAGGTGATAAAGCTAGCAGGGTACATTATAATTCAATTATATTGAATAAGTACCCCTAGAATTTTAATTACAACAAACAGATGTGATTGATCTTTGAATTTCTATGAGATATACATGAATAAATATTCATTTAAATGTTGAGCCGTGTGTTCCCCTTAAACAAAAGAAAACATACTTCAAATGCATTATATACTAAAGAATGCAAAGTAATTTACTTTCTACATTTCAATTTATCTAAGGGAATTTTCTCAACCAGCCTCCTTACTACTCAAAAAAGCCATCCTATCAGCAACAATAGCATTGTTGTTGTGATGTGGAAACAGAAAAGTTGTCGGAAAATTTCCTACTACTTTAGAACATTGTATGTTTATCATACCCTGAATAAAGAATGTGCTATAAAATCAGTAAGAAACGCTTGTGAAATAAATGGAATACAAACAACACAATGTAATAGGGAGAATTCTACCATTGTCTGTTTTGTTCTCCTTCTTGTCCTCAAAACATCTTTCCTGAATCCTAGTTGAGAATTCAGATGGTACTATGCTCGTTGCTAAAATAGATGGTCATCTTCCAACACACTTTAAGGATAAGGCTTCCAGGTCAGTTCAGAGATGATTCCTCAAGTCCTTTGTCCCAAAGAGGTGATGACTTCAGGAATAGGGTCCTAACTTCAAGTTCTGGAAGGTTAACAAGGGCAATGGCAAAAGTCCATATTTTAGGGAGAGTTTTGGAGACCTTAACAAACAATTGGATGGAAAATTTCCCATACATCGCATTGGGTTCGTGTTTGTTAATTTTAATAAAAATGAAATTATATTTAACCTTTAATCAGGAAAAATTGATAAATGAACATGTTGGACTGTTACTGAAGAATTAGCTTATTCCAGAGACCATTTATATCTAAAATAAAATTACTAATTCAAAACAATGTGTTTCAAACAAATCAAGTATAACATATTGTAAATGACTTATTTGTGTAAATTTGATTTTGCCCATATGTATTACATTTATTTCCATGACAATGAGAATCTGAAATAATAATACTAAGTATAATAATAAACTTCAGTAATGAGTATGCATGTAATATTTGAAATTGCCTAATATTTATAATATTGTATTCAGTAAACCTAAAAGTATTAACAATAATCTTGTTTAATTTAGGAGTTTGATGCACTAGCTTAATCATGCTTAATACCAATTATGACATACTGATGACTGAGCTAAGCAGTATGATACTAGAGTGTGCTCTTTACCATAGAAACAATAAAACCATGACTAATGGGGCTCAGATGCTTGAAAGTTCAGGCAGAGGGACCACACTGCCTCAACAATGGAAAGGTAAGCAGATGGTATCTGTCAATTCAATGAAATAATAAGTGTGCACACATCAGGTTGTAGAAAAAAACACATATCAGGGTTCTTTATCAGAGATTTTCTGGTTGGAGGCTTTAAACCAAAAATAGATAATACTAGTTTAAGTTTGAGAAACAAGTCAGTGTAGGGGACAATTACGTTGACAAACTTTCAATGCAATTTAAGTGATGATGTAAAACAAGTAGAAAGAGACAAGATAATCCTAGTGAATATCAGCAATTAATATTGATACTAAGAGGACTAGGCATTCTTTGGTAGGTTTCTCATTATATGACCAATTATTAATTATTCCAATTCAAAAGCCTTGTTTCATAAGATGGCTATGGCTAAGTCTTATAGAAAGCAATATAAGTGATAAAATGTCAATTTTATACAATTCTCTAATGGGTCTCATTCATTTTTTCATTATTTGATAAAAGTTTTATGCTTTGCATTAAAAATAATTAATTGAACTATTGAACTCTGTACTTTGTGGTAGAATAAATCAGGAATATAGTCTCAATTCTTAGTCATTTCTATGTTTTTGTATAATATATTAAATAGAAATATAAGAAATTTTATATATGAAGAGGAAATAAACTCTAAATTTCTATTTTTCCTCCATAAATTTATTCTTAGTTTGATCTTCTTCACTAAGAATTAGAAAAAGTAGAGTGAACCTGTCAACCGGAGGTAGCCAGAGCAATGGCAATGGGTTTTTAATCCTACTGCACGTACTGGCTTTGGGGGAGCCTAGGCAGTTTGGATGTTCACCTTACTAGACCTGGAAGGAAGTGGGAGGTCCTTGGACTCCCCACAGGGCAAGGAACCCTGATTGCTCTTTGGGCTGTTGAGGGAGGGGGACTTGACTGGGGGAGGGGGAGGGAAATGGGAGGCAGCGGTGGGAAGAGACAGAAATCTTTAATAAATGAATAAAATAAATAAATAAATAAATAAAATATAAAAATAATAATAATAAATCCTCCATTCTAGGGATTCACCAAAACAAGGAAGTCCATGTATAATTTTTTGTTTGTTTGTTTTATTGAGCAGCAAAGTGACTGAAAGAAAAGTTAATAAAGCCATATTTTCCAACTAAGGAAATAATTAACTCAGAGAGCTTCTAGTTTCTCTTGTTAACAATGTACATACAAAGTTTTAAGTATTAGCAAGGATATGTAGTTAGAAATGAACTTTAAAAGTTGATTATATTGTAATTTTTTCTTGAAATTAGGCTGTTTACTCCAGTCTAGAAACTGTCATTTGTATTGTACATTTGAATGTGCAAGCTGTGAAGCTATGGAAGTGAAAACTTCATGAGATACAGTGAATTGTAGTCATATAGAGTCTAGATTTAGTCATCTAAATAGTTTCCTATCGTACTTTTGTAAATAAGTCGTTCATTTCTCTAAAATAAACTATTGTCTACTTAGTTTCATCATCTCATAAAGCTTTTCTTTGCAATGTATAGTTCTAACACAAAGAACACATGTATGTACACATTTACTAGAAGTTGTGCTTGTTAGTTGGATAAATTATATTTAATACTTTTAGTTTATATGATTTTAGGAATAGCTCTAAATGCCATGAAAGCATATTCTGGTGTCCTCCACCTTAATTATTGCAGGCTAAATACAGAATCTAATATTTATAGAGAATTATTTAAACATTGAATTTTAGAACAATAGATTCATAGTTCCTTTTCTGCAATATTGAGTTTATATTGTCGTCAAAGTAAAGTGTGTGTGCAAAGAGTGTACATTATACCTCCATACTCTATTTAGAAAACTGCAAGTTAGAAAATTCTAAACTTGCTTCCACTTATAAAAATGAAAATCATTTAAGCAAACTTCATTAATTAGTAATTAGGAGAAGAATCATAATGTTACAGTGTTTAGTTTTATGTGCAGCTGTTTTCAGGGAAACCATGTGAAAGCGCTGAATGAGTGACAGGTGAATCTAGACTCATGTTGTAGAATAGTATGTACAGTGTTCTTTTGTAGAAACCAAGGTTTTGGGGAGCATAATAAACCACAGAAACATACAGCTTTTTGATATTCTCAGGATCTCATTCTGAACTCCAAAATCTTTGTGATCCTCCGTTCAAATAATTCAAATGAGGCACACGGAAAAGAGCAAACTGAGAGATAGATTTCATGATATGTATGGCAATGGTATGTGTGAGAGTAGGTAGTAGCTTCTGAAACACACATTTTTACTTGAGAATATTGTTTTAAGTCTCTGGGACAGACAGCTTCCAACATAATATTTTTCTATCCTTAATATTGACAGGCCTTTTAGAATAACTCTTATTTATTTATTTATTTGTTAAAGATTTCTGTCTCTTCCCCACCGCCACCTCCCCTTCCCTCCCCTCCCCCAATCAAATCCCCCTCCCTCATCAGCCCAAAGAGCAATCAGGGTTCCCTGCCCTGTGGGAAGTCCAAGGACCACCCACCTCTATCCAGGTCTAGTAAGGTGAGCATCCAAACTGCCTAGGCTCCCACAAAGCCAATAGGTGCAGTAGGATCAAAAACCCATTGCATTTGTTCTTGAGGTCTCAGTAGTCCTCATTGTCCGCTATGTTCAGCAAGACCGGTTTTAACCCAGGCTTTTTCAGACCCAGGTCAGCTGGCCTTGGTGAGTTCCCAAAAGAACATCCCCATTGTCTCAGTGTGTAGGTGCACCCCTCACGGTCCTGAGTTCCTTGCTCGTGCTCTCCTTCTGCTCCTGATTTGGACCTTGAGATTTCAGTCTGGTGCTCCAATGTGGGTCTCTGTCTCTGTCTCCTTTCATCGCCTGATGAAGGTTAATATTGAGGAGGATGACTATTTGTTTTTCTTTGGATTCTCTTTCTTATTTAGCTTCTCTAAGAACCCAAATTATAGGCTCAATGTCCTTTATTTATGGCTAGAAACCAAATATGAGTAAGTACATCCCATGTTCCTCTTTTTGGGTCTGGCTTACCTCACTCAGGATAGTGTTTTCAATTTCCATCCATTTGCCTGCAAACTTCAAGAAGTCCTTGTTTTTTACTGCTGAGTAGTACTCTAATATGTATATATTCCATACTTTCTTCATCCATTCTTCCATTGAAGGACATCTAGGTTGTTTCCAGGTTCTGTCTATTACAAACAATGTTGCTATGAACATAGTAGAGCATATACTTTTGTTGTATGATAAGGCCTCTCTTGGGTATATTCCCAAGAGTGGCATTGCTGGGTCCATGGGTAGGTTGATCCCGAATTTCCTGAGAAACCTCCACACTGCTTTCCAGAGTGGTTGCACAAGTTTGCATTCCCACCAGCAATGGATGAGTGTACCCCTTTCTCCACAACCTCTCCAGCAAAGGCTATCATTGGTGTTTTTGATTTTAGCCATTCTGACAGGTGTAAGATGGTATCTTAAAGTTGTCTTGATTTGCATTTCGCTGATCACTAAGGAAGTTGAAAACAAAAAACCCAGGATAGCCAAAACAATCTTATATAATAAAGGAACGTCTGGAGGCATTACCATCCCTGACTTCAAACTCTATTACAGAGCTACAGTATTGAAAACAGCTTGGTATTGGCATAAAAACAGAGAAGTTGACCAATGGAATCGAATAGAAGACTCTGACTTTAACCCACAAACCTATGAGCACCTGATTTTCGATAAAGGAGCTAAAAGTATACAATGGAAAAAAGAGAGCATCTTCAACAAATTGTGCTGGCAAAACTGGATGTCAATCTGTAGAAGAATGAAAATAGATCCATATCTATCACCATGCACAAAACTCAAGTTGAAGTGTATTAAAGACCTCAATATGAGTCTAAACACACTGAACCTGATAGAAGAGAAAGTGGGAAGTACTCTACAACACGTGGGCACAGGAGACCACTTCCTATGTATAACCCCAGCAGCACAGACTGTAAGGGCCTCATTGAATAAATGGGACCTCCTGAGACTGAGAAGCTTCTGTAAAGCAAAGGACACTGTCGCTAAGACAGAAAGGCAACCCACTGACTGGGAGAAAATCTTCACCAACCCCGCAACTGACAAAGGTCTGATCTCCAAAATATATAAAGAACTTAAGAAACTAGACCGTAAAAGGCTAATCAACCCAATTATAAAATGGGGCACTGAGCTGAACAGAGATCTCTCAACAGAAGAAGTTCAAATGGCCGAAAGACACCTAAAGTCATGCTCAACTTCCTTAGAATAACTCTTTAAGAGAGAGAAGTTTTCATACTAAAACTTTCATTTTAAGTCAGGGATTGTGATCCTTTTGGAAGTTCCTTTATTGTGCAGGACTGTATTGGCTATCCTGGGACTTTTGTTTTTCCATATGAAACTGAGTATTTTTGTTTCATGGTCTTTGAAGAATTGTACTGGAATTTTTGATGGGGTTTGCAATAAACTATAGATTGCTTTTGTTAAGATTGCCATTTTTACTATTTTGATCCTACCTACCAAAGAGCATGTGAGAACTTTCCATTCTCTGTTTTCTCATTCATTTTTTTCTTTAAAAACTTCAAGTTCTTGTCTTATAATTCTTTTATTTGTTTGGTTAGAGTTTTAGTTATCCCAAGATATTTTAGGTTGTTTTTATCTATTTTGAAATGTAATATTTTTCTGATTTCTTTCTCTGCCGATTAATCATCTGTATATAGGAGGGTTATTGATCTTTTTTTAGTTAACCTTGTATCCTGCAATATTACTGAAGGTGTTTGTTAACAGTAGGAGTTGTCTTTTTATAATTTTTTCCCCTTTGAACTACTTTTAACAGTTCTCAGAGATTTAATTTTGGTATTGTGTTTTAACTTTCATTTACTTATGGGATTTGAAAAAAATAATCTTTCTTGGTTTCTTTTTCGACCCATTGAGAAAGGAGCTGCTTAATCTGTATGAGTTTATGCACTTACTAGAGATTTGCTTTGTGTTTATATTAAGTTCTTTCCATAATGATAAAATAGTATTCGTAAAATTCTTTGAGATTTTGTTAATTTTTGAAGTTGTCTTTTGTGTCCCAAGATTTGGTCTATCTAGAGAAGTATACATGAGCAGCTGAGTAGAAGGTATATTCTTCAGTGTTTGGGTGGAATATTTTGCAGATACCTTTTAAGTCCATTTGATGTAAGATTCCATTTAATTTGGAAGTTTTGATATTCTTCTTTGTTGCTTTTGTTCAGGTGACCTGTACACTGGAAAAAGTGAAATAATGATATTATCTATTGAGTTGTTTAATAAACCTGGAATAAAAATCTCATACCAGGCATTTCAGGGTAGGTCTTGAGTATGGGGATAGTGGCATGCGAAAAAGGAATGGTAAAGAGATGAAGCAAGTTACTTTCAAAGTCAAATCATGAGTAGATTGCAATCACATGTCATGGATATTGATTTGAACCTATGGGGATGTAGATGGCAGCAGGTAGATGAGGGACTATCATGCACCTTGATAGTCTCCAGTTTCATGTTCATTTTTTTCCTTTCCTCTTTCTAGTTTTCTTCTTCAATATCTGGGACTCTTACTTCACCTTCTCATCCCAGAGACTAAATATAGGAAAGGAAACTTGAAACACTCTTCGGAAGGCTGTCTCATTCAGCCACCACAACGATTTCCACTTGCATCAGTTTTATTTTTTTTTCTCAAACTTATTTATTTATTTAATGTCTGGGCACAGTTTCCTCTCCCTCTTCTCCTCATAGTTCTTCTCTCAATCCCTGCTATTTTCATCAGACTCCATCCACTCTGACTCCATTCTCTTTAGAAAAAGACAGATCTCTGAAGAGTATCAACAAAGCATGGAAATTCTAGTTTCAACTAAGCAGCTCCCCATATATTAAGACTGGACAAGGTGAGACAGTATGTGGAGAAAGGTCTCAAAAGTCAGTAAAAGAGTCAGAGACAATTGTCTGCAGGGTCCTTGGACTTCCAGGAGTTCGTGTTCTTGTGCTGAGGAAATACATCCAGACTGGTGAGTGTGTGTCTTCCTGGGGCAGAAGGTACAGAAATGGAGAACAAGGCCCCTCCAGCTCCTCCTGCAGGGGCTTCCTTGTTCCACATGACCCTGCCTCCCCCAAGCCTGCCCTATTGTCTGCGAGGTCCTTGGTTCAGGAACAGCTCCTGCTCCTGCACTGAGGATTTCCACCCAGAGAGTCAGTCACAGCAAAGATTGGATCAAGACACCAAGACTCTCTTGGCTGCATTAGTAGGAGCCAATGCAAGAATTCCTCCAACAAGCTGAAAAGCAACATGATAACAACGGAATCCAGGGATCATGCAACAAGAAGATTTGAACACCCTATTCCAGAAGAAGTAGAAGAAATCGACTTTAAAAGTTACATTATGTAAATAACATAGAACCTTTAAGGATATGAAAAACTGCTTTTAAAAAACATAGACAACAAACAAAAAAGAGAAGAAATGAATAAATCTCTCAAAGATACCCAAGAAAACCAAGAAAAAACAATCAAACATGTAATGGAAACAGTTCAAGACTTGAAAAATGAAATGGAGGTGATGATGGAAACACAAACCAAGGGAAGGCTGAATATGGAAAATCTGGGTAAATGAAGAGGAACTACAGAGACAAGTAAAACCAACAGAATACAAGAGATAGAAAAAAGAATTTCAGGTGCTGAAGATACTATAAAGGAAATAAACTCATTTATTAAAAAAAATGACAAATCCAATAAATTGTTAACACAAAACATCCAAGGAATCAGACACTATGAAAAGACCAAACTTAAGAATAATAGGTAGAAGAAGAAGAATTACAGGTCAAAAGCCAGAAAATAGATTCAAAAAAATTATAGAAGAAAATTTCCCAACCTAAAGAAGGATATTCCTATATAGGTAAAAGAAGCATACAGAACACCAAATAGACTGGATCAAAAATAAAACATACCCTCACCATATAATAATTAAAACACAAAACATACAGAATAAAGAAAGAATATTAAGAGCTGCAAGGAAAAAGGTCAAGTAACTTATAAAGGTAAACCTATCAGAATTACACCTGACTTCTCAATGGAAACCATGAAAACCAGAAGTACTATAGACACTAAGAGACCATGGAGGCAAGCCAGACTACTATACTCAGCAAATCTTGCATTTACCATCGATGGAGAAATAAGATATTCAAGGACAAAAACAGATTTAAACAATACATAGCCACAAACCCAGCACTACAGAAAATACTAAAAGGAAACCACAAACTATAGAAACCAACAACACCCATAATAACACATGCATATAACAACCCTCCACCAGCACAACTCAAAGGAGGGACACACATAAACACTACCATGAGAAAAAATGACCAGAGTTAACAAACACTGGACATTAATATCACTTAATATCAATGGACTCAATTCAGCTATAAAAAGGCACAGGTTAAGAGAATGGATAAAAAAACAGGATCCAACATTCTGCTGTTTACAAGAAACACACCTCAACCTCAAAGACAGACACTACCTCAGAGTAAGGGTTGGGAAAAGTTTTTCCAAACAAATGGACCAAAGAAACAAGTGAGTGTGGCTATACTAATATCTAACAAAATTGACTTCTAACTAAAATCAATCAGAAGAGATGGAGAAGGACACTTTATACTCATAACAAGAACAATTCATCAGGAGGAAGTCTCAATCCTGATATCTATGCCCCTAATGTAAAAGCACCGACATATGTAAAAGAAACATTTCTGGAACTCAAAGCATACATCAAACCCCACACTCTAATAATAGGAGATTTCAACACTCCTCTCTCACCAATCGACAGTCAACCAGACAGAAACTTAACATAGACATAAGAGAAATATTATATATATAGGCATCCTCCTGAATATTAACCTTCATCAGGCGATGAAAGAAGACAGAGACAGAGACCCACATTGGAGCACCAGACTAAAATCTCAAGGTCCAAATCAGGAGAAGAAGGAGAGAGAACACGAGCAAGGAATTCAGGACCGCGATGGTTGCACCCAAACACTGAGACAATGGGGATGTTCTATGGGGAACTCACCAAGGCCAGCTGACCTGGGTCTGAAAAAGCCTGGGATAAAACGGGTCTTGGGAAAAAAACATAGAGACAATGAGGACTACTGAGAACTCAAGAACAATGGCAATGGGTTTTTGATACTACTGCACATATTGGCTTTGTGGGAGCCTAGGCAGTTTGGATGCTCACCTTACTAGACCTGGATGGAGGTGGGTGGTCCTTGGACTTCCCACAGGGCAGGGAACCCTGATGGCTCTTTGGGCTGAAGAGGGAGGGGGACTTGACTGGGGGAGGGGGAGGGAAATGGGAGGCGGTGGTGGGGAAGAGACAGAAATCTTTAATAAATAAATAAATAAATTTAAAAAAAGAAATAAGAGAACTAACAGATGTAATGAACCAAATGGACTTAACAGACATCTATAGAACATCCCACCCAAACAGAAAAGAATATACCTTCTTCCCAGCATCTCATGGAACCTTCTCAAAAATTGATCACATATTCGGTAACAAAGCAAACATCTGCAGATCCAAAAAAAAAATTGTAGTAACCACCTGTGTACTATTGGATCACCATGGAATAAAGTTAGAATTCAACAACAATTCCACCCTCACAAAGCCTACAAACTCATGGAAACTGGACAGTCAACTACTGAACCACCCCTTGGTCAAAGAAGAAATAAAGAAAGAAATTTAAGTCTTCGTTGAATTCAATGAAAATAAAGACACAACATACCCAGACGTACAGGATACTATAAAAGCAGTGCTGAGAGGAAAGTTCATTGCACTAATTACCCACAAAAAGAAAACGGATAAAGCTCACATTAGAGACTTAACAGTACACCTGCAAGCTTTAGAAAAATAGAAGCAGACTCACATAGGAGGAGTAGAAGACTGGAAATAATCAAACTGAGGGCTGAAATCAACAAAATAGAAACACAGAAAACAATCCAAAGAATCAATGAAACAAAAAGCTGGCTCCTGGAGAAAATCAACAAAAATGATCAAACCCCTATCCGAACTAATCAAACGGCAGAGAGAATATGCAAATTAACAAGATCCGAAATGAAAAGGGGGACATAACCACATATGCAGAGGAAATTCAGAGAATCATTAGATCTTACTACAAAAGCTTATATGCCACAAAATTGGAAAATGTAAAAGAAATGGATTTTTTTTTAGGTAAGCACCATATACCAAAATTAAATCAAGACCAGGTGAACAACTTAAATAGACCTGTAAGTCAGAAGAATTTAGAAGCTGTCATCAGAAACCTCCCTACCAAAAAAGCCCAGGACCAGATTCTTTCTATGCAGAATTTTACCAGAACTTACAAGAAGAGCTAATACCTATACTTTTTAATTTTTTTCACAAAATAGAAAAAGAAGAATCATTGGCAAATTCCTTTTATGAAGCTACAGTTACCCTGATACAAAAATCACACAAAGACTCAACCAAGAAAGAGAAGGCCAATATTACTCATGAACATTGATGCAAACGTTCTCAATAAAATACTGGCAAACTGAATCCTAGAACACATCCAAAAAATTATATATTATGATCAAGTAGGCTTCATCCCAGAGATGCAGAGCTGGTTCAGCATATGAAAATCTATCAATATAATCCATCATATAAATAAACTGAAATAAAAAAAATATGATCATTTCATTAGATGCTGAAAAAGCATTTGACAAAATTCAATACCCCCTTATGATAAAGGTCTTGGAGAGATTAAGGATACAAGATTCATACTGAAATATAATAAAAGCAATATACAGCAAGCCGACAGCTAACATCAACTTAAATGCAGATAAACTTAAAGCCATTACACTAAAATCAGGAGAAAGGCAAGCTGTCCACTCTCTATATACCTCTTCGATATAGTGCTTGAAGTTCTAGCAAAAGAAATAAGACAACTTAAGGAGATCAAGGGGATACGAATTGGAAAGGAAGAAATCAAACTTTTGTTATTTGCAAATGACATGATAGTATACATAAGCGACCCTAAAAACTATACCAAAGAACCCCTACAGCTGATAAACACCTTTAGTAATGTGGCAGGATACAAGATCAACTCCAAAACATCAATTGCTCTCCTTCATACAAAGAACAAAGAAGCAGAGAGGGAAATCAGAGAAACATCACCTTTCAAAATAGCCACAAATAGCATAAAGTATCTTGGGGTAAATCTAAGCAAGGAAGTGAAAAGTCTATTTGACAAAAACTTTAAGTCTTTGAAGAAAGAAATTGAAGAGGATACCAGAAAATGGAAGGATCTCCCATGCTATTGGATTGGGAGGATCAACATAGTAAAAATGGGAATTCTACCAAAATCAATCAATAGATTCAATGCTATCCCCATCAAAATCCCAACAAAATTCTTCACAGACCTTGATAGAATCAACTTTATATGGAAAAACAAAAAATCCAGGCTAGCCAAAACAATCCTATACAATAAAATACTTCTGGAGGCATTACCATCCCTGACCTCAAACACTATTACAGAGCTACAGTAATGAAAACAGCTTGGTACTGGCATAAAAAGAGAGATGTTGAGCAATGGAATTGAGTCAAAGACCCAGATATTAATCCACAAAACTATGAACTCTTGATTTTCGACAAAGCAGCTAAAATTTTACAATGGAAGAAAGAAAGCATCTTTACCAAATGGTGCTGGCATAATTGGATGTCAACCTGTAGAAGATTGAAAATGGATCCATATCGATCTCCATGCACAAAACTCAAGTCTAAATGGTTTAAGACCTCAATATAAATCTGACCACATTGAACCTGATAGAAAAGAAATTGGGAAGTAGTCTGCAACACACGGGCACAAGAGACCACTTCCTACTTATAACTTCAGTAGCACAGACAATAAGAGCAACAATGAATAAATAGGACTCCTGAAACTGAGAAGCTTCTTAAGGTCATGCCCAACCTCCTTAGCAATCAGGGAAATGCAAATCAAAACAACTTTGAGATACCACATTACACCTGTCAGAATGGCTAAAATCAAAAACACCAATGATATCCTATGCTGGAGAGGATGTGGAGTAAGGGGAACACTCATCCATTGTTGGAAGGAATGCAAACTTATGCAACCACTTTGGATATCAGTGTGGCTGTTTCTCAGGAAACTGGAAGTCAACATATGCCAGGATCCAGCAATTCCAATCTTGGGAATATACCCAAGAGATTCTCAATCATACTTTAAAACCATTTGTTCAACTATGTTCATAACAGCACTATTTGTAATAGCCAGAACCTGGAAGCAACCTAGGTGCCGCTCAATAGAAGAATGGATAACGAAGGTGTGGCAATATACACTTTAGAGTTCTACTCAGCAGTAAAAAACAATGACATCTTGAATTTTGCAAGCAAATGAATGGAAATAGAAAACACTATCCTGAGTGAGATAACTCAGACCCAAAAAGATGAATATGGTATGTACTCACTCATAAGTGGATTCTAGCCATAAACAAAGGACATTGAGCCTATAATTAGTGATCCGAGAGAAACTAAATAAGAAGATGAATGCAAGAAAAAATATATTTATCCTCCTGGATATTGGAAGTAGACAAGATCACCTGGCAAAATCGGGAGCATGGGAGTTGGGATGGGGTGGTGAGAAGGGGAGATAGGGAGAGAGAAGGGAGAAGAGGAGCATTGGTGAGTTCTTGGGGGAATGGGATGATTGAGATGTAGGAAGGGTGGATATGGGAGCAGGGAAGAAGATATCTTAATTAAGGGAGCCATTTCAGGGTTGTCCATAGACTTGACCCTAGAGAGGTTCTAAAATGTCCAATGAGATGTCCCCAGCTAGGTCCTTGAGTAGCAGAGGAGAAGGTGCCAGAACTTGCCTTATCCCTTAGGCACACTGATGAATTTCTTGAACCTTCATCCGGCAATGGATGGAGATAGAGATAGAGACCCACATTGGAGCACTGGACTGAGCTCCCATGGTCCAGATGAAGAACCCAGGGTGGAAGAACATGAGCAATTAAGTCAGGACCATGACCGGTGCGTCCACCCATAGAGATGGTGGGAATGATCTAATGGGAGCTCACCAAGGCCATATGGACTGGAACTCTCTGAATATGGCTGACAAGGAGGGCAGAGTGAGAAGCCAGTGATAATGGCACTGGATTTTTATTCTGCTGCATGTACTGGCTTTTTGGGAGCCTAGTCTGTGTGGTTGGAGGGGGCAGGGCCTTGGACTTCCCACAGGATTTCCCTGACTTCTCTTAGGACTGGAGAGGGAGGGGGAGGAGGAGAGTGGGAGGAGTAGAATGGAAATGGGAGGAGGGGAGGAGGTGGTAATTTTTAATAAATAAATAAATAAATAAGAGTCAGAGGCAGCTCCTCTTCCCACTGTTCTGTGTTCCACAAGAAGACCAGGCTGTACAATATTAGCATATGAACACAGGGCCTAGGTTAGTCCCCTATAATCTAACTATGAAGGCTCCCATGTTGTAAGTACAGTCTCTCTGAGTTCTTCTGAGACCGTATTAATTGATTCTATGAGTTTTTTTTATGTTGGTTGATATTGACAACTTTGTGTCCTATAATCCTTCCTTCCCTTCTTTGAGAGGACTGTCTGAGTTCTGTCTAATGTGGGTTCAAATTTGTTTCTTTCACTGGCTGGACTAAGATTCTTGGAAGACAACTGGGCTGGGCACTAATCTATGTGTACTGCAGAATATCATTAGGAATCATTACATTGACATTTATTGCTTTCCATTATGTTTTATTCTACCCTAGTCTCTGTGTCTTCCAGTCTGTGGGTCTTGATGCTCCGGGGGTAGGGATTTCAGTGTCAGGAGTGAGTTTACTCTCCTGACATGAATTTTAGGCTAGATCACTCATTGTTTGGCCACTGCATCAATCTCTAAGCCACCCTTACCCCAACATATCCCATAGGGACACAAACTATACAAAGATTATGTGGCTGTATTGGTTTTTATACTTTTACAACTGAATTTTGGTTCAGTTCTCTAAGAGGGAAAACCATGTGTCTCTCCCAATAAAGGGTTATTTATTAACAAATTACATTCAGGGTTATGGGAAAGAACACAAACAAGGCCTACAATCAGCCCTACAATGTCTCAGGGATAAGTTATACACCCTCTTCTAGGTCATTTTCCGGCTTTTCCAACCTTGTGCAAATATGCCTAAAGATAAAGCCTCAGTCAATTACAAATATCCTAATGTAACTGAGGCTTCCTTAACCAATTACATTTGCAATGATTCACCGTCTCTGAAACTTCCCTTAACTATGCTAAAAAAAAAAAGGCTGCAAACTCTTGTCATGGTCATCATCTTGTCATGTGCCTGACCCTGCGTGCTCGAATATTTAATCTTGAGAAATAAATTCTTCCGCTGATTGCATTCATGAATCGTGGTCTTTTGTGAGATGACTCACAGATCCTAACATTTTCTACTATCTCTACTGGAATTCTCATCACAGGAGAGGCTATGCAACCACTTTTGCTAGGAGTCTTAGCTGGAGTCATCTTTGTATATTCCTAGGAAATTCCCTTGTACCTTATGCCAAAATTCTCCCTCCTTTGCAGTAGTCTCTTTTAATTCATTCCTTATTTACAACCCCAAACCCGACTGCTCATTTCCCATCCTTACTTGCCTCAGTCCAAACAGACAATCTCTTCTATTTCCCTTTCCCAGGGAGATCTTGGCATTGACTCCGTGAAAGATCCTTGTTACCTAGTCTCTCTGGGTCTGTGGATTATGTCATAGCTGGGCTGCACTGGTGCATACCTTTAATACTAGCACCTGAAAAACAGAGGAAAGTGTATCTCTAGATTGGAGGCTAGCCTGGTCTACTGTACATTAATTATAATTAAATACTGTCTTAAACATATTTTCTTTATAATTCAAAAAGAGTTTATATATATATATATAATATATACATTTTATATACATAAATTTGCATTAATATATTAAATACTGGTGTTTTATTTTTAATATGTTAAGTAACTTCGTACTGATCTCTATGGTGCTACAATAAGTACATTTGAACCTGTAGTACTATAAGGTTCCTCACTATCTTTGAGACATTTTCTTGATAATAACATGCTGACTGAGAGCTAAGATAGAATCCTAACATCATTTAGAATCAGATAATTTGTTTCTGAACTAGAAAGTTATCTTATTCAATGCATAATTATAGAATTGAAAATATTCAAGCCAAGGGGATAACAGAAATTCCATTGCTTTCTGACAATGTGTGTAACTCTTGAAACAGGGGTATTCTCAGTATCTTTGCATCACTGAGCCTGATTATCATAACATAGAAAACCATTAAACCCAAGAGAACACTTTATTGGTTTGGAAGAGTCGCTATTCTCTGATGTCATAGGAAATAAAGATATTTTCTTTTACCTGCCTCAAAGGGTAGGATAGAGAGGACTGTGAGAGAGAAAGGGATATTGAACTGCACATGTGACTCACTGTCTACTGACACATAATGCCTTGCATTCAGCATGGAATATGGTCAGAGAAGAACACCGTTGGACCACATTATTTTAAACATTTCAGAAATCAGCATGACTTATGCTTCACAGATATTGAACCACTTCCTGAAATGATTTTTAAAAAGAGAGTTTTGAAGCCTGTGCAGGATTATATTTCACAAACAGTAGGGTACCTAATACGCAAGGGGAGATGCCTTGCTGTGGAAGTGACCTTACAGCAACATACAGGACGACCTGAGACATGGTATTTTGAGAAAATCTTATTTCTCAGAAATGCCCAAATCAAGCCACTCATTGACACAGAATAATTTATTTGGCACATAGTTATAAAATACAGATCTGAATATACATTTTCTTCTTCAGGGTAAAAAAAACATTCCTTTTTTTTCAACCTACTAAATTTATAGATAAGATCTTTTATGAATGATTCCTAAAACCTTAGGAAACCTAATATGAGAGACTGTAAGTTAATTTTGAAACATAGATAATCAAGCTTTAATATATTTTATAAACTAAATTAATTTTTAATGCTCTAGTTCTATTTTTCTAAAGCAATAGCTTTACATTACAAGTAACTCATTTATTTATAGAAATATTTCCAGCTTAGAAAAAACATTACTCTGTCTTTTGTAAGAACATGTGAGTTTCTTCACTTAAAAAAATTGACTTCAGTATTATAACTTTATATATATATATATATATATACATATATCTTTAGCTTTAGAAATATTTAATTGTCACACAGCTATAAGACAGGAGAATAATATGAAATGAGATGTTTATAAGTATTTTCTACTGGAAAAATATCAAAAATAAGTAATAAGAAATTTTACAGTCTGATTAATATAAAAATAAATAATTTGGGAGCTTACTTGGTATATTTGAAATAGGTTAAATTAACAATTGAAATTTATGATTTATAAATACATAACTTTTACTGACTAACATTAAATACTCCCTTTTATAAAAATTGAGTTTATACATTTAGTATCATAAGGAATGAGAATCTTTGAGATAATAATATATTAAATAAGCTAAAATATTATTTAAAATAACATTCAATGTATGTTTAAATTAAAACCCAAAGTCATTTACATGTGACTAAATATTATGTTAATCTTAGAGATTCTTTTTTAAAGGGTAACAATTTTTGATGTCCTTACACTTGGGTTCCACTTGATAATATATAGCTTTATTCAAAATAGCTCTTCTATCAAAGTGTGATGGAGCAGCCTCCAGGACTTGGGAGAGAGAAACAGAAAGACCAACACTACCAGAAAACTTAGCTTTGAGCTAGGAGTGATTTTGGAGCAAGCATGGCTACAGAGTGAAAGCCTGTCTCACAAAATGTTATTCTATGGAATAGTATGTAACATTTAGTCTGTTTCTCAATCTTTAAATATTGTGACATGAGTCAAAGTGGTGATAAATTTGGATTTTAAATACAAAATATATTAGGATGTGGGAGAAGTTTGGGGAAGCAAATGAATATGATAACAGCATGTTATATAAAAATGGATAAAAAAATCTAAAAAGAAAACAAATAACAAGCTTTAAAAGATGAAAGAATGCCAAAATGCTTTTTATTTTTAAATAATTATTCTTATTTTGTATAGATCTTCAAAGGCAATAATATTGACATAGTTACAATTACAGTAGATAAATGTTTAAGTTCAGCATACATTTACCATGCAAATATTGCACTGCATCATTCAAAATTCAATCTTATATTATTTCTTCTGCTAGTGTATGAGGAAATAAATCATTGTTATTAATTATGTAACCCCTGAAAGATTTCTTCCAAGGCCTATGGCAAATAAGAAACAATGATAGTGGATCAGGACGATATTCTGAGAAAATTAACTTCTCCCAGAAACTAGGAATTGAGAAAGCTGCTGCTATCTTTAAGGAATCTGCCTCCTGTACATATATTAATTCAGTTATCCTATGAAATGCTGTCCATACAAGGACAAAGCAGGCTAACAAGCTAATGATGTCACTGTCATTGATTTTTTTATCCTAACTGTAAAATCAGCGTTAAGTACTCTGTCAGAATCATGGCATCAAACTCACCAGGGTTCAGCACCTGATAATGGACTATCCTTCTTCCATCCTCTTATATTTACTAATTTTTATCTCCAGTCCACCTTTTTCCCACAGCATTCTTGTTTCAATAGTGACTGTCCTTCACAGGACATCTCTGTCTATTTTCTTCCCTCTCTCATTAATCTGCCTCACTGTTCTGTAATAGTCCAGATGTAGATATTACACAAAGAATCTCTTTTATTTCAGACATTCTCTTCAAGGTTCCTGTAAGCTAAACTAAGGTTGTAATTCAGTTAAGAGAATAACTGCCTATAATGCAGGAAGCCCTGAGTTTGGAGCTCTATCATTGCCTAAACAAAAAGTGTTGCTGTATGTGTGTAGTATCAGCACATTGGAAAGGTTGAGATAGATCAGAAGTTCGCAGAAATACTTTGCTTCACAACAACTTCCAGGTAACCTGGGGTTCATGAGATCATATTTCAAAAGAAAGAAATGAAGGAAGGAAATGAGAGAGAGGGAAGGAAAGGAGGAAGGGAAGGAGGAAGGATGAAAGAAAGAGAGAAAGAAAGAAAGAAAGAAAGAAAGAAAGAAAGAAAGAAAGAAAGAAAGAAAGAAAGAGAATGAGGAAGAAAGGGAAAAGAAGGAAAAATAAATAGCATGTGTATATCTGGAATCTTAGTCTGTTAGATAAAAGAAATCTAGATAGTTCTAATTACTCAGCCGATACATATACAAGAAGAGTCTCTATAATAGGCAGTGTTCTAAATTCTTTAAGATGAGTTACAACAGTATAACATGACTTGAATATCCTACTTTGGGTGTTAATGGAGCAGTCTACAAGGTGATTCTCATGCATAGGTAACTGGAATGACAATGGCCCACAATGTGTGGTACAGCTATTCTCTGGGCCCTGTCTTATCCATAGGAAAGTGTCACATGTCTTACACATTGTAAAATGTCATGTCCTTAAAAGGGTGTATTTTAAAACCTTATAAAAGATTAAATATAAAAGGAAAAAGACACAATGTTGTTTTATGTTTCTTTACCACATAAGAAGATCTACTTACTGAAGGCCTTAAAATCCAGATAATATGCAGAGGTCATTACAGTAAAAGAAAATGGTTATTTGTGGAAGGAATAAGCTAATCATCTAACCTCCTTCTTTACTAGCTATTAACAAATTCTTGTGCTACTTGAATAAGATCTAATTCCATACAAACTTTATTTTCTTAGTTAATTACTTTTGCCTGTGAAGCTATTTCTCTAAAGGAATTTGTATTGGTTTTAAAACATGCTGTTCAGAATTGTTTTGACATATGTGTGTTTTAAAAAAAAGCAGAATAATGCTGAAAATATCAAACAAATGATGCCTTTGGTTTGGAACATTCATCCTTAAACATCTGTTAATACAATGAGTACTGCAACCGAATGCAAACACATTTCTCACTTTTGAATCCCACTAGCTTTGGAAAAACACAATTTATAACATGTCAGTTGTGCCTTGGTCTAAATTCCCGAGAGTGCCTTGTGTTCCATCACCGATGGCTCACTTGCAACAAATAAGCTTTACTCTTCAAGACTGTAACCCAAATTTATGGTTTCGAGAGCTTGCCATTCATCTTATTATACTTTAATTCAACATTATAGCATTGCGTTTTTAACCACAACAAATGACAACTTTTAAAAGTCATTTAAAACATTATTATTCCATCCACATCACAAAAGGATCATTATTTCATTTGAGTTCTTAGGGAAAGAACTGCAACCTGTTTTCAAAATTTAGATTCTCCTGACTGAGCTGCATTTTTCCTACTTTAGTTGCAGACTTTATGTAACCTTTAGTTTTATTGTTTATACTTATACAGGGTATTAAGAGTTTCATATTTCTTCTTTGGAAAAAGTATTCTTGTGAGTTTTTTTTTTCCTGTAAAACTAAACAAACATGAGAGGACATGACCTTTGGGTGTTCATGGCAGAGGTGCTGTGAAGCCAGTCAGCAGGACTACACTGGCAATCTCGCCCCTGCTGTTCAAATAGAGCAGATTTCAGACAGCATGTTGTTTACATCCATCAGTAGCTCTTTAACAACTCAGAAGACTTCATCACTTCTCAGAACTCCTCATGGCATTTCATTTTATAATCGTGCTGCTGATGGAAATTTTATTTAAAGAACATCTGTGTTTTAAATAAAAATAACAAACTCATACATAAAACACTGAGGTTCCAATTTAAATTGTGACTGTCAGCTATTTGTGAAAATGTATCTGATAAGCAACCACGGTCACTTAAGTCATTCAAAGTATTTAATGTTGTGTCACAGCAAGCTACTTGAGTAACTGGGACATTGTGACTGCTGCAAATTTTAAGTTAAGGTGAAATCATGGTAGCATTGCCATCTTACAGTGTCATGTTTTTCAAATTTTAATTTAGATAATTTGAATTTATCACATTTAAAATTTAAGTTTATTTATTTATTTTGTCTTGTACATTAGAAAGCCACACCCACAGGTCAGCTCATTGCACACATGTAGAACTGAAAGACTATGTGGAAAATCATGAGTGTCCAATAAATATTTGCCAAACCAATAATATGCCACTGGGTCATCTTATTCAGGTTATTTATAAATAAAAATGTTCTAAGTAATTGTTTTCAAACACTGTGTTATATTCTATAGTTGAATACTTTGGGTTGCTTAATAATTTAAATATTTATTTTTTCCCAATAAAGTAATAAATATTCTATGCATGTCTAACAAAATATACCAAGAAGTATATCTGATAAACTTCATTAAGTTAATTTTTCTAGTTTTACTTACTTTTGAAGTACCTTGTTATATTTAATATTGATTTCTTCTAAATTCAAGAGAATAAATACATTTTTACATAATTAATGTGATGTATTTCCAAATACACATTTGTGCATTTTTAAATTGTTCTCTTTTGAAAAATGTAAATAAAGTATCTGATTCAAATTGCTCATTTTTGTGTAGAAGCCACAACTGACATTTTACCATACAGACACTTCTAAATAAACTTTGTCCATTGATTCTGCTTGACATATAACATTTTCTTAAAACTTGTGTATATCATCTGCCTGAATAATATAAAGTACTTTTCAAATACATAGTTGTCTTTCTTTTTAATTTACTTATATGTTTACTCATTCATATATATGTAACAGTAATAATTAAATAGAATCTGCCATGAGTTTTAAAGGGAGCCAGAGGAATAAGGGACAGGCATAAGAGAAGTGAGGAAGGAAGACTATCATGTGATAATTTATTTTATTTTATTTTACATTGTTGTTGCTTTTTACCATCCACCCATTTACTGAAATGAATTTTTTTCACATAAGATATCCTGATTAAATTTTTTTCTCTCTCTATCCCTATTAGTTCCTCTCTACATCTCTTCCCATTTAGATCCAACCACTTTTTTTTCTCTCATTAGGAAAAATCAAGAAATATATGATGTGATGTGATGTGATGTGATGTGATGTGATGTGATGTGATGTGATGTGGTGTGGTGTGGTGTGGTGTGGTGTGGTGTGGTGTACTGTGGTGTGGGGTGTTATGGTATGGTATGGTATGGTATGGCATGGTATGGTATTGTATGGTATATAAGTAGATATGATATGATATGATATGATATGATATGATATGATATGATATGATATGATACAATGAAACTCAAACTGACTCATCAGAGTAAGACAAAACAAAAAGGCAGAAGAGTCCACGTGAAGGCGTGAGACACAGTGATCCTCTCATTCACACACTTAGGACTCCCATAAAAACAGTAAACTTGAAACCATAGTATATATGCAAAGAAGCTGTAGGGAAACAAGAGAGAAGAAAATATAATAATAATGATAACAATAATAAGCATAGCTCACATTAACATTTAGGACTTCTGTATTTTCAGTAGTACAATTGCTTGATGTTTGAATTTAAAAAAAAACCCTCATACACTGTTGTTGGAATGCATGTTGTCACAGCTCCTCAGGTAATTAGCATGGAAAATCCTCAAAAATCTAAAAAAAAAAAATCTGCTGTATAATCTTGACATACCAATTTACCAATTTATTTTTTAAATTTATTTATTTATTTGTTTATTTAAAAAAATCTTTTCTCACTTTTCTCTCGATCCCTTCCTCCCATTTTCCCACCTCCCCCACACACACACCATTCTCCCATCCACTCCTCAGAGAGGACAAGGACTCCCATGGGAAGTCAACAAATTTTAGCACATCGCTTTGAAGCAGGACCAAGGAAGGCCCTCCTGACTATGTCCAGGTTGAGCAAGGCATCCCTCCAAAAAGAATGTCCTCCATAAAGGCAGTTCAAGAAGTAAAGCTAAATCCTGGTGTCATTGCCAGAGACCCGAATGTTTGCTCCAGTCAACAACTATCACCCACATTCAGAGGGCCTAGTTTGGTCCTGTGATGGGTACTCCACTGTCAGGTGTCAGTGGGTAGTCTCCCATTATCTCTGGCAAACTGTTTCTGTGGGTATCTCAACCCCTTTGCTCATATTATTGCTTCTCCCTGTCTTTATCTGGACTTTCAGAGCTCATCCCAGTGCTTAGCTGTGGATCTCTGTATCTCCTTCTATCAGTTGCTGGATAAAGGTTCTCTAATGACATTTAAGATAGTCATCAATCTGATTACAGGGCAAGGCCAGTTCAGAAACCCTCTCCACAACTGCTTAGAGTCTTACTTAGGTGGGGTCATCCTTTGGGATTACTGGAAATTTCTCTAGTGCCAGGACTCTTGCTAGCTCCATAGTGGCTTCCTCAAAAAAACATCTCTTTTCTTGCTCTCCCTCTCTGTTGTTCTTCATCCTGAACATCCAGTTTCCTCAAATTCTCCTCCCCTCTTCCCTTCTCCCTTCCTACTCTGCTTTTTCCTCCCTTCATTTCCTACCTTGAGACTCCCAATTTTCTCAGGAGATCTCATCTATTTCCCCTTCTAGGGGGATCTATGAAATATCAATTCTTGATGTGTGTCCCAAGAATTCAACATACTACTCCACAGATACTTGCTCAGCAAAGTTCATAAAAATTTTATTCAGTAAAACCAGGAAAGCAAAACAAGCTAAATATTCTTTAGCAGATGATAGATAATGAAAATGTCATTATATGTATATTATAGAATAATATTCATCTATAAAAAATAAAATAATAAAATTTGCAGGTAAGTTGATGGATCTAGAAAAGATTGGGCTGAGTGAGGTCATCCAGCAGAGAAAAGCACTACATGTTCTCTCTTATCTGATGTTTCTCATCTAAATGCTTAGCCGAGAATATACCACTTGGAGGAACCACAGGAACACGAAAGCATAAAGTGACCATACTTGGGAGGGCAGGAAAGTTTGAGAAGAGACTAGAAAGATATAGGTGATGTGAAATGAGAAACAGAAAATGTGGGGGGAGAAGGCGGCTTCAGCTGAGGAAGTTGAGAATTCAATATAGAAGGAGCCAGGAGTAGAAAAGAATTTCTCTTCCCTAATACCTAAGTAAATCCTGCTTCATTTGAAGGAACTTTGAATATTAAAGCTCAGGATGTCACTCAGCCTTTAATGTTGTCTGTGCTACTCATTTAAGAGAAATCCCAGAATCCTATGATTTGTTCTGTGTGTTTGTCGAGTTTTAAACCATAAACATTTCTGTACGCTAAGTTTAAAGACTTCATTCCCTCACAGAGAAGAATAAGACACTTAGCTAGCTCTTCTTTTTTTTTCATTTTACTTTATTTCTTTTTTCTCCATTAACAGCTTTAATTGGGTGGGGGATAGAACTATTCTTAGCACAATTATGGGTGTGAGGTTCCCTGCAGACTTCCCAGGGTGATGGTTCCTGTAATGATTTTTAGGGGGAAACGGCTCCCAACAGATCCCCTTTCTCTTATATAAAGGCAGGTAGTTATTACGTCGAGATCACCAGTCAGAGTCAACCATGGTGTCAGATCTAAAGGAGAAGGGACTGAGATAAGCAGAGACCCTCCTCTCGAGTGGAGAAGCAATTTACCTCTCCTGGGAAAAGAGGGGTGCCTGATAATTCTTAGGTGGAGTGGGGACCAGGCCTTTTTTCTTTCCCCCTTACCCATCCGAGGGTTCCCAGGGCCCTGCCTTAGGTTGGGGGATTATCCTGCCAAAGTCGCCCATCCTTGGAGCTCCTCAAATAAAAGGCATCTAGCAGGATGAAAGTAAACAGATCACAGGGCACCTTGTCTTAGGCCATGTGGAGAGCGCCCTCATACCTGCACCATGCCATGTTGAGCCGGTTTCTACAACTCTGTATGGTGTGCTATTCAGGCGAGGATCCACACTAACTCCCGTCATTGGGCCCCTGTCGAGGCTGGGGACATAGAGGAGTTCCAGACTTCGAGAGATGATTGAGGAGAGGTCCTTGGTCCAGTCTTCCCTGCCCCCAAGGAAAGGAGTGCCTGCTGACAAAACCAGCTACACCACTCTGCAGGGTGTCATCCTGCCTCCAGAGTCCAGGGAGACCCAGCTGACATAAGTGCCAGGATGTGCTTCATGTAGCTGAATCCAGCTCGCCTCACCCACGTTCCCCCACCTGTCCTGGAGCACAAAGCAAACTGCTCCGCGCGAACTCTGGTCTGCTTGGAGCTGAGTTGCAGAATAAACATCAGACTGCTTTAAACTTTGGGACACAGAACTCATTTTAATTAAAATATTAACCTCTCTCACTTAAGAAGGAAAATGGGGGTCCTGTCACTGTTGCTCAGAGACTGGAACTGGTGGTATTTGATAACAACAATGTATGTCATTGTACTCCTACTGAAATTGATCTAATGATATTTGTAACTGCTTATAGATGTTGGGAAAAGTTTGACACATGCTGTAAAGTGTTTGGGTTTAATGCATATGATAAAAATTTTAGATTTTGATCCCTTTTATACTGCCCTAATTTTTGGCAGGCAGCACACGTAACTTTATGTGGAGTAGGCACTTAGGAAGGAGGACATACCATAGGCCAGACTAAAAGGTGAACACTGGGTTGGGAAAAAGCCCTTTCTTCTTGTCTGGAAATGGAGTTATTGGTGCCAAAATTATATCATTATATCTTTTGTTTGAGGAGCTCCTCACAGTCTTTGCTAGCTCTTCTAAGGGAACACTCTTCACAGCTGAAATCCCAGATATTCTTTTCAAAGAAAACACTAGCTCAACCACAAACAGATATCTCTTCAGGTGCACAAGAACCTGCTTTATTTTGTGATTTTTATGATTAGTTCTAAGTAAAATGTAATTATTAGAAGAGTGGTATTCTGTGAAGTGTTATCCCACTGAAGTAACATCTTTGACCTATGAGGGGCTCAAATACAATGGAGTGAATGAAAATGCTATTTAAATTTAAAAGATTAGTAATAATTTGTTGACAATAGAAGGCTTGCTGATTTGATCTTCACTATTCCTTCACTCAAAAAACAAATGGGTGTTAGTTTCATCTCTATTCAGTGGAATTACTGCGAAGTGGCTGGATTATGAGGGTGAAAATTGCCTTGTTGATACGTTAGTTCATAGTTGGAGGAGCTTACCTCTATTAACTTTACAGCATCTGGATTCAACTAGAACTCAAGCAGCCTGTTTTACTTTAATCCCTCCTTTGTATCACCCTGTTTTTCACTTTCAGAATAAGACCATTTGGGACTGGGGATACACACACACACCATAAATACAAGATCCATATGTTAAAAGTTTTGCCAATTGTTGGTCACACTGATGTTAAATCCTAAAGCTATTTCATCTAGTTGTTGTCTATGCAAGGTTGGTTTCACCTTCGATATATTGTTAGTAGATGGAGTCTCGTTGGAGAAAGTGTGCCAATTTATATTGCATTATGTTGGAAGTAGTGTCTTACTCCAGGCCTAAACCATCTCTTTCTCTCTTTTCTGCTTTTTCATTCTGGGACAAAATAAAATGAACAGCTCAATTCTACAATGCCCATTCCTTCCAGAACTAGTGTAATCAAATATCTCCAGTCTTTGAAACTAGAGCTCATAATATATCCTGCCCTCTTAATTTGGCTTTTACACAATTATTTGACAATACAAAAAAAATCACAATTTATTTTCGTATTATATCCCTTATCATAATATGAGTATTTTCACTAGATTCAGCAAACTGCATACACTTAAGAGAATAATAATTGAATAATGATCATGTATCCCAGTTTTGTCCATCAAGAAAACCTGTCATAGTGGAGGAAATCTTACTGAGACACAGGTTAGATGGTAGATGAAACGCCTAGATATTTTTAGACCCGATATTAAAAGGGAGGTGAAAGATAGGATTAACTGGGGGTACCTCCTCAAGACATGGGCTGTTAAAAAGTGGGAAAACTATAATCAGAATATGTTGCATGAAAAAAAAACTGATTTCAAACAAATTAACAAAATAGATCCAGTTAGTTTCTCTCTCCCTTTGCCTCCGACTTATGGATCAGGAGTAAGCACTCGGCTACTGCTATAGTGCCATATATGCCTGCCTGCTGTTATTCTCCCCAAATGCCCAAGGCAGTGGTTCTCAACTTTCCTAAGTGATCCCTTAATACAGCTCTTCATGTTGTGATGAAGCCTAACCTTAAAATTATTTTCATTGCTAATTCATAACTGTAATTTTACTACTCTTATGAATCCTAATATAAATATTGGCTATGGAGATGGTTGTAGGTCACCTGTGTGAAAAGATCATTCAACCTGCAAAGGGTCATGACTCAAGGTTGAGAACCACTCTTCTAAACTTGACTACCCTCTGGAAGGAGTCAAAATTTAGTGTTTTCTTGCATGACTTTCCTTGGTCATGATGTTTTATAACAGCCACAAAAACAGTGACCACAGCAGAAAATAGGAGATAAAATTGTGATGGCTTATGTTAACTTTGATGCCTCACATTGTGTTTAAAAGATTAAAAATTAATGTTTTTTAAGATAACTATAAAACAAATTTGGTCTTCCAAATGTTAATGGCTGTTGAGGTTTGGTTTTTGTAATTACCTGGTCTTACACATTTTAACAAAACTGTTGTTTATGCAAGGTTATAGGTCATAATGTTAAGAATTGTCTCTGCGTCTGTAAACAAAGACTTGCGTTACTGGACATGACCTTCTACTTACAGGTAGACAGAATGTAACTTTTGTTGTTTACCTTTATGAGCCCGACTGATATGTCTGGAATCTACACTTGGGAATCCCAAGCTCCAAGTGTATATCTGACACCAGTAGTTGAAATAAAAGCCTATTTTTTGTTAAAATTTATTAATGCTCAGAGTGTTGAATCTCTGAACAACCCAAGACCCATAACAAAATGATACAGAATGTTCCAGATGGGTTGTGATCAATCCATCATTCAGGGAAACTCATCAAACTCATTTCACGAAATCATATCAGATTCACTAGGTCCATACTTCTCCTAGAATGCATAAGCCTTGAAAACTGTTGAGTGATTTTCTCAGGGAACCTGAGGTTGTGAGAAGGGGCTCAGACCTACGGAGCAAATTTGACAGGACATTCTGTAAATTATTGAGCTGTCTGACAACTGTGTACTGTACTCCACTATTCAAGATTCTGTTCACTGTCACCTATACTGGTGTGTGCTTTGGTAAAGCAGCTGCAATGCAGTCATTTCAACTCCCAGAAGCAACCCATTGTCTCCATTCCTCCAAGTACTGTTAAGTAAATTCACCAGGTCACTAAGCTTAACTCTTGTGGCATCTGCTCTTTGGACTATGGTAAATTCCCTATTTTGGGTGACTAGACATTTGTTCATATCTCCCAGGAAACAGAGCATATAACAGATCTGCCTCTTAATTAATAACTTTGGGTGCTCATGCATCTCAGCAGAGAAATAATGGTTCCAATTACTTATTTAGTTGTTTCACATATTTTCTTTCATGTCATTTGTTGACTTTGTATTTTTATTAAAAATAACTCTTTTGGAGGATGTTAGTTTCAATTTCTCAATTTAAGCTTCTTTTTTTTTTTTTTTGGAGGATGTTGGTTTCAATTTCTCAATTTAAATTTGTATTTCTTAAATTTCTTTTTCTTTCCTGTTTTTTTTTAAAAACTTACTTTTGTTCATTATATTGGTAAAATGATTTGTGTGATTTTAGTGCTTTAAACTTACTCATCCTTGTTTTATAAGGCAAAATGATTATTCATCTGGCCTGGCAGTATTTCTGTTACTGTTTATTGTAATTCTTATTAGTTAGTTTGAATACTCATACATATATACACTAATCATACGAATAAAAAGATTTACCACATTTGTATATTAGAAACTTTTTATTTTTCTGTCTCCATCACTAATATCATTATTAATATTTCTACTATGTTGTAATTGTACCTGTTTTAAAATAATGTTTGTAAACCTCAGATGTTTCATAATATTTCCCAACTGTTTGTCTCATTAATAGGTAGCAATTTGTTATCCCCCCAATTCTTCTCCTTTTCCATCTCAAGAAAAGAGGTTGAAATACTCAAAGAAAAAAAAGTTTCTTTTAAAATATCATCATGTATGATCTTCACAAGTCATGCTATGATAGTATGTGTAGTGCTATGGATAGTCACATTATAACTTTTGTGATAGCATGTTATACATGTTATATATGGAGGGATAGACTGCATGTAGGATAAAGTCTACTGACTCGCAATCCTTCTCATTCTCCTTTATCTATCTGCCTCAGTTCCTATCAATGTAAAATCTGCCCAGACAAAGAAGACAAATGAATTAATAGAATTACAGATTTATAGCATAACTATCAAGAAAATTCTTCTAGTAAATTAGAATAGGAAGGAAAATTAAGATCTTGTTTTCCCAGAAAGACAGTGAAAGACCTTCTGAATAGAAACAGGTTACACACTTGATGAATATTTTTTTGGATATATGAGAACTTTTAGAAAACAAAATCAAAACCTGTTAAATACTACAGTTTCTAAATGCCCTTTAAAAATAAGCATGAGTTGCTGGATCAGTCAACTGTGTCTAAATTGTGGCCTATACTCTCCCAAGACCCACTTCTCTAGAATGATTATCTGTGAAAATGGCTCACTGGACACAGAGATACAGGAACTTAATGGATTGTTACATTATTACATTAGAGTCCAGATGAACAGCCCCTGAAATGTGAAAAGGGAGAGTATATGGAAAGGGCAGAGGGGTCCTCACCCTCTCAGAGTACAGCATTTTTTTTTGGAATAGATTCAGAAATTTAAAACATGGAAGTTCTCTGGTTCCTCGGTTTTAGGTAATTTTAAGGAGTCCCTATCATGTAGGTTTCTTAATTGATAACACAAACTCAGGGCTATTTTTGTGCACAGGAGGACTATAAGTTGCACATGGGTGGCAAAATTTGCAGAAGTTTCAACCTTAGAATCATTACTATAGCTTTCTGGGGATTAAATCACAACTAGGTGTTGACAGACTCACCACATTGGAACAAAGAAAGCTCCTATATTGTAACATACTATAAAAATGTTGTGATCTCACTGTTGGAGATTAGGGGTAAAATATTGGAGCAAGTATATATGATGCACTTCACACGAGCTTTATGTGGCCATGTAAACTGGAGTCAAAAGCCTAAAATCTTAGCATTTGGAGGCTTAGGAAGGAGAATTAAAGGTTTGCCTGGCCTCTAAAATGTGTTTCAATGCCTGACTGAGCAATTTAGTGAGACCTTGTTTCAACATCAAATCAGACAAAGAAATAGTACTCAAAATACAACACAGTGGTGGAGTACTTGCCTGGGTTGTGTGATTTCTTAGGCTTGCTTTTGTTTCTGTTTCCTCATATTTTCCCTTTTATTAAAAAAACCATTGTTTTTCATGCAATATATCCTGACGACAGTTTTCCCTCCCTCTACTCTTTCCAGTGCCAGTTTCTTTCCACCCATTCTGCCTTCTAGATCCACTCCCTGTCACAACAGACTTCTAAAAAATTATAACCAAAAGCAATAAAATAATTTATAATAGGAATGCTTAGACAATCTCATGAAAGTTGGGCAAGGCAAACCAACCAAAGGAAAGAGAAGTAAAAAGAATCAGAGACCTGTTAATTCATAGACCGAGGAGTCCCATAAAAATTCTAAACAGCAAGCTATAATACATGGGCAGTGGTCCTAGCAGACTCATACAGGCCCTGTGCTTGCTTTCTTCTTTGATCTCTATGAGTTTATATAAACTTTCTCATTTGATCGAGAAGCCTTTGGTGTCTTACACCCATTCTGGTTCTTACACTCTTACTGCTTCCTGTTCTGTGAGGTTAACTGATCTCTGAGAGAATTGATTGATGAAGACATTCCATTTAGAGCTGTGTGTTGGAAAGGTTCACTCTATGTGTGATGACTGCTGTGAGTCTCTGGTGTGTGATTTCCCTCTGTATGCTGTAAATACCATTGGTGAATAAAGAAACTGCCTTGGTCTATTGATAGGGCACAACTTATATAGGCAGGGAAAACTAAACTGAATGCTGGGAGGAAGGAGGTAGAGGCAGAGAGAAACCATGTAGCCCCACCGAGACAGACACTAAAAGTTTACCTGGTAAGCTACTGCCACGTGACGATACACAGATTAATAGAGATGGGTTAAATCAAGATGTAAGAGTCAGCCAATAAGAAGCTAGAGCTAATGGGCCAAGCAGTGATTTAATTAATACAGTTTCTGTGTGTATATTTTTGGTCTGAACTGCTGAGTTGTCAGGAAACAAACTAGCTGCCTCCTTACAACAAATCTCTGTATTTGTTCCTACCTAGTGCAGAAGGAATCTTCTCTGATGCTGAGTGAATAAGGCACCAATCTATGATCACAGAAGAATATCATTGTTATTTTATTGTTTTGTATCTTTATTATTATTATTATTCATAGTAGTAATAGTAGTAGTAGTAATATTTTAGACTAGAAATATTGGTTTTACCCTAGGTCTCTGAGCTATCTTATCCCTGGTTCTTGGTCACCTAAGCAGTATCAAGTATGGGTTTCCTTTAATGGAGTGTGCCTAAATCAAATCAGACATCAATTGGCTTCACAAGTTCTATGCCAATATTATCCTAGCATATTTTGCATCCAGAAAAGATTGTAGGTCAAAGATTTTGTGTCTGATTTTTTGCTTACATTTTACTCTTGGTGCTTGCTGAGTACCTTCTCTTACCAAAATAACTAGAACATAGAGTGAAGGTTCTCTTTATGCACCAACTAGACTTCTACATGTTCAGTGAGTTGTGTGGATGTTTTCTTCAGCAATGGGGTAAGACTATCAGTTTGTGGGGAGCTGTGGGTTGTTTTTGGAATTGCTATGAGACTATATCAGATAACGATTAAATTGGATACAACTCAATCCCAGTACTGAAAGCTTAATTTTGTACCAAGAGATATTCAATAACGACCCCATCTCTCTCATTTGGAGACTGTTGGGATTGCCTTCGTGTTTTTACGATGCTTCTAATGTAATAGGTTTATCTATGACTCCTCAGATTTCCCTTAATTCTAGTTGTCTCATCATGCATTTCCGCTCATAACCTCAGCTCCTTTACCCTCCACACACCTGATCCTCATATTAATGAAATGCCCAGAGTCCACTCATAATATATATGCCCTCCCAGCGAGATCCCTGTGCCCCCAATTTCCTTCCTCTGTATCTAACCTCTAGGTCTATAGATTGATTATAGCTTAGTTAACATTGATTTAATGATTAATATTCACACATAAGAGAATGCTTCTGGTTCTGGGTTATCTCACTCAGGATGATTTCTTTTTCTAATTCAATCTGTTAACCTGCAAATTTCATAATGTCACTATTTTTAACCATTAATTAATACTCCATTGTGTAAATATACCAAATTTTCTGTATCCATTTTTCTGTTGAGAGGCAACTAGGATGTTTTCAGCTTCTGAATATTCTGAATATAACAGCAATGAGCACAGTTGAGCAAGTGTCTTTGTGGTAGGATGAACTTTAATCTGGTTATCTGCCCAAGATAAGTATAAATGAATCTTTACACAAATGGATTCCCATATTTCTGAGCTACTACCACACTGATTTCCACAGTGACTGTTCAATTTTGTACTCCCACTTTCAATGAATAAGTGTTCCCTGTTTACATACTCTTCCCCGGAAGAGATGTCACCTGTGCTATTGATCTTATTACTTTAGTCAGGTATAAGATAGAATCCCAAAATAGTTTTGATTTGCATTTACCTGATGGCTAAGAATGTTGAACATTTCTTTAAGCATTTCTCAGACATTGTAATATCCTTCTTTGAGAAATCTTTTTTTAGATGTGTGTTCCATTATTTCATTAGATGACTTAAGATTTTTTTGGTATTCAGTTTCTTCAGTTTTTTAATATATTTTGGATATTAATCACCTATTATAACAGTTCTCAATTTGTGGGTAGCAACCCTTTTAAAGGTAGTATATCAAATACCCTGCATATCAGATATTTAAATTACAGTTCATAGCAATGGCAAATTTGCAATTATGAAATATTAAAAAATAATTTTATGATCGGGTGTCACAAAACATTAATAATTATATAAAAGGTCACAGCTTCAAGAAGCTTGAGATTCACTGATCTAGTATATTTGGAACTGATAAAATTATTTTCCCATTCTGTAGGCTACCACTTTGTCTGAATGATGGTGTTCTTTGCCTCTCAGAAGATTTTCAATTTCATGAGACCCTAGTTGTTAATTGTTGATTTTAGTGCTTGGATAATAGGTGTTCTTTCAGAATGTCTTCTTCCGTTCCAATTAAATCAAGCTTATTTACCAGGTTTCCTTCTTTCAGGGTCAGTGTATCTCTTTTTAATTTTTAGGTTTTTTTTATCAATTTAGTATTGAGTTTCATGCAGGGTAATAGGTATAGATATATTTGCATTTTATTTTTTACATGCAGATGTCAGTCTGGCAGGCAGCATTTGTTGAAGAAGCTGGTCTATTTTCCAATGTGCCTTTCTGGCTTCTTTATCTAAAATCAAGTGTCCATAGGAGTGTGTATTCCTGTCTAAGACTTTGGTTGAATTCCATGGATAAGTTATTCTGTTTTTATGACAACATCATCCTGCTTTTTATTATGACAGTTTTTATTATAACATGGAATCAGGAATTGTGGGACCTCCATTGATTATTTTATTCTTCATGATTGCTTAACCATTTTTTTTTGGCCTGTATTGTTTCCATACAAACCTGAGAATTATTCTTTCAAGATCTATAAAGAATTCTGCTGGAACTATCATGGACAATCTATTGTAACTCTTGATAGATACCACTGAACAAAGTAAAATCAAGACCAGAAAATTAAAGAGACCAATGACAATAACCCCTAGTAAAATAGAAGTAATCCCACAAACAAAAGAAGAGCTAGAATCACACTTTTAGCACAGAATTATAATACACTTTCAAAGAAGAACTAATGCCAAAACTCCTATTTTTTGTTCTACAGAATAGAAACAGAAGGAACATTGTTGATCTGATTTCATGAGGCCACAGTTACCCTAATATCCATATCACATAAAGATCACCAAATACATGGAATTATAGACCAATTACCCATATGAACATAGATTCAAAAATATTCAATAAAATACTTCCAAATCATATCCAGGAACACACCAAACAAATCTACTCACCATGACCAAGTAAGTGTAATTTGAGAGATCCAGAAATGGTTCAACATTAAAAAAAAATCAGTAGTTGTAACCCAGCATATAAACAATATGAAAGGAATCCACATCATCATTTTATTTGATGCCAAAACGGCCTTTGACAAAACCAAAACCCCTTTATTATAGATGTTCTAGAGAGATTAGGGATATAAGAAACATTCTTAAACACAATAAAGGTAACTTACAGCCCATCCATAGCCATCGTTAACATAAATTGAGGGAAACTCAATACAATTCCATTAAAATCTGGAACAAAGCAAGGTTCTGTACTCTCTCCTAACTCTTTAATACAGTACTTAGAATATTAGCTCGAGAAATAATACAGCTAAAGAAGATCAAGGGAATTAAAACAAGAAAAGAAGCAGTGCAAGTATCTTCATTTGGAGATGATATGAGAATATACATAATTGATCAAAAATTTTCATTGGGGAGATTATACAATTAACTCACAGGAATTAGTATTCCTTCTATATACAAAGAGCTAACAGACAGACAAAGAAATCAGGAAAACGACAGTTTTACAATAGCCTCCTATCAGAAAGTATCTCGGAGCAACTCTAACCAAGCAAGTTCTGAAGATAGAAACTGAATGAGATATCAGAAAATGGAAAGAGGTGCTAGATTTTTAACTCTGGAAAGCATTTTAAAATTTCCTTAAGACAATGTAATTTTAATTTTTCTTAATTTTAACTCCATTTTGTTTTTTCTAATCTTTTAACTTCATAGCATTTCATTGGAATTATCTATTTTGACAGTAGTCATCATTCTTTTATTGAAAAAAAATAAAATTTGAAAGAAATTTTATGCTGAAAACCAAGGATCTGTTTCTTCAGTTAGATAAAAATGGCTGCTTTTATATGGCTAACAATAATAAAAATTATGGAGCATAACAAGGCTCCTTCAAAGCAACTCATAAAAGTTGCCAGCAGCTACTGATGCAAACGGATCTGGCTTGATGACACCAAGCTGACCTTTGATAAGACAAAATGAAAAAGCCCTTGCAATGCATTATGAAAAAACCCGACCTGTATATATATTTGGGGTCGAGGATGTGTTTGTGCTTTTTTCACAGAAAGAAAATAAATTCTGGACGTGATGTCGAGGCTGCGGACACAGAGGAGTTCCAGACTTCGAGAGATGATTGAGGAGAGGTCCTTGGTCCGGTTTTCCCTGCCCCCAAGGAAAGGAGTGCCTGCTAACAAAACCAGCTACACCACTCTGCAGGGTGTCATCCTGCCTCCAGATTCCAGGGAGACCCGGCTGACATAAGTGCCAGGATGTGCTTCATGTAGCTGAATCCAGCTCGCCTCACCCAGGTTCCCCCAACTGTCCTGGAGCACAAATGCTAAACTGCTTCTGCAGCTTGAACCTGGTCTGCTTTGGAGCTGAGTTGCAGACTAAACATCAGACTGCTTTAAACTTTGGGACACAGAACTCATTTTAATTAAAATATTAACCTCTCTTCACCTAAGAAGGGGGAAAATTGGGGGTTCCTGTCACTGTTGCTCAGAGACTGGAACTGGTGGTATTTGATAACAACAATGTATGTCATTGTACTCCTACTGAAATTGATCTAATGATATTTGTACCTGCTTATAGATGTTGGGAAAAGTTTGACACATGCTGTAAAGTGTTTGGGTTTAATGCATATGATAAAATTTTAGATTTGATCCCTTTTACACTGCCCTAATTTTTGGCAGGCAGCACACGGAACTTTATGGAGTAGGCACTTAGAAGGAGGACATACCATAGGCCAGACTGAAAGGTGAATACTGGGTTGGGAAAAAGCCCTTTCTTCTGTCTGGAGATGGAGTTATTGGTGCCAAAATTATATCATCATATCTTTTGTTTGAGGAGCTCCTCACAGTCTTTTCATTAATGATAGACGCAGGGGCCCAATGACGGAGTTAGTGTGGATCCTCTCCTGAATAGCACACCAACAGAGGTTGAGAAACCGGCTCAACATGGCATGGTACAGGTATGAGGGCGCTCTCCACATGGCCTAAGACAGGGTGCCCTGTGATCTGCTTACTTTAATCCTGCTAGATAACTTTTATTTGAGGTGCCCAAGGATGGGCGACTTATGGCAGGATAATCCCCAACCTAAGGCAGGGCCCTGGGAACCCTAGGATGGGTAAGGGGAAAGAAAAAGGCCTAGTCCCCACTCGACCTAAGAATCATCAGGCACCCCTCTGTTCCCAGGAGAGGTAAATTGCTTCACCACTCGAGAGGAGGGTCTCTCCTTATCTCAGTCCCTTCTCCTTTAGTCTGACACCATGGTTGATTCTGACTGGTGTTCTCCACGTAATAATTACCTGCCTTTATATAAGAGAAAGGGGGATCTGTTGGGAGCCGTTTTCCCCTAAAAATCATTATAGGAACCATCACCCTGGGGAGACTGCAGGGAACCCCACACCCATAATTGTGCTAAGAATAGTTCTATTGCCCCAAACCCAATTAAAGCTGTTAATGGAGAAAAATAAAATAAATAAAATAAAATGGGAAAAAAAACTACTGCTTTTGGTAACTTAAAATGTATGAAATATCAATAAGGAGTTTAAATATCGGTTGCTTGAATCCAAAGATGTCCTGTGCTTCACTTATAAAATAAGTAATATAAAATTCAAGACAAATTTATTATCTTTCAAAAAGAAATTGTCTTTTGCTCAAGTATTTTGATCTTCATTTTTTTGAGTAAATAGCCTTTTTTGAACAAAGACTTACCATTGCCTCTAAAGTTATGCCAGTAACATTAAATCAGTTTACAAAATATGTAGATCCCATTTAATGCAGATCTAATGAAATACATTAAATTTAAACTAAATTACAGACCATCACAGGATTCTTTTTGAATCAAAGAACTGAAAAATACTTAAAACTATTTTTAAACTACTGTATCATTTTAACTTCCTTTTTTGTTGAAATAGCAGCGGCGGGGCTGCGTCCCAATGGCTAGCTTTACCCGAAATAATTACATGGACACTGTATTCTTTTAAGCACTGCTTGGCCCTTTTCTATCATGACTCTTCTAGGCTAACTCTCGCACCTGGACTAACCCATTTCTAATCATGTTAGTAGCACCATTAGGTGCACTTACCAGGAAGATTTCTAGCCTACATCCATCTTGAGTCGGAGCTTCATCCCTCTGCCTCAGAGAGCAGAGCTATCCCATCTGCCCACTAGACAGGTGTCTCTCTCTGAGGCGTCTGGCTCTGAGCAGAGTTGCATGCTTTCTGACCTCACTTCCTGTTTCTCCTTGCATTTTCTTCTGTTTACTCCACCCACCTATGTTCTAACCAACCAGGACCAAGCAGTGTATTTATTGCTTAGCCAATGAAATCAACAGATTGATATATGACACTCCCACATCACTTTTTTCTCTTGTTTTCTTTTTCACATAATTTTTCATTAGAATTGTTTTCTTTTTCTCTTTTGTGGGGAGCACTTCAGCTGCAGCTAAACATTTAATTGCTTTTCCAAATTTGAAAGTCTTCCTTAAATCTCTGCGGGTGTCCCTCCGCACTTACAGGGATATATAGTCTGTCTGTGACTTAGTTCTTTGCTATGATTAGTGATTTCATGAAAATGTACCTTATATTTGGAATCTTTTAGTTGAAGCGTAAATACAAAAAGATACAAGCAATATTAAAAGTGTTTGATAGTTTTTAAGGAAACAAAAGGACACGAAGTTGTAAAGGTGGTTTTAGGTCTCAAATGCAGGACAAATGGATGAGGTACTTATTTTTCATATCAAAGTGAAACTGACTGGCAGTAATTCTCTGCATTGCCAACACCTGTTAGACAGTGCTGCTTTCTCTTAGAAATCTTCACACCACCTCAAACCCTCAACCTCTCTAGCCTGCAACTGTCATTTCCCTTTCCCCCCACTTCTCTGATTCTTGTGTACCCCCCCCAGCAATTGTGACTATGTAATCTTTTGGTCTTCTTGGTCTCCAGGCTCAGTCTTGCCTGTTAATTGTTAATATCTTTCTTGCTCTTTTCCGCTGACCTCAGCCCAAGATACGGTTCAGTCTTCATCCTTCCAGATGCCTCCTCACTTTGCTCTATCCCACATCTCCACAATATACTTCCTCAAGCCATACTTAGGAGAAGTTATGTTATCATTTCCTTTCATTCATCTGATGCTGAAACCATGGGTTTAATATAAATGAGCTCCATTTTAGGGGCCTCAGCCTCATCTGAATCAAGTTGCTGATTTGACCTTTCTAAAGTATGTGTATGGATCATTTGTTTCTGCTAATTTTGTCCGCCCATCGAATTTGATTTCAAATTCTAGAGTCCACCTCTTCAGCTGATATCTAACCATTTACCTCTCCTGGTCTACTCCATAAGTGTCTCTCTGGCTGTTTGTCCTGGAGACTCATCTTGCATCGCTGTCTCTGTCTTGCTATGCCTTCTTGGGGCATCTCAACACCCTCCACATGGGCACACCTCTATCTTTAAATATACTTGCCCATGTCCCTTTTTGGAACTCTCCTTTTGTATCTCTCCCTGTGCCCTACTAGACTTATACATTGCAAGCTTCCTTTTCTTCCTCTAAGAGCTACCTGTTAAGTTCCACTGATTTTTAAACCCTCATGGGTTGTGACCCTTTTACTCACCTTCTCCTCAGAGCAGCCTGCTCTGTCTTAAGCCATCCTAAGTCTCTCTATTGATATTCTCCCTCAGGCAGAGATCCTGTTTGTGATCTTTGTCCCTAGCAGATGCACTGTTCTATTTGTCAGGAACCCTTCTTTAGCAGGGTTTGTTTGTGACCCTGTTTCTCTCAGAATCAATAGTCTTGCTGTCTTACTTCTGGACAGCTCAATGGCCAAAGATGGCATACTTGGTTTCTGAATTTTCTCTAATTTTTTTCATGTGGTAGCAACTTACACTGAACAAACAAATGATCACAAAATCTCTTATATCTAAATTTTTCGTATTCTACACTTCCAAAAAAATCTCTTACTGGTAAGAGTTTTCTATCTTCCACTCTTAAAACTCAATTATCACTATGACTTCTTTGTTCTCAGCTGTCAAAAAGAAATCTCCTAAGACTATGCTATAAACTATCTCACGTTTGTAATTTTATTGGATATGGCTAAAAACCTGTAACAAAATTTTTTAAATTTATAGCAAAATGCTTGTAGTTTAAAACTGTCTAAACATGTATAATCTTAATTTGCTAAATCTTTGTTTATATTCATATTTACATGTATGTTTCAACTCTGATTGAGGACATATGGCATGCATAGTTTGCATTCAACTCATCTTTAAAAACTATATCTACTAAAAATAGATATTATAAAATAGTAATCCCATGACTAAAATCCACCTTTACTAAGAATAAAAAAAGAGTTACCATCATGATTAAGATGACTACAAGTTATAAAGCAACAATTAACCAAACTTCTTAGTTCTCATGAGCTTTCTTCGTCTCATTATATCTCCCATTAAGCTAAACAGGACAAATTATCTCTAAAATACTTTGGATTAGGATAGATTTTTGTATAAAGATATATTCCTAAGGTTGTAACTATATACCCAGTTAACAAAATTGAGCTAAAAACCTATTATTGACAACATATCTTTGTCAAATGTGTTCAACAGTAGGCTTCTAAAATATTTTAAACAAAAAAACAGCATATGTTTGATAAAAGATGTATACTTAATAAATAGGGTTTAGAAATTCCTTAGATCTACTCAGGTTAACAGTAACTGACTTGCAGATGTATTTCTAGTTTTGATTTCTTTGCTCACTTTGTTAAGCTTTAAATATTTTGATAAACTGAACTATGTAATGAAATGAGATATTCTGTTATAGTACAATAAAAGCAGACAAAGTTCCTGGTCTCTCTTTAGACTACATTTATGGATTAAAGTTTTATTTTGTTGCTAAAGGATTTTTAAATAAATCTTTAACTAAAACTTTAATACTCAAAATTAACAAGGATAAAATTGTAAATTCTTAATCATATAAAAGCTACTAATTGTTGTAAACTGTTCAAGATAATTAAGACAAGGATGTTAGTGCTCATTCACGTTATTTATGATCAGATTATTTAATGTGCTCATAACTGGACTCATAGTCATGCTAAGTATAAATGAAATAGCTTCCTGTATATTTTTCAAGATCAATCCTATTAACTATATTGGATGGTATTTTCATAAAGCTTATATATTTACCAAAAGAAAGAACTGTCCACACTCATTGGCAGATAACAAATAAGTCAACATGTAATAAATATGTCAAAGAAAGAAAACATAGGAGTTTGGAGTAAAAATCTAATATCTAGAAGTAGGGTATTTTGATCTTAAAATTTTTAGCACACACACAAAAAATAACAACAACAACAACAAAAGAACCAAAAATAATAGCCTGGTGTGGTGGTCCATACCAGGCAAGTAAATTTCTGTGAGTTCAGACCAGTCTGGTCAAAAAAGCTATTTCCAGGAAAGCCAGAACTAGACTTAGAAATGTTGTTTCAAAAACAAACTCAACAAATAGAAATCAATATGAAATGGAAAAGTCTAGCTCAAATGGTATTTAATATGCAATTGTTAGTATTCTCATGTACAAACTTTCAAATAACACGTGAGAGCCAAGTAATAGAAGAGTCCTTCAAAGTTCTTTTTGCTTTTTAGTATAATCTTATGTATATGAATGTTTGCTTGGATGCAGTATTCATAGATGCTAGGACAGGACAACAGATCCCTTGGAACTAGAGCCATAAAAGGTTATGTGGGTGTCAGGAACAAACAAGAGTCCTCTGTAAATGTAAACTGATGGTGATCAGCGAGCCATCTCTCCACCGCCTTCCTTAAATGTTAAACCTACTCAGTATACACTGCATGAATAAAGGGTGAGAGCTGTAATTAAGCAAGAGGAAGAGATCTCAAATACAAGCTTTAATTTGAATCTTTTCAATTATATCCTGGTAATCTGTAAATTGCTAGGCTTCTGATAACACATGCATATAGAAAGGTACTAATTTATTTTCATGAAATTATTTAAAAGCTTCAACAGAGAAAATGTAATTACTATTACTTCCAGGCTTATAATAATCATAAATGTATCAAACTCTGTTCTGTAATATTTAAAGAATTATAGATGATGAGTGTTACTGAAAATCAAGCTGGACTAAAACTGCATACAAATACTGTAAAAGTTAATTAAAATGTGATTTATTTTTGAATCCTGAAACTTGTTATATTATAAGAATAAACTCTAAGTATTGTTTAAGCATCTAATTTTACTTTCTTTGCTCTAATTAGTTTTGTATGGTTATATCTGTCTCAGGCCATCAAAAGTTCATTGCTATTACTGGAGTAATTAAAATGAATCAGGAAAATGTTAGTTTAGTTCTTTACTTTTTTAGCATTAGGAAAAGTGAATTATTTCACTTTGTAATTATCAATCTTATTTGTAAATATTATCTACTATTTTTAAGTATTTTCATATTTCTACCTATTTCAGAGCACATAAGAAATAAATATCCTTCAAGTCTGTGGCATTTTATGAGTCTAGAAAGTTTTACTTGAATACTACACATACAATAATACTGACACCATGCCTTACCACTTATTAGCATTATTAGCATTAATAGTCAATAAATAAATTATTTAATATTGCTTCAATAGAATTGCAGGTGCATATCCATATATCATTGACTATTTTGCTTCCTTGATGTACTATGCATAACTCCAGCTAGTAAACATGATCATAGCTCCCAATAATCTTCTACCCATAACTGAGCCAAGGTGGCTTCTAAATACACAATCTGTTTCAAATACTTTGACATGTGTCAATAAATGACAGCAAAAAATTTGTCTAAGATTTTACTTGCAGATACTTCATTTGTATGATAACAAATTCTTAGACAAATGGTTAGCAATCAAACTGCATTTTTGTTTTTGTTTATACATATGCAAATCACATAAAAGAAAAGCATAAGTACAGAGCATTTTCTGTTCAAGTGTGGTTACCTTTATTGTTATCTTTTTATTAACAAATATTTATATTAGCCTTCTGTATCTATCAGTGTATCTGTGAAGCTCTTTTACAAAGAAAATCAGGTCATGAAGACAGACAAACTAAAAGTTTTCATTCACTGATTGATTATGGGCTAAAAATTTGAACATCCTACTAAAATGTAATATATCTGTGAAACAAAGGGCATAACTGAGAGTATTGATCACTGTAATATGCTTTTGAATTTTTGTTTTTGTTGTTTAAAGACATTGATATCTACATTTATATGCATTCTCATCGTTCTCCAGTATTATAAATTGTCTAGCATCAATTCTTCAATCAGTAGCAATTATAGCCTATAATCTGTATAGGTTAGTTCTGTTGTAAATTAAGTAACTCTTATCACTTCCTTTATTTTTGTCTATTTTGTTAGAGGATTTGGTTAGGAGCCAGGATGCTCCAAGATTTTCTAGAGGCCCATTTATGGAGGAGAAACATAATTCCTTATCCAAAACCAGGAATATGCTTGACAAGGCCAAAAATATCCTGGGGCCAAGACCTTGGGGAAACTGTTATTCTGGATCCTGAGTACTTGATATTGCCTCACAGTAAAAGAAAAGATGTTGTTCTCAGCAACGCAGTATTTGATTTGGAGTCATACCCATTCCATTACCTACAGTGAATGCTTTTAAGATCAGGAAGAAATTAACAAAGAAATAAAAAGAAACCAAAAGAAAAGTATAAGCTCAACAGCTTACTTTTTTAGTTGAGAATAGATTATTTTCATACAACATATTCTGATCAGTTTTCACTCTGTCAACTCCTCCCAAACCCTATTCATCTTCTCACCCACTCAATTATATGCCTTTTCTTTATCTTCTTAGGAAACAAAAACACCTAAAAATAAGATAAAATAAAAACAAATAACTAAAATAAGACAAAACAATCAGAAAAAGTAGAGCCAAAAATATCATAAGAAACACGTATAGACCCAGAGATACACAAATTTAATATGCGGAAATATCATAAGTAAACAACCTAAAAATGTTTTTCAATAGCCAGGACAAAGCATTATTAAACAATAACAAAACAACTCCCATTATGTCTTTACTGATAATGTGGCAATAACTATAAGACATATAATTCATATCCAGTCAGATAGTGGTTGGTTATCCCCACAACTTTTGTTCCATTATTAAACAGAGTACCTTGATGACAAGTTATTATTAGAGACTGCAGCATTTGTAGCTGGCTTGCTGTTTACTTTTCTTTTTTGGTAGCATCCCAAGTAAGTTCCAGTACCATACTTCCTAGTTAGTAGGGGCAAAGTTTCTAGGTAAGTAGACATACAGCCTCTCCATGCTCAGTGGGTTATGTGGGTGTTATTTTCAACAATAGGACCTTACCATCAGTTTGTGGAGAATTAAAAAGCCTTGGCAATAGCCCAAATTGTTTGGGGATTTCCATGGGGCCCCTTTGCCAACAGCTCGATTGCATGTAACCCATTCATTACTTTGGAAATTTTATTTGGTATTAAGAGATGTCTAGTTGCATTTTTATTTTATTTGTTGGCTGCATGTATGTGTATTATATATAATTATTCTGAATCCATGAATATGAAGGTCATTCATTCTTCATTGAGTCATAAAGCTTCAAAAGAGCAGTATGTCAGGTTTCTCTTGATTTATTTTTCAACTGCCTGAGCAACACTTCACTGCCCTGCCATGCCTCGTCAAAGTAAGGTCAATTTTCCCTAGTTTCTCATTCTCAAAAAATATCTCTCAGACCTTTTTGGTCTGTCACCAGAAGACCTATGTAGTCCTGTGCATCAGCTGAAGATCAATGCTGTCCTATATGATAGTAAAAGACCAACTATTTCTGCTCCCATTGAAGCCATCAAATCACGCACACACGCACAGCACACACACGCACACACACACGTAGTATATATATATATATATATATATATATATATATATATATATATATATATACATACACTCCATGTTTGGGGGTAAAATGGGGCATCTGGTACTCTGGAAGTAAATTTATGGATTGCTGTGAGCTATTACTCAGAACGAAAATGTGTCTTTTGGAAGAACAACAAGTACTCTTAAGCATTGAGCCACCTTTCCAGCCCCACCCAACAACATTCTTTCCAGGAAAACAAGGAGAAAATTCCTTCCAGTTTACGTGGGAAGATACAAGACTTTAATTGGACAAAGAAATTTGTAGAATCAGCAAAGAAATAGGCGTAATTCTGTTTGATTTCCAGATTTGACATAAATCTGTAGTCACAAAAATCTGTGAGTTACTAGCATAATGTAGTCTTGCTCTTTCTGCTAAAGAGTTATGTAGTTTTCTGTGCTTTGGTCTTTTGCCTGCATGTATGTCTGTGTGAGGGTGCCAGATTCACTAGAACTGGAGTTACAGAAAGTTATGAGCTGCCATTTGGGTGCTGGGAATTGAACCCAGGTTTGAGTGCTGGGAGTTGAACCAAGGTTCTTTGGAAGAGGAGGTAATTCTTATAACTGCTGAATCATCTCTTCAGCGCTTAATATGTTCTCTGTTTACTTTAATCCTGCTAGATGCCTTTTATTTGAGGAGCTCCAAGGACGGGCGATTTATGGCAGGATAATCCCCCTACCTAAGACAGGGCCCTGAGAACCCTAGGACGGGTAAGGGGGAAAGTAAAAAGGCCTGGTCCCCACTCGACCTAAGAATCATCAGGCACCCCTCTGTTCCCAGGAGAGGTAAATTGCTTCACCACTCGAGAGGAGGGTCTCTCCTTATCTCAGTCCCTTCTCCTGTAGATCTGACACCATGGTTGACTCTGACTGGTGCTCTCCACGTAATAACTACCTGCCGTTATATAAGAGAAAGGGGAATCTTTTGGGAGCCGTTTCCCCCTAAAAATCATTACAGGAACCATCACCCTTGGGAGTCTGCAGGGAACCCCACACCCATAATTGTGCTAAGAATAGTTCTATTGCCCCACACCGAATTAAAGCTGTTAATGGAAAATATAAATAAATAAATAAATAGACAGTGTAGCAGAGCAAACACAAAGGGGAATATCTTTTGTTTGAGGAGCTCTTCAGAGTCTTTTCATTAATGACAGACGCAGGGGCCCAATGACGGGAGTTAATGTGGATCCTCGCCTGAAGAGCACACCATACAGAGGTTGTAGAAACCGGCTCAACATGGCATGGTTCAGGTATGAGGGTGCTCTCCACATGGCCTAAGACAGGGTACCCTGTGATCTGCTTACTTTAATCCTGCTAGATGCCTTTTACTTGAGGAGCTCCAAGGACGGGCGACTTATGGCAGGATAATCCCCCAACCTAAGGCAGGGCCCTGGGAACCCTAGGAAGGGTAAGGGGAAAAAAAAAAGGCCTGGTCCCCACTTGACCTAGTAGTCATCGGGCACCCCTCTGTTCCCAGGAGAGAGGGATTACTTCACCACTCGAGAGGAGGGTCTCTCCTTGTCTCAGTCCCTTCTCCTTTGCTCTGACACCATGGTTGACTCTGACTGGTGCTCTCCATGTGATAGCTGCCTGCCTTTGTATGGGAGGGGGAGGGGATCTGTTGGGAGCTGTTTCCCCCTAGAGATCATTGCAGGAACCATCGCCCTGGGGAGACTATGGGGAACCCCACACCCATGGTTGTACTGGGATTGGTTCTGTTGCCCCACACCCAGTTGAAGCTGTTAATGGAGAAAAATAAAATAAATAAATAAAAAAAAAAAAAAAAAAAAGATCAGTTCCAACTCTAGATGTGCTTATTCTCCAGGTTTTTAAAAGTTGCTGTAATACTGGAAAGAAATCATTCCACCTTGTCTGTGAATTACAGACAACTTTTTGTAAAATAGTTGAACACTGGGGGAAGCCTAAGGGAAAAAAAATGTTTCCATGTGTTATAAAAAAAAAAAAAAAAAAAAGAAAACAAAAACAAATTTTCGTCTACATTAAATCTTTCTTTCACAAAAGTATTTTTGTAATTTGGATAGGCAATGTCCCCCATAGATTTTATATTTCCCCATGAGCTTGCCAGTTGGTGATGATGCTTGGTAAGGTTATGTGGAACATGTGGGAGGTGGAAGTTTTCTGAAAGAAGTATATCATTTGAGGTGGGATTTGATGGCTTTTAGTCCTGATTCATTTTCTCCTCTCTCTCTGATCTCTGCATTGTGATCCATGCAGATCAGCCAGCTTCCTTGCCACCATTCCTTCCCTGTCTGTTGTCATGCCTCCTGCAAGTTGATGAATTCTATCTTTCAGGAACCTCAGGCTAAATGAGCTGCTTATTCTCTATTTTCTTTTTAGGATAATAATTAATAGAAGCAACACATTAGTAAATAATTCATATGACTTGGATCATGTAACATGTAACAAATACTGTATTATCTTACAGTCCAAAAAAAACCCTAAAATCTATGTTTGAAAGATGACCAAAGGAAATACATTTCTGAAAGGAAACATAGATGTCCAAATTCATTTCACAAAAAAGCACTGAGCACACACTCTCGTGAAATGATTTTCTCTTCAAGTATCATTTTGGAGGCACTGAATATCAACTTATAAATTAAGATAATTTGAATTCTATTGCATGTCAGAAAGAAATTATTACTTTAAGTGGATTGAAGATTTAGTTGTAATATTAAACCCTTAAACAATTGTAAGATTATATAGGAAAAACTCATCAATGAGACTGTAAATATGACTACCCAAGAAAAAAGCAAAAATAAAACAAATGCTAGAATTTATCTGGTTTAATGGAAACTTTATAGAAATTTTGTAAAACAAAACACATTATATAATTTTTGATATGGACAGACTTACGAAATTCTTCAGTAGATTTGAAGTGTTTTCCTTTAGTACGGATAAGGTAGCTATAAAATTTAAATGGATTCTTTGAGAAAAGATACGGTAATTTTTTAATTTTATTTATTTTATTTTTCTCCATTAACAGCTTCAACTGGGTGTGGGGCAACAGAACCATTCCCAGCACAACCATGGGTGTGGGGTTCCCCGCAGTCTCCCCAGGGCGAGGGTTCCTGCAATGATCTCTAGGGAGAAACCGCTCCCAAAAGATCCCCTCCCCCCTCCCATACAAAGGCAGGCAGCTATCACATGGAGAGCACCAGTCAGAGTCAACCATGGTGTCAGACAAAAGGAGAAGGGACTGAGACAAGGAGAGACCCTCCTCTCGAGTGGTGAAGCAATCCACCTCTCCTGGGAACAGAGGGGTGCCCGATGACTCCTAGGTCAAGTGGGGACCAGGCCTATTTTCTTTCCCCATCCTACGGTTCCCAGGGCCCTGCCTTAGTTTGGGGGATTATCCTGCCATAAGTCGCCCGTCCATGGAGCTCCTCAAATAAAAGGCATCTAGCAGGATTAAAGTAAGCAGATCACAGGGCACCCTGTCTTAGGCCATGTGGAGAGCTCCCTCATACCTGTACCATGCCATGTTGAGCCGGTTTCTACAACCTCTGTATGGTGTGCTATTCAGGAGAGGATCCACATTAACTCCCGTCATTGGGCCCCTGCGTCTATCATTAATGAAAAGACTGTGAGGAGCTCCTCAAACAAAAGATATAATGATATAATTTTGGCACCAATAACTCCATCTCCAGACAAGAAGAAAGGGCTTTTTCCCAACCCAGTATTCACCTTTCAGTCTGGCCTATGGTATGTCCTCCTTCCTAAGTGCCTACTCCACATAAAGTTACGTGTGCTGCCTGCCAAAAATTAGGGCAGTGTAAAAGGGATCAAAATCTAAAATTTTAACATATGCATTAAACCCAAACATTTTACAGCATGTGTCAAACTTTTCCCAACATCTATAAACAGTTACAAATATCATTAGAACAATTTCAGTAGGAGTACAATGACATACATTGATGTTATCAAATACCACCAGTTCCAGTCTCTGAGCAACAGTGACAGGAACCCCCAATTTTCCCCCTTCTTAAGTGAAGAGAGGTTAATATTTTAATTAAAATGAGTTCTGTGTCCCAAAGTTTAAAGCAGTCTGATGTTTAGTCTGCAACTCAGCTCCAAAGTAGACCAGAGTTCAAGCTGCAGAAGCAGTTTAACATTTGTGCTCCAGGACAGGTGGGGGAACCTGGGTGAGGTGAGCTGGATTCAGCTACATGAAGCACATCCTGGCACTTATGTCAGCCGGGTCTCCCTGGACTCTGGAGGCAGGATGACACCCTGCAGAGTGGTGTAGCTAGTTTTATTAGCAGGCACTTCATTCCTTGGGGGCAGGGAAGACCGGACCAAGGACCTCTCCTCAATCATCTCTGGAAGTCTGGAACTCCTCTGTGTCCACAGCCTCGACATCAGGTCCAGATTTTATTTTCTTTCTGTGAAAAAAGCACAAACACATTTTCAACCCCAAATATAT
>CADCXT010004522.1:0-68930 GCA_902806775.1 Microtus agrestis | reverse complement strand
ACAGGAACAAGATATCAGGATGAAGTCTCAATCCTGAATATCTATGCCCCTAATATAAAAGCACCCATGTACATAAAAGAAACATTACTAAAACTCAAGGCTGCCATCAAACCGCACACACTAATAGTAGGAGATTTCAACACTCCTCTTTCACCAATGGACAGGTCAATCAGACAGAAACCTAACAGAGAAATAAGAGAATTAATGGAGGTAATGAATCAAATGGACTTAACAGACATCTATAGATCATTCCCCCAAATAGGAAAGAATATACCTTCTTCTCTGCAGCTCATGGAACATTCTCGAAAACTGACCACATCCTCGGTAACAAAGCAAACTTACACAGTTACAAAAAAATATTCATAACCCCCTGTGTCTTATCAGATCACCATGGTCTAAAGTTAGAACTCAACAACAATGCTACCCCCAGAAAGACTACAAACTCTTGGAAACTGAACAGTCAACTATTGACCCACACCTGGATCAAAGAAGAAATAAAGAAAGAAATTAAAGTCTTCCTTGAATTCAATGAAAATAAAGAATCAACCTACTCAAACTTATGGGACACTATGAAAGCAGTCCTAAGGGGAAAGTTCACAGCCCTAAGTGCCCACTTAAAGAAAACAGAGAAAGCACACATTGGAGACTTAACAGCCCACCTGAAAGCTCTAGAAAAAAAGAAGCAGACTCACCTAGGAGGAGTAGAAGACTGGAAATAGTCAAACTGAGGGCAGAAATCAAAAAAATAGAAACACAGAAAACAATCCAAAGAATCAATGAAACAAAAAGCTGGTTCCTGGAGAAAATCAACAAAATTGACAAACACCTATCCAAACTAATCAAAGGGCAGAGAGAGAATATGCAAATAAATAAAATCAGAAATGAAAATGGGGACCTAACCACAGACATAGAGGAAATTCAGAGAATCATTAGATGTTACTACAAAAGCCTGTATGCCACAAAACTGGAAAATGTAAAAGAAATGGACACTTTTTTAGATAAATACCATATACCAAAGCTAAATCAGGACCAGATGAACAATCTAAATAGACCTGTCAGTCGCAAAGAATTAGATGCAGATATCAAAAACCTCCCTACCAAAAAAAGTCCAGGACCAGATGGTTTCAATGCGGAATTCTACCAGAACTTCCAAGAAGACCTAATACCTATACTCCTTAATGTATTTCACAATATAGAAACAGAAGAGTCATTGCCAAATTCCTTTTATGAAGCTACAGTCACTCTGATACCAAAACCACACAAAGACTCAACCAAGAAAGAGAATTACACGCCAATCTCACTCATGAACATCGACGCAAAAATCCTCAACAAAATACTGGCAAACCGTATCCAAGAACACATTAGAAAAATTATCCATTATGATCAAGTAGGCTTCATCCCAGAGATGCAAGGCTGGTTCAACATACAAAAATCTATCAATGTAATCCACCATATAAATAAACTGAAAGAAAAAAACCATATGATCATTTCTTTAGATGCTGAAAAACTTTTGACAAAATTCAACATCCCTTTATGATAAAAGTCTTGGAGAGATTAGGGATACAAGGGACGTACCTAAATATAATAAAAGCTATTTACAGCAAGCCGACAGCTAACATCAAACTAAACGGAGAGAAACTCAAAGCCATCCCGCTAAAATCAGGAACACGACAAGGCTCTCCACTCTCTCCATACCTCTTCAACATAGTGCTTGAAGTTTTAGCAATAGCAATAAGACAACATAAGGGGATCAAGGGGATTCGAATTGGAAAGGAAGAAGTTAAACTTTCGTTATTTGCAGATGATATGATAGTGTACATAAGCGACCCCAAAAACTCCACCAAAGAACTCCTACAGCTGATAAACACCTTTAGTAATGTGGCCGGGTACAAGATCAACTCCAAAAAATCAGTCGCCCTCCTGATATGGAAGCAGAGAGGGAAATAAGAGAAGCTTCTCCTTTCACGATAGCCACAAACAGCATAAAATATCTCGGGGTACCTCTAACCAAAGAAGTGAAAGATCTATTTGACAAGAACTTTAAGGCATTGAAGAAAGAAATTGAAGAGGATACCAGAAAATGGAAGGATCTCCCTTGCTCTTGGATTGGGAGGCTTAACATAGTAAAAATGGCAATCCTATCAAAGGCAATCTATAGATTCAATGCAATCCCCATCAAGATCCCATCAAAATTCTTCACTGATCTTGAGAGGACAATAATCAACATTATATGGAAAAACAAATCCCAGGATAGCCAAAACAATCTTATACAATAAAGGAACTTCTGGAGGCATTACCATCCCTGACTTCAAACTCTACTACAGAGCTTCAGTAATGAAAACAGTGTGTTATTGGCATAAAAACAGAGAAGTCGACCAATGGAATCGTATAGAAGACCCGGATTTTAACCCAAAAACGTATGAACACCTCATTTTCGATAAAGGTGCTAAAAGTATACAATGGAAGAAAGAAAGCATCTTCAACAAATGGTGCTGGCACAACTGGATGTCAACCTGTAGAAGAATGAAAATAGACCCATATCTATCACCATGCACAAAACTCAAGTCCAAATGGATCAAAGACCTCAATATCAATCTGAACACACTGAACCTGATAGAAGAGAAAGTGGGAAGTACCCTACAACAGATGGGCACAGGCGATCGCTTCCTTGGTATAACCCCAGCAGCACAGTCATTAAGGGCAACATTGAATAAATGAGACCTACTGAAACTGAGAAGCTTCTGTAAAGCAAAGGACACTGTCACTAAGACAAAAAGGCAACCCACTGACTGGGAGAAGATCTTCACCAGCCCTACAACAGACAAAGGTCTGATCTCCAAAATATATAAAGAACTCAAGAAACTAGACTTTAAAATAATAATTAACCCAATTAAAAAATGGGGCACTGATCTGAAGAGAAAATTCTCAACAGAAGAAGTTCAAATGGCCAAAAGACACTTAAGGTCATGCTCAGCCTCCTTAGCGATCAGGGAAATGCAAATCAAAACAACATTGAGATATCATCTTACACCTGTCAGAATGGCTAAAATCAAAAACACCAATGATAGCCTTTGCTGGAGAGGCTGTGGAGAAAGGGGTACCCTCATCGATTGCTGGTGGGAATGCACACTTGTACAACCACTTTGGAAAGCAGTGTGGCGGTTTCTTAGGAAACTCGGGATCAACCTACCCATGGACCCAGCAATGCCACTCTTGGGAATATACCCACGAGATGCCCGATCATATGACAAGGACATTTGTTCAACTATGTTCATAGCAGCCTTATTTGTAATAGCCAGAACCTGAAAACAACCTAGATGCCCTTAAATGGAAGAATGGATGAAGAAAGTGTGGAATATATACACACTAGAATACTACTCATGTTCCAATGAGGAGCAGAAGGAGGGAGAATATGAACAAAGAAGTCAGGACCACAAGGTGTGCACCCACTCACGGAGACAGTGGGGCTGATCCATTGGGAGCCCACCAAGGCCAGCTGGACTGTAACTGAAAAAGCATGGGATAAAACCGGACTCCTTGAATTTGGTGGACAATGAGGGCTGCTGAGAAGGCAAGAACAATGGCACCGGGTTTTGATCCTACTTCATGTCCTGGCTTTGTGGGAGCCTAGCCAGTTTGGATGATCACCTGTCTAGACCAGGATTGAGGGGGGGGAGGACTTTGAACTTTCCACAGGGCAGGGAAGCCTGACTGCTCTTCGGTCTGGATATGGAGGGGGAGGAGGGGGAGGGGGAGGAGTGGGAGGAGGGGGAAGGAAATGGGAGGCCGGGAGGAGGCAGAAATTTCTTTTTTTTCCAATATAAAAAAATAAACTAAAAAAAAGAGGATAGCTTACAAACTTTTGGTTGGATGTCCAATGGTTAAAACTCTAGTGATAATATTCTTATGGTTAACCTTGAGCTGCTAGGTAAAATTCTTACAAAAAACAGTTTCCAATAGAGAACTTAAAACAGCTGCCTAACAGGTACTCAAGCAGGTAAAGTATAAATCAACAGATAAAGTATACAACAATCAACAAATACAGTATATTAATTATAATTCAGCTATGGCAAGTGTGTATAATAGATGTAAAACTTATTATACAACAGCTTTATAAAGCATGCTGCTTATGGCTAAATCTTCTCAGTTTTGCTGGTTAAGATATTAAACTCTTAATTTAAACCAGTAGCCTGCCTGATATAAGTACAAAAAACTGTAAAGAATAATATATATTTCAAAATTCAGTTTATACATGTACTGCAATAGACACTTATGTTCAGAATTTAATGATTTAAAAGTTATTGCAACATTCTAAATTCAAAATACAATCACAAATAGGCTGTGTAGCTATTAAAACTTCTAAGAGGTATATAACCTATAATATCATACATTTAAAGTGAGCTGGCGATTATGTTAACACGGATTTTTTTTTCCTTTGTCTGAAACAGGGTTTCTCTGTGTAGCTCTGGCTGTTTTGGAACTCACTCTATAGACTAGTCTGTCCTGGAACTCAGAGATCGTCCTGCCTCTGCCTCTGCTGCCCAATTGTTAGGAGTAAAGGCAAGCACCACCAAGCCCAGGTTCAAGGAATTCTGAAAAACTGTACATATTAGATTTTTACAGAATTTTTCACCTGAATATGCTCTGATTATGTGTGTTGTAATATAAAATAAAGTCACATAGACACTCGTAAAGGCTAAACAGTAATTCAATTTTCATTTAATGAAGTTATAGTATTGCATCTGTTTCAGATGTATTTAATTGTGTCTACCTCCCCTACTAATTTGTCCCCAGAATTATAAATGATACCTTTTATTTCTTATAAAGGTTTATTTATGCCAGGTCTAGTGATACATGTCTTTAGTTCTAGCACTCTGGAGGTAGAGACAGACGATGAGTTTAAGGATTGCCTAGTACCTAGTCCCAGGCTAGGCCTTTAGTATTCTCGCATCTGTACTGGCCTGCTCTCAGTGATTTGACAGGACTTGTCCTCAGCTACAGCTAAGCAGAGCATCTTCTGTGCACATTCACGTTCTCTCTCTGTCTCTGTCTCTCTCTCTGTCTCTGTCTCTCTCTGTCTCTCTGTCTCTCTCTCTCTCTCTCTCTCTCTCTCTCTCTCTCTCTCTCTCTCTCTCTCTCTCTCTCTCTCTCTCTCTCTCTCCCTCTCCCTGCCTCTGCCTCTCTCTTCTCTTCTGCTACTCCTGTCCCCAGAATCTGGTCACTCAGATTTTCCCCCCTTTTCCCATTCCATTTTCCCTACTGAACAAACCCCTCCTACACGAAAAAAGGAATCAAGTTAGAGAAGAATTCAAATTAAATCTTTACCTTCTATTGTTTATTTTAAATATCATGCTATATGGAAGGATTCCTTTTCCGTAATTCCAAAGTTATTGCTCTTGAACACCCCAATACCCTACTACTTATAAGACAATAGGCATCTTAGAGTTTGAAAATTTTTTTCAAATTAATTACGCGTATAAATTATTTCTAAATTAAAAACCTATATTCGAAAATTTTCAAATTACAGTTCTAGTAAAATAAACCAATCCTTTTAAAGAAATCTTCAAATCTCATTTTTTTATTTTAAAGGATTAATTTCCAGTTATATATGAAAAGTTAAATTTTGTTCATCTTCCAAGTATCACCTATTACTTTATTTATAAATGGATGAAGTTCTACAACATGCCCTGAAAATGTATTAGGGAAATTTTAAAGAAAAACAGGAGAGGATATCACCCGGCAAAGTTCTTTATTATGCAACAACAAATATTTATTACAATTTGAAGTGCAGGTTTCCATTGGCAAAAAAAAATCAGTAAATATTAACTGATTGCCTTTGTTCGGCCTTGGTACACAAATAAAGACATAAGAGATGGCAGTTCACATTCTCTGCTCTCAAATCACTTATAAGAGAGTTGGAACCATACATGCAAGCAAAAGAACTGCACAGATATGTAGCAAAACTGTATAATTTGCGGAATGAACCTGCATAATCTCAATAAACAACAATTTGACTATTTTGTATATCTAACTCAAAAGTAATTCTTTTCAGCAATTTAGGTTTGGTACTCAACAGCATGTAGTGTGTCAACACCAATGCAAAACACTTGTCAGATGTTTAAGGAAAAGGAAACGTGGCTCAATACCAATCCTGGGCTAACCTATCCTGGTCAGTTTTGAGGAAGGTCTGGCTGCTTTATTACTCTCAGTATTCTCACCTAAGAACAAGTCCAATACACCTGTATAGTATCCCACTACCTCTGTTAATCTGAATGGCAAAGTTCTCCAATCAGACCTATCTTTTTTAATCCCCACCTCCTCTATTGGAACATTATACAGCATTGTCACAATCACATATTATTACCTTTAGAGGCACAGAATGAGAGGCTTTGGTAACGCACATATTCCACTTTTAAGTAAGAAACTTTGAAGTTCACAAAATGAAATCTAATTAATGGGGAGCTTATAAAGAGGGGGCGTTTCTTTCACAGTGAGCTGGATGGGCTCATTTTCTTTCTTTGCATTTTTTCTTTTAACTTAAATTATAGGCAGATTTTTGAAAGTTTAAAACATGCTAAAATATAACATTTGTGAGGAAAAATAGCAACAGCAAAAATATCCAGTCTATACCTTAGAGCAGTGTGTTTTCTGCCCTCTCGGCTATACAGTCTACACTTATACTTAATATCCCTGCATCGAATGATGACACTGAAACTCTGTGTAAGTTACTCCAAACACAAACATTCAAATATATCCACAAGTCTTGACAGTACTAAGGCAAGAAGTGAAAACAAGTACATTCTTTGATCAGTAAGAAGACAGAGCATGAAACTAGGATAAGGCTTGAAAGAAAAATACCAATTTTTGGATTAATTTTGAAAGTTCAAATTAGCAGAATACTTGAACACTTGAATACCTAAACCGTCCTCATCAACCGAGATTCTGATACACAAGATTCTATGACATAATAAAGTTTTCAGAAAAGTGCGTTTTGCACCAACGACATACAAACTATATCCACCATGATCACAGTTCACGAGTGACATATTTCCAAAAGCACGCAATCTGGAACATGGAATGCAAGTTATAAATGGAACAATGCCAGAAAACTATGGTTAGTGGTCCAGAAGAGATGTCTAAACTCTGTGTATTAGAAAATCTTGTTCATGTATCACACACACGTGATAAAAACCAAAAGCAGTGTCTTTAAACCAGCTAATAGTAAAATAACACAAAACATACACGAGTCTAACATCATAACAGGGGTTTCTTCCACATGCAGACTATATGGATCACTCACTCAAAGAAGTCAGAGCTTCTTTGAAAAAAATACTTGTTGGAAAGTATTTGTATGAACAGTTCAAAGAATGGTGGAGAGGTGCAGAAAATTTCTCGAAGCGACTTCTGTCAGCTGCATCTGTCTTCTCCTCTCTTTCTGCTAAGAAATACACTGGTTAATCAGGGCCCGCTCTGCCTGAAAGAAAAAAAGAAAAAGAAACAGAGTTAAAACAGCATGTGGAAAATGAAAACGGCAGCGTTGAGTTCGATTGCCCGGAAAGATAAATGCATACTGTGAGTTCAGCTTACCTTAGCTCCAGAGGCCTGCATAGTTGCCATGGAGGCCTGAGGCCAGAGGGCCCCCACCCACGAAGAGCTTCATCTCTGGCCAGTTGTAGCAGTGAGTGTAGAGTGCGATGGGGGAAATCTACACCAGCAGCGTAATTCTCTAAGAAATCATTCTGGTTGATCCAGCCTCTGCCACAGGTGAGCTTGAGCTTCCTTCCAGAGGGCACAGGAAACATGTCTGGACTGGCTACAAATTTTTGCTCGAGGAACTTCTGGGCACGGATGTCACAGAAGAACAGAGAACCGTGTCCTGTTCCCATGGTGACAATATGCTGGTGGACACTCAGGGAACGCACACCAGTGCCTCCCTCTCCGGAGAAGAGTGACCAGATGTTCTGATGTCCTTGGCGAAGATCCAGGAATGAAACGTGAGACTGGGATCCGACAGCATAGAGGGACAATTCGTCACAGTAGGTGAGACACACGTTCTCCCTGCAGTAGGGCAGCCTTAGGGACAGCAGCCTGAACAGGGAGCTTCGGGCTTTCCACAGTTGGAAGTAGCCATCCAGAGACAAGGCTCCCAGCTCCTGGTTTTTGTTGCTGTATGGAAGGGCTCGAACTTTGTGGTTACCAGGATTGATAGTGGATTTAGGGATAGCCTCCGTGTTTGTAGGACAGATGTGAGCATAAGCTGGAAGGCCCGCATCCTCGTGCATAGCAATGCTGCCATTGAACGTGTCAGGATCCACCTGCCAGACTGCCAAGGTGCCATCGCGGGAACCACTCACAGCCACAGTGTCACTCATCCACGCAATGGCGAAGATCCAGTCCCTGTGGCCTTGGCAATCTCCTAGGCACATGGGGTCCAGCGTGGGCAGCTGGTAGACAGCCAGGCTGTTGCTGTTTTCCCCTCCAGTGGCCATGAGGGTCTTGGAGGGATTCAGCTCCACAGCACGAATGCCACAGGAGGGCGAGCCACGGGAGAGGTCAAGCACCCTGTCACGCATCAGAGGGACGTGCATGATGTGGTCGGTCTTGACGTCGACCACAAAAAGCGTGTTGCACTTGGTGCCACACACCACCTGCCTGGCATTTAGCCACTGCGATGCGAACACCTTGTTGAGGGGTCCAAGTGCCAGCTGGCGCTCCCTCAGCAGCTCCGGCAGCCTGAGGGCCCTGTAGCTACACAGGTCGCCCTCGAAGCCCGCCAGCCTCGGGTGGCCCTCATAGCCCAGCGCCCGGCCCTTCAGGTAGTGCACCAAGGAATGGCGAGCCATGGGCCACTGTGGCCTCTTGACCAGCAACAGCGACCCCTCGGCTTGGCCTGCTTCGGCTGCCGCCATTGCCTTTGAGGAGGGGCCTGGCGAAGAAGAGCTTTCTGCACCCTCCTCTGCCTTGGCGGCTTTCTGCTTACTGCTACCTGTATGCTGAGGGGCCATGGTGGTCGGCGAACGGTTGGAGGGTCCTGCTTGCTGTGACATCTCCTGTGCCGCTGCAGAGGGCAGTGCCGCGGTGTTGGCCTGAAACAGCGAATCGCTGGGAGCCGGAGGCTAGGCGACTGAACTGCAGAGAGCCTGTGGAGTCCTGAGTGCGTGGGCATCTAAGGGGTCTAAAGCTGCGTGACCCAGCATGCATTGCGCTGTCTGGCTGAAAGAGCCGAGACTGAGCAGCTAGAGCCAAAGGTGCAGTTTGGCGGGAGCTAGAGTAGAGAAGCGGCTGCCAGCCAGCTCAGCTTGTGGACTTCTGGGCCTTGAGCAACAAGTCCCTGGAGGATAAGGACAGCAGGCCGGGAGGGTCAGGTTCTCAGGGTGGTGTTGGAAGAGCAGGCCTGCGGTATGGGCTGACTATTGATGGCAGAAGTGATGGGAGGTATGGAAGGGTGAGCTTTAGGCTTGGGAGATCGTGGCAATAGGGCGTAGCTCGTGCCCAGCCAGAAGGGGATGGTAGGTAGTAGTAAAGCCAAGAAGATGGGAAAGCGATTCAAAAGCTAGAAAGGAGCTTGGAGGAACAGGGAGACATCACTCTAGGGCCAGTAGTCCAGCACCCTCCGGATCCAACAAGTCAAACCCAGTCACCTTCTCTTCGGCAGCCAAAATCATGTAAATCTCTACTGCAATATAATCTCAAACCCAATACGTCGTCAGTCATGGGATAGACAAAGCCGTGATCTTTCATGTCTATGGAAGAAAACAAAAGTGTGCTCATAAGCCTCTTTCCTAAGGTCTTATATTGAACTTGGCAGAAAATAAAAGTGTTTGAAACTAGCAGCCCCCGTTCCTTTTAACAGCCCTTCTGCTGTTGGTAACTTATTTTCCACGAATCACTTTCCCCCTCCTCAAATGTTCTCTACTTCTGCAACACAATCATCGGAGCAGACCATGTCAAATGACAGAACATTGTGCCTCACATCCTGCCTGCCTATGATGATCCCCAGGCCTTGATGAGTGACCAGAGGCTTTAACGTCAAGTGGGTTGTGCAAATTGGCTAGGAAGAAGTGAAGCTGGGTATTTTGGAGATACCATCATCTCTTTTAGCTATGACAACCAAGGAAGTGGTGTAGAAAACTGCCAGTGAGGAGCTGGGGATACAAGTTCCCATCATTAATTAGTTCAAGAGGTCCATGCGCTTAGAGAACACTGAATCTTTGAGTTAGGAATACAAAGCGTGGTCGTGATTTTAAGGACATGCGGAGACAGAGAATATTCCAGAGGAAAATAAGCATGTGAACACAATAGAAAGAACTGTAGTGGACTAGCTCATAGAAGCTCAGGAGTCAGAAAGAAAAATTTCATATCATTTATTTTATTTTATTTGTTTTTGCTTCAAGATCTTACATCTCATGACCGACATATACTTGGTAGTTTAATCAAGTGTGACTTTAATTAATTAGGGATGCATTGCATAGACGCTCTTGCATAATAGTGACTCTAAATATCTTATTTCCCCTCCACAAAATGTAGTTTGTTGAGAATGGGAGCCATGAATTCACTTTTCTGATTAATCATGCAGTTTAAGAACTATTTTATCCAAATAGACTAGGGTCCCAGAAAGCCGGTACATGCAGTAGAAACTAGTCCCAGTGCCTTTATCAATGGCTGCTCAGTCAGCACCCATTGTCAGACACATTCATAGAGTCCGGTTTGATCACATGCTCCTTCAGTCCCAGTCCAACTGGATTTGGTGAGCTCCCATTAGAACAGGAACGTTGAGGGAGTGTAAATTTTTGAGTGGAAAAATAAATAAAAGACCCTGAAAAATAAATAAATAAGACATTTAAGATACAAACAAAGAACTATTTTATAGTGTTCCCACTCCCAAATGCCCCAAACCAGTTTGCTAAATTTATTTCTACTACTTTTTGCACTTTCGCTTCAAGGGTACATTCCATGTACAAGCCATGTGTTGTTCTTTCCCAATATTTCAGTTAATCTGTCTCATGTTTGTACTCCCTAACACGCTCCAGTCTCAGAGTTCTGACCGTTTTCTATGTTATCCTTTTTATGGCAAAGGAAAAGGTGAATAGGTTGGTCTGTTCAATGAGAAAGTATAGTTAGTGCCTCATGGAGGAAACATGGATACTCAGTTTGTTCCATTGTTACATATGAGATGAACAAATATTTCAGAAATAAGTAAGCTATGTGAACTGGTTCCAGTTGTATATATGAGTAACTCCTGGATTTTAATGTTCATCAAGATGACAGGAGTAACTTCATAAGTTGGCACCCACCTCACATGGCTCCCTAAATATTTTAATGCAGGTGACTTGGAACAATATTATTAAGTATATTAAATGAAATAAATTTATAAAATAACATTCTAAAATATGACATTAAGTTGATAGTATATAAAATGCACTTACCCTGAAAGAATACTGATTTATTTTAAATATTTTAGTGCCATTAAAATTGCATAATACTTGGTGATGTAGCCATTTAAGGATTTGCTTTTCTGTCCATTATCTATATTTTAAAACAGTGTTTCAGTTTATGAGTTGAAAGGCTGTCACAACTCAAAGATATTTCACAAAGTTTCAAAGATTTAATTAGAAACAGCCTATTCTGTTTGAGTTTCTTAAATCATGCATATTTTATCCCAGTCAAAAACTGCAGGTATACCTTCTCTTTTATTTTCATATTATAATGTAATTATACTCTTTCTCACCCCCTTTTCTTTTCTTCAAACCTTCCCATATATCCCTTCTTCATTGCTTTCAAACTTATGGTATCTTTTATTCCATTCATTGTTGCTTGAGAAGTACGAGTCTCTCTATGTGTGTGTGTGTGTATGTGTGTGCTGTGTGTGTGTGATTTTTCTGATTGCAGAAGTACAATTTTACAACTTTATCAGTCTGTATAGTGTTTCTTATGTTTCAGGGGTGACTGCTTGGTATTAGAAGCCAAGTGATGTGATATTCACTTGAGCAGAATATTTCTCCCATTCTCTGCATTCCTTAGTTTCTCATAGATCTTTTTCTTTCCATGATTTTTTTTCCCCATTCTGAGTCTCATTTGTAGGGATTCATATTGGTATGGCTTTACAGTTGTAGCTTCTGGCATTTTAAGTAAAACTACAGTTAGTGAATTTTCTACTTGTTTGAACATTTTCATTGTACTTGGCAATTTGCACTTCTCCAAAGAAGTTGTTATATTTTGAGGTTCCTTATTTAGAGAGATTTTGTAATATGCTTGAAATAAAGGTTCCAATGATGTTTTGTTCATGTGACAGTTTACATTATAATTGTTAGCATATATTCATCATTCAAAGGGATGGGTTTCATGTTGTTATGTTATTTCTCAGATATTCTTTTTTTCATTTTTTAAACATTTCTCTTTTACATTTATTTATGTATTTTATGTTTGCGAGTGTTCTATTGACTTTATTCCAGAAGACATCAGATCCCATTATAGGCGGTTGGGAGCCACCATGTTGTTTCTGGGAATTAAACTCAGGAAATCTGGAAGAGCAGCCAGTGCTCTTAACTTTTGAGCCAACACCAGCAGCACCATGTAATAACTTTGGACAATGAAAAAGCTGGCTATAGTGGCACACATTTGTGATGCCATAATTCAGGGAGTTAAAGACAGGCAGATATGTGAATGCAAGATCATTCTAGTCTACATAGCAAATTATAGAATAACCAGGCCCACATAGTGAGAGCCCATCTTTAAAAAAACAAACAGACAAACAAAAGTGAAGTGGCACATGGCTGGATCCTTGCACTAGACAGGCAGAGGCAGAAAGACCAGAAGGTCAAGGCCATGAGTCAGTAAGATGGATCAGGGTTTGAAAGCAACTGTCTCGTGAGCCTGGCAATTGGAGTTCCATCACAGAATCCATGTAGGGAGGAAAAAAAAACCTCCCAAAACTTGTGCACCAACAGCACACCAATGCCTGTGCTTGCTTATGAATGCAACGGCAATGATAAACCAATCCTTTCCCAAAAGTTCCTCAGCCAAACCAAGCAAACAGAAAACAACTGTTTTTCTCTATTCAAGTGAATTTTGAATTTCCAGGTTCTGGTCCCCTCAAGTGGGGACAGTTTGGTAAACTAATGAACAAAATAAGCTTGGGCTAGACCCAGGGAAAGAAGGCTAATCTGGCTTGAATCCTCCTGCTTTATTATAGAAAGTACAGGCACCAGCCCCACCCACACCAGTGAACTAGCAGCCATGGAGGTACAGTCCAAAAGGCTGGACCAGGAATCCTGGGAGCCAGGAGGACAGGAGAAGAGAGAGGCTGAAGATGCAGAACCTGCCCCTGCTTATCTGATCCAGGAGACAGAGATCATCACTCAAGCGCTGCAGAAAGGGAAGGCTGGTGCCTATGGCGCTGCACTCAAGACTACCATGATAGGGTGCCCATCCTTTTCCAGGGTGTCTCGTGTGAGTATGGCAGTAAGGAAGACGGGGACAGAAGGGAGATGGCTCAGTGTGTAAAGTGCTTGTCGTGCCAGCATGAGGGACTGAATTAGAGTGCCCAGAACCCACACAGAGGTATGCCGCAGCATGCTCAGGGACCAAGTGTTTCTATGGCAAGGTCAGGGGCAGAGACAAAAACAGGACTGGTGAGCCTGGTATGTGCAACAGAGAACAGTCATGATGGAAGGGGGTTAATACATCTGAGGTTGACCACTGACCTCCACACTGACCTCACACATCTACAAAGTATTTTAAGGAAACAAAGAAGGCCCAGGATCCTTCTTTTCTCACAGAGACCTTGGACAGAATTGTCTTTCTCTTTTTAATAGCCCCATAGAATGGGAAATACTCAGGGCAGGGGGAGGCACTATCTGGCCAGGGATTTTGAAGGGATTGGACCTTCTGCTGTTAGAAATAACCTGTCCCCTGCCAGTTGGGATGCTGTGAAGAAGAAGGCATCTGAGTACCTGAAACATGCAGAGACCCGCCAAGCACACTTGCCTTGAGGGGGTCGCTTCCTTCATGTAAACTCCAGTAATGCCAGTCTCCTCTGCTCCTTTCCTTGGGACCTGTTCTTTTTTTCCCCTGCTCTGGTTTTCCACAGACCTTATCAGTACTGACTGCATCAAGTATGAGAAAACCTAAGACTTCGCAGCTCTGACCTGCCTGTCTCCTTGGAATCAGACTTGAACTTCCTGTCCTGTCTGTCTCTGCTTTATGTGAGTGGCATCTGGGCCACAAATCTGTCAGTTCACCCACCTAGAGCAAGGGTCTGCACCCTGTAGTCTGCACCAGATCTGGCCCACTGTCATTCTTTGTAAGACTGTCAAGCTATGAGGGTTTTTTTACTTCTTTTTCTTTTTGGTTAATATTTGGTTGAAAGGAAAAGGAATCTTTGACCAATTTATACATTTTAAATGTATGTGAATAAAGTGAGTCAGAACATAACCAAGACAGTTTGCTTATACTGTCTATAGTTGCGTTTACATTGTAGCAACTGAGTTGAGTAAATTTTGCCTAGAAAATCCTGTCAGAGTGTTGTGGCCTATGCCTTTAATCCTGCTACTCAGAAGTCAGTGGCATCAGATCTCTATTGAGTTAATTCAATGTCAGTGAGCCAGGGCTACAAAATGAGACCCAGTTTTCAAACAAAACAAAATGCTCAGCAAAGCTATCTCTAGGAAAACAAATCAAGAACAGGCCCAAGGCACTAACTAGTTTTGTTTGTTAAAGAGATAATGGATAGCTCTCTCCCTGCCATCTCTGGGCAAATAACATCACCCAGCTCAGCCCGTTTGGGCGCTGGGGCAGTATCCAGAGGGCAGCCGGGCGGGCGCGAATTCCTTTGTCCTCAGTGGCCTGCCTGCACCGTGCAGGTAGCTAGGGGCTTTGTTTACAAGCTACCCAACCAGCAAGGAGTGCTGATCTCGCCACCAGAAGAACCTTCTCGGGGTGAGTGCCTCTCTGACCCGCGGCCGAAGCGGGCCAGGGAACTGTTTCCTGCAGGCCCTATACTCCTGCATACCGCCTCTCTCTTCATACCTAACCCAGCGGGTACACAGAACCCTCCCTCACTTCTCTCTCCCTGCCATCTCTGGGCAAATAACATCACCCAGCTCAGCCCGTTTGGGCGCTGGGGCAGTATCCAGAGGGCAGCCGGGCGGGCGCGAATTCCTCTGTCCTCAGTGGCCTGCCTGCACCGTGCAGGTAGCTAGGGGCTTTGTTTACAAGCTACCCAACCAGCAAGGAGTGCTGATCTCGGCACCAGAAGAACCTTCTCGGGGTGAGTGCCTCTCTGACCCGCGGCCAAAGCGGGCCAGGGAACTGTTTCCTGCAGGCCCCATACTCCTGCATACCGCCTCTCTCTTCATACCTAACCCAGCGGGTACCCAGAACCCTCCCTCACTTCTCTCTCCCTGCCATCTCTGGGCAAATAACATCACCCAGCTCAGCCCGTTTGGGCGCTGGGGCAGTATCCAGAGGGCAGCCGGGCGGGCGCGAATTCCTTTGTCCTCAGTGGCCTGCCTGCACCGTGCAGGTAGCTAGGGGCTTTGTTTACAAGCTACCCAACCAGCAAGGAGTGCTGATCTCGCCACCAGAAGAACCTTCTCGGGGTGAGTGCCTCTCTGACCCGCGGCCAAAGCGGGCCAGGGAACTGTTTCCTGCAGGCCCTATACTCCTGCATACCGCCTCTCTCTTCATACCTAACCCAGCGGGTACCCAGAACCCTCCCTCACTTCTCTCTCCCTGCCATCTCTGGGTAAATAACATCACCCAGCTCAGCCCGTTTGGGCGCTGGGGCAGTATCCAGAGGGCAGCCGGGCGGGCGCGAATTCCTCTGTCCTCAGTGGCCTGCCTGCACCGTGCAGGTAGCTAGGGGCTTTGTTTACAAGCTACCCAACCAGCAAGGAGTGCTGATCTCGGCACCAGAAGAACCTTCTCGGGGTGAGTGCCTCTCTGACCCGCGGCCAAAGCGGGCCAGGGAACTGTTTCCTGCAGGCCCCATACTCCTGCATACCGCCTCTCTCTTCATACCTAACCCAGCGGGTACCCAGAACCCTCCCTCACTTCTCTCTCCCTGCCATCTCTGGGCAAATAACATCACCCAGCTCAGCCCGTTTGGGCGCTGGGGCAGTATCCAGAGGGCAGCCGGGCGGGCGCGAATTCCTTTGTCCTCAGTGGCCTGCCTGCACCGTGCAGGTAGCTAGGGGCTTTGTTTACAAGCTACCCAACCAGCAAGGAGTGCTGATCTCGGCACCAGAAGAACCTTCTCGGGGTGAGTGCCTCTCTGACCCGCGGCCAAAGCGGGCCAGGGAACTGTTTCCTGCAGGCCCTATACTCCTGCATACCGCCTCTCTCTTCATACCTAACCCAGCGGGTACCCAGAACCCTCCCTCACTTCTCTCTCCCTGCCATCTCTGGGCAAATAACATCACCCAGCTCAGCCCGTTTGGGCGCTGGGGCAGTATCCAGAGGGCAGCCGGGCGGGCGCGAATTCCTTTGTCCTCAGTGGCCTGCCTGCACCGTGCAGGTAGCTAGGGGCTTTGTTTACAAGCTACCCAACCAGCAAGGAGTGCTGATCTCGGCACCAGAAGAACCTTCTCGGGGTGAGTGCCTCTCTGACCCGCGGCCAAAGCGGGCCAGGGAACTGTTTCCTGCAGGCCCTATACTCCTGCATACCGCCTCTCTCTTCATACCTAACCCAGCGGGTACCCAGAACCCTCCCTCACTTCTCTCTCCCTGCCATCTCTGGGCAAATAACATCACCCAGCTCAGCCCGTTTGGGCGCTGGGGCAGTATCCAGAGGGCAGCCGGGCGGGCGCGAATTCCTTTGTCCTCAGTGGCCTGCCTGCACCGTGCAGGTAGCTAGGGGCTTTGTTTACAAGCTACCCAACCAGCAAGGAGTGCTGATCTCGGCACCAGAAGAACCTTCTCGGGGTGAGTGCCTCTCTGACCCGCGGCCAAAGCGGGCCAGGGAACTGTTTCCTGCAGGCCCTATACTCCTGCATACCGCCTCTCTCTTCATACCTAACCCAGCGGGTACCCAGAACCCTCCCTCACTTCTCTCTCCCTGCCATCTCTGGGCAAATAACATCACCCAGCTCAGCCCGTTTGGGCGCTGGGGCAGTATCCAGAGGGCAGCCGGGCGGGCGCGAATTCCTTTGTCCTCAGTGGCCTGCCTGCACCGTGCAGGTAGCTAGGGGCTTTGTTTACAAGCTACCCAACCAGCAAGGAGTGCTGATCTCGGCACCAGAAGAACCTTCTCGGGGTGAGTGCCTCTCTGACCCGCGGCCAAAGCGGGCCAGGGAACTGTTTCCTGCAGGCCCTATACTCCTGCATACCGCCTCTCTCTTCATACCTAACCCAGCGGGTACCCAGAACCCTCCCTCACTTCTCTCTCCCTGCCATCTCTGGGCAAATAACATCACCCAGCTCAGCCCGTTTGGGCGCTGGGGCAGTATCCAGAGGGCAGCCGGGCGGGCGCGAATTCCTTTGTCCTCAGTGGCCTGCCTGCACCGTGCAGGTAGCTAGGGGCTTTGTTTACAAGCTACCCAACCAGCAAGGAGTGCTGATCTCGGCACCAGAAGAACCTTCTCGGGGTGAGTGCCTCTCTGACCCGCGGCCAAAGCGGGCCAGGGAACTGTTTCCTGCAGGCCCTATACTCCTGCATACCGCCTCTCTCTCATACCTAACCCAGCGGGTACCCAGAACCCTCCCTCACTTCTCTCTCCCTGCCATCTCTGGGCAATAACATCACCCAGCTCAGCCCGTTTGGGCGCTGGGGCAGTATCCAGAGGGCAGCCGGGCGGGCGCGAATTCCTCTGGCCTCAGTAGCCTGCCTGCACGTGCAGGTAGGCACCTAGTTTACAAGCTTCCCAACCAGCAAGGAGAGCTGATCTTGGCTCCAGGAGATCCATCACTGGGGCACCTAGAGAGCCATCACGGGAGAGTCCCAACACAGGGAAGTAACATCAGTGGGCAAGGAGACCTGATCCTGTAAAAGAAGATCCTTAGGGGAGCATTTGGAGGAAGAGATGGGCAGACGCCAATGCAGGAATTCACCCAACAATCTGAAAAACAGCGTGAAACCACCTGAACCCAGGGACCCCACATCAGGAGGACATGAACACCTTAATCAAGAAGAAGGAGAAAAAATGGAATCTTTGAAAGTGATTGACATCCTTAAACAGCATGTAAAAAACGCCCTCATGGAAATGGATGAGAAGTATAACAGAAAGTTTGAAGAATTTAATAAATCAGTGAATGATACCCTCATAGAGATAGATGAGAAGTATAACAGAAAGTTTGAAGAATTGAATAAATCAGTGAATGATACCCTAGGAAACCAAGGAAAAACAATCAAACAGATAATGGAATCAGTTCAAGACCTGAAAACTGAAATGGAGACAAGGAAGAAAAACACAAACAGAGGGCCGTCTGGACATTGAGAATCTAGGTAAACGAATAGAAACTACAGAAACGAGTATAACCAACAGAATACAAGAGATTGAAGAAAGAATCTCAGACGCTGAAGATACCATAGAGAAAATAAACGCACTGATCAATGAAAACAGCAAATCCAACAAGCTCTCATCACAAAACATTCAGGAAATCTGGGACACAATAAAAAGACCAAACCTAAGAATAATTGGAGTTGAAGAAGGAGAAGAAGTGCAGCTCAACGGTCCAGAAAATATATTTAATAAAATTATAGAAGAAAACTTTCCCAATCTAAAGAAAGATATACCTATGAAGATCCAAGAAGCTTACAGAACACCAAATAGGCTGGATCAAAAAGAACATCCCCTCGCCATATAATAATCAAAACACAAAGCATACAGAATAAAGAAAGAATATTAAGAGCTGCAAAGGAAAAAGGCCAAGTTACTTATAAAGGCAAACCCATCAGACTTACACCTGACTTCTCTTTGGAAACCATGAAAGCCAGAAGGTCCTGGATAGATGTACTGCAGAAACTAAGAGACCATGGATGCAAGCCCAGACTACTATACCCAGCCAAACTTTCGTTCACTATAAATGGAGAAAACAAAATTTTTCAAGATAAAAACAAATTTAAACAGTATGTAGCCACAAATCCAGCCTTACAGAAAGTAATAGAAGGAAAATCACAAACCAAGGAGTCCAACAAGGCTCACAATAACTCAGATATCTAGAGTCCCTTCACCAACACATCTCAAAGAAGGGAAACACACAAACTCTACTACTAGAAAAATGACCGAATGAACAACCACTGGACATTAATATCACTTAATGTCAATGGACTCAACTCATCTATAAAAGGCACAGGCTAAGAGATTGGATACGGAAACAGGATCCAACACTCTGCTGTCTACAAGAAACACACCTCAAACACAAAGACAGGCAACTACTCAGAGTAAAGGGCTGGGAAAAGGCTTATCAAGCAAATGGACCTAAGAAACAAGCAGGGGTGGCCATACTAATTTCTAACAAAGTTGATTTCAAACTTAAATCAATCAGAAGAGATGGAGAGGGACATTTTATACTCATAACAGGAACAATTCATCAGGAGGAAGTCTCAATCCTGAATATCTATGCCCCTAATGTAAAAGCACCCACGTACGTAAAAGAAACATTACTAAAACTCAAGGCTGCCATCAAACCGCACACACTAATAGTAGGAGACTTCAACACTCCTCTCTCACCAATGGACAGGTCAATCAGACTGAAACCTAACAGAGAAATAAGAGAATTAATGGAGGTAATGAATCAAATGGACTTAACAGACATCTATAGAACATTCCACCCAAAAAGAAAAGAATATACCTTCTTCTCTGCAGCTCATGGAACCTTCTCGAAAATTGACCACATACTCGGTAACAAAGCAAACTTCCACAGGTACAAAAAAATATGCATAACCTCCTGCGTCTTATCAGATCACCATGGATTAAAGTTAGAATTCAACAACAAAGCTACACCCAGAAAGCCTACAAACTCATGGAAACTGAACAGTCAACTACTGAACCACACATGGATCAAGGAAGAAATAAAGAAAGAGATTAAAGTCTTCCTTGAATTCAATGAAAATAAAGAAACAACCTACTCAAACTTATGGGACACTATGAAAGCAGTCCTGAGAGGAAAGTTCATAGCACTAAGTGCCCACTTAAAGAAAAACAGAGAAAGCACACATTGGAGACTTAACAACCCACCTGAAAGCTCTAGAAAAAAAAGAAGCAGACTCTCCTAAGAGGAGTAGAAGACTGGAAATAATCAAACTGAGGGCAGAAATCAATAAAATAGAAACACAGAAAACTATCCAAAGAATCAATGAAACAAAAAGCTGGTTCCTGGAGAAAATCAACAAGATCGATAAACCCCTATCCAAACTAATCAAACGGCAGAGAGAGAATATACAAATTAATAAGATCAGAAATGAAAAGGGTGACATAACAACAGACACAGAGGAAATTCAGAGAATATTGAGATCGTACTACAAAAGCCTGTATGCCACAAAACTGGAAAATGTGGAAGAAATGGACACTTTTTTAGATAAATACCATATACCAAAGCTAAACCAAGACCAGGTGAAAGATCTAAATAGACCTGTTAGTCGTGAAGAATTAGAAACTGTTATCAAAAACCTCCCTACCAAAAAAAAGCCCAGGTCCAGATGGTTTCAATGCGGAATTCTACCAGAACTTCCAAGAAGACCTAATACCTATACTCCTTAAGGTATTTCACAATATAGAAACAGAAGAGTCGTTGCCAAATTCCTTTTATGAAGCTACAGTTACTCTGATACCAAAACCACACAAAGACTCAACCAAGAAAGAGAATTACAGGCCAATCTCGCTCATGAACATCGACGCAAAAATCCTCAACAAAATACTGGCAAACCGAATCCAAGAACACATTAGAAAAATTATCCATTATGACCAAGTAGGCTTCATCCCAGGGATGCAGGGCTGGTTCAACATACGAAAATCTATCAATGTAATCCATCATATAAATAAACTGAAAGAAAAAAACCATATGATCATTTCATTAGATGCAGAAAAAGCATTTGACAAAATTCAACATCCCTTTATGATAAAAGTCTTGGAGAGATTAGGGATACAAGGGACATACCTAAATATAATAAAAGCTATTTACACCAAGCCGACAGCTAACATCAAATTAAATGGAGAGAAACTCAAAGCCATCCCACTGAAATCTGGAACAAGACAAGGCTGTCCACTCTCTCCATACCTCTTCAATATAGTGCTTGAAGTGTTAGCGATAGCAATAAGACAACACAAGGGGATCAAGGGGATTCGAATTGGCAAGGAAGAAGTTAAACTTTCGTTATTTGCAGATGATATGATAGTGTACATAAGCGACCCCAAAAACTCCACCAAAGAACTCCTACAGCTGATAAACACCTTTAGTAATGTGGCCGGATACAAGATCAACTCCAAAAATCAGTTGCCCTCCTTTACACAAAGGATATGGAAACAGAGAGGGAAATCAGAGAAGCATCACCTTTCACGATAGCCACAAACAGCATAAAATATCTTGGGGTAACGCTAACCAAGGAAGTGAAAGATTTATTTGACAAGAACTTTAAGGCATTGAAGAAAGAAATTGAAGAGGATACCAGAAAATGGAAGGACCTCCCCTGCTCTTGGATTGGGAGGATCAACATAGTAAAAATGGCAATTCTACCAAAAGCAATCTATAGATTCAATGCAATTCCCATCAAAATCCCATCAAAGTTCTTCACAGATCTTGAGAGGACAATAATCAACTTTATATGGAAAAACAAAAAACCCAGGATAGCCAAAACAATCTTATACAATAAAGGAACTTCTGGAGGCATTACCATCCCTGACTTCAAACTCTATTACAGAGCTACAGTAATGAAAACAGTCTGGTACTGGCATAAAAACAGAGAACTCGATCAATGGAATCGTACAGAAGACCCGGATCTTAACCCACAAACCTATAAACACCTCATTTTTGATAAAGGAGCTAAAAACATACATTGGAAGAAAGAAAGCATCTTCAACAAATGGTGCTGGCACAATTGGATTTCAACCTGTAGAAAAATGAAAATAGACCCATATCTATCACCATGCACAAAACTCAAGTCCAAATGGATCAAAGACCTCAATATCAATCTTTACACACTGAACCTGATAGAAGAGAAAGTGGGAAGTACCCTACAACAGTTGGGCACAGGAGATCGCTTCCTATGTTTAACCCCAGAAGCACAGGCATTAAGGGAAACACTGAACAAATGGGACCTCCTGAAACTGAGAAGCTTCTGTAAAGCAAAGGATACTGTCACTAAGACAAAAAGGCAACCTACTGATTGGGAGAAGATCTTCACCAACCCAGCAACAGACAAGGGCCTGATCTCCAAAATATATAAAGAACTCAAGAAACTAAACTTTAAAATGCTAAATAACCCAATTAAAAATTGGGGCATTGAGCTGAACAGAGAATTCTCAACAGAAGAATTCCAAATGGCCAAAAGACACTTAAGGTCATGCTCAACTTCCTTAGCGATCAGGGAAATGCAAATCAAAACAACATTGAGATATCATCTTACGCCTGTCAGAATGGCTAAAATCAAAAACACCAATGATAGTCTTTGCTGGAGAGGTTGTGGAGGAAGGGGTACCCTCATCCATTGTTGGTGGGAATGCAATCTTGTGCAACCACTTTGGAAATCAGTGTGGCGGTTTCTCAGGAAAGTCGGGATCAACCTACCTCTGGACCCAGCAATACCACTCTTGGGAATATACCCAAGAGATACCCTATCACATGACAAAAGCATTTGTTCAACTATGTTCATAGCAGCATTGTTTGTTATAGCCAGAACCTGGAAACAACCTAGATGTCCCTCAGTGGAAGAATGGATGAAGAAAGTGTGGAATATTTACATACTAGAGTACTACTCAGCAGTAAAAAACAATGACTTCTCGAATTTTGCATGCAAATGGATGGAAATAGAAAACACTATCCTGAGTGAGGTATCCCAGACCCAAAAAGAGGAACATGGGATGTACTCACTCATAATTGGTTTCTAGTCACAAATTGTGGTCATTGAGTCTATATTCTGTGATACTAAAGAAGCTAAATAAGAAGGTGAACCCAATGAGGGCTGCTGAAAAGCCAAGGTCAATGGCACAGGGTTTTGATCCTACTTCATGTTCTGGCTTGGTGGGAGCCTAGCCAGTTCGGATGTTCACCTTCCTAGACCAGGATTGAGGGGGGAGGACTTTGTACTTCCCACAGGGCAGGGAACCCTGACTGCACTTCGGTCTGGATAAGGAGGGAGAGGAGGGGGGAGGCGGGGAGGAGTGGGAGGAGGGGGAGGGAAATGGGAGGCGGGGAGGAGGCAGAAATTTCTTTTTTTCCAATATAAAAAAACTAAAAAAAAAGAAATAGCTTACAAACTTTTGGTTGGATGTCCAATGGTTAAAGCTCTAGTGATAATATTCTTATAGGAGACCTTGAGCTGCTAGGTAAAATTCTTACAAAAACAGTTTCCAATAGAGAGCTTAAAACAGCTGCCTAACAGGTACTCAAGCAGGTAAAATATAAATCAACAGATAAAGTATACAATAATCAACAAATACAGTATATTAATTATAATTCAGATATGGCAAGTGTGTATATTAAATGTAAAACTTATTCTACAACAGTTTTATAAAAATGAGGCTTATGGCTAAATCTTATCAGTTTTGCTTGTTAAGATATTAAGTTCTTAATTTAAACCAGTAGCCTGTCTGATATAAAAGGACAGGATAGAATCTGGATAATGGTTTAACAAAATTTTGACTAGGATCAAGGTTTCTTATACTAAACAGTAGACTCATTGATAATTTTTAAGATTGATTCCTGGATATTTGCCTTTGCTAAATTCAAAGGCCAAAAACAATGGTCTTTTCCCAGATCATTGCTACAATTTATGCACCTGTATTTTGCTAAAGCTATAGCAAAAAATCCCTTAAAGGATTTTATGCTAAATTTTACAATTGGCTCTTCCAATGGAGGAACTGCATATATGGCTAATTATAATAAAAATTATGGAGCATAACAAGGCTCCTTCAAAGCAACTCATACAAGTTGACAGCAGATCCTGATGCAAACGGATCTGGCTTGTTGACACCAAGCTGACCTTTGCTAAGACAAGGTGAAAAGCCCTTGCAATGCATCATGAAAAAACCCGACCTATATATATTTGGGGTCGAGGATGTGTTTGTGCTTTTTTCACAGAAAGAAAATGAATTCTGAACGTGATGTCGAGGCTGCGGACACAGAAGAGTTCCAGACTTCCAGAGGTGATTGAGGAGAGATCTTCGGTCCGGTCTTCCCTACCCCCAAGGAAAGGAGTGCCTGCTGACAAAACCAGCTACACCACTCTGCATGGTGTCACCCAGCCCCCAGAATCCAGGGAGACCCGGCTGACATAAGGGCCAGGATGTGCTCCATGTACCTGAAACCAGCTCGCCTCACCCTGGCTACCCCACCTGTCCAGGAGCACAAATGCTAAACTGCTTCTGCAGCTTGAACTCTGGTCTGCTTTGGAGCTGAGTTGCAGACTAAACATCAGACTGCTTTAAACCTTGGGACACAGAACTCATTTTAATTAAAATATTAACCTCTCTTCACTTAAGAAGGGGGAAAATTGGGGGTTCCTGTGACTGTTGCCCAGAGGCTGGAACTGGCGATATATGATAACAACAATGTAGGTCATTGTACTCCCACTGAATTTGAGCTAATGATACTTGTAACTGCTTATAGATAATGGGTAAAGTCTGACACATGTTGTAAAGTGTTTGGTTTTAATGCATAGGTTTAAAATTTTGGATTTTGAGCCCTTTTACACTGCCCTAATTTTTTGGCAGGCAGCACACGTAACTTTATGTGGAGTAGGCACTTAGGAATGTGGTCATTCCATAGGCCAGACTAAAAGGTGAATACTGGGTTGGGAAAAAGCCCTTTCTTCTTATCTGGAGATGGAGTTACTGGTGCCAAAACTATATCATTATATCTTTTGTTTGAGGAGCTCTTCAGAGTCTTTTCATTAATGACAGACGCAGGGACCCAATGACGGGAGTTAATGTGGATCCTCGCCTGAAGAGCACACCATACAGAGGTTGTAGAAACCGGCTCAACATGGCATGGTTCAGGTATGAGGGTGCTCTCCACATGGCCTAAGACAGGGTACCCTGTGATCTGCTTACTTTAATCCTGCTAGATGCCTTTTACTTGAGGAGCTCCAAGGACGGGCGACTTATGGCAGGATAATCCCCCAACCTAAGGCAGGGCCCTGGGAACCCTAGGAAGGGTAAGGGAAAAAAAAAGCCTGGTCCCCACTTGACCTAGTAGTCATCGGGCACCCCTCTGTTCCCAGGAGAGAGGGATCACTTCACCAAGAGGGGGTGTGTTTTTTCTTTTTTTTTTTCTCTTTTTTTTTTCCTTTTTTTTTTTTTTTTTTTTTTTTTTTTTTTTTTTTTTTGTTCTCTTTTTTTTTTGGGGGGGGGGGGGGTTTTGTTTTTTTTTTTTTTTTTTTCTTTTTTTCATTAAAATTCTCCTCGGGGTTAGGGGGTTGGGACCCACCCTCCATTTTTTTTTTTTTTTTTTTTTTTTTTTTTCCCTAACATTTTTTTTTTTTTATTTAAAAAAAAAAAAAAAAAAAATAAAAAAAAATATAAAAAAAAAATTTAAAAAAAAATTTTTTTTTTTTTTTTTTTTTTTTTTTTTTTTTTTTTTTTTATTTATTTTTTTTTTTGTGTGTGAGGGGGGGGGGAGGGGAGGGGAGCCCTTTTTTTTTTGTTTTTGGGTTGGGCGTGTTTTTTTTTTTTGGGGTTTGGGTTCTTTTTCTTGGGGGGGGGGGTGTTTTTCTAAACTTTTGGCCCTCTCCCCCCCCCGGGAAAAAAATTTTTAAAAAAAAAAAAAATTTATATATTGGGGTTTGAAAAGGGGGGGGAAAGGGCCTTTGGTATAAACTTAGTGTGATCCAAAGGAATGAAAAAGGATTGGTTAAAATAAAGCTCTTGACCAAGTTCTCATGCTGAAAAAAAAAAAGATATAATGGATAGATAAGCCAAGCAGGGTTATGTTGTATTTGGAGCAGCAGGCTACATTCTAACACCTGGCTAGCTTTACCCCAAAATAATTACAGGGAAACTGTATTCCTTTAAACACTGCTTGGCCCATTAGTTCAAGCCTCTTCTCAACTAAATCTCACACCTGGACTAAGCCATTTCTAATAATCTGTGTATCCCATGAGCTGGCTTACCAGGAAAGATCTTACCCTGCGTCTGCCTGGAGTGGGAGAATCATGGCGACTTCCTTACCCAGCTTCTTTCTCCCAGCATTCTGTTCTGTTTACTATGACTACCTAATTTTCTGTCCTATCAGGCCAAGCAGTTTTTTTTATTAGTTAACCAATGAAAGGAACAGATAAGATACAAGACCCACCTCCATCATTTCCCCTTTTTCTGTTTAAACATAAAAGAGAGGCTTTAACTTTAACATAGTAAAATTACATATAACAAAGCAGTTACCTATGAGAATTACAGTTACAATATTTATATATACTTTATCTTTTATCATAACTAAGGAAAACTATAACTATCCATTCTTCAACTCCATCAAAGACTCCAGAAGGATACAGTACTACCTAAGTAAACAAAAAATAAGAAAACTCTAGAAATGACAGAGACATCTCGCTGTCTGGACAGTCACCCAAAGTTCTTTTGTACTGTTGGGGCATCCATATTCAGCCTACAGGCCCATAGTATCCAGCAGACATTTCCATGAAGCAGAAAATTTTAAAGACAGTTCAGTGACTATCTGCTGTGTCCTGCAGAATGTCTCACAGACTCTTTCATGAATCAGGAAACCCGAAAGACCATCTCACCTTTTGGCAAGTTCAGCAGTCCTCTCTCTGTGGGTTCCCTTTGTCCAGTTTATGCAATAGTCCAGGCAAGAGCAGTTTTCTTGCCCAAATGGCTATCAAACTCCATAAGGATCCTCTTCGATGCCCATCTTCTTCTTGAAGTAGATTGATGCTGCCAGAAGCAGAGTGTCTCATTGTCATATAAAGCCCTACGTTATTAAAACATTTAAATGCCATATTCTGTAGCCTTTGAAAGATATGAAGAATGCCTATCTAACCGAAACATATCTCTATATATCTAGAAAATCTAAGTAGCATGACTACAAGCTCTACTATTATCGATGATAATCCATTAACAACCTATATTTCCTAAATATACATTATATTTTAAATGAACTACACAATCACAATACATTAATCAAGATCAGAAATACATATACATATAACAAAATTGACCTTAAAATCGATACCAATGCAAATTATTCATACCTATATCATTTCCCCCTTTAAATGTAAAAGAACACTTGTAAACAATATTTTGGGAATATGGCCATACGTTTTTCTCTCCAAACTGCTTCCTGCTGAATGGGGGCATCGTTAATTAGGTCTTTCATAGTATAACCTGTGTGCCAGGATCATCTCAGTTGGCAGTTGAGTGAAGTAATTCTTTTGAGGGTGTTCACAGCAACCTTTCAGGAGGGCGTGGTCTATCATACCAAATTGGAATAGAAGAAATCCACAGGGTCTCATCCTCTGTGAAAACTAAAGAAGACCCTTTCCAAAGCATCGTAGCCTTAGACCCAAATTTTGAAGTCATACCCTCATGATATCCATTCTGGTTCCACTTGGCAGCCCATATAATGAAAGGATTCTCTGTACTTAGCTCATTCATAGTCAATATTTTTTTTTATTTTATTTTTCTCCATTAACAGCTTCAACTGGGTGTGGGGCAACAGGACCATTCCCAGCACAACCATGGGTGTGTGGTTCCCCGCAGTCTCCCCAGGGCGATGGTTCCTGCAATGATCTCTAGGGGGAAACGGCCCCCCACAGATCCCCTCCCCCCTTCCATACAAAGGCAGGCAGCTATCACATGGAGAGCACCACTCAGAGTCATCCATGGTGTCAGACCAAAGGAGAAGGGACTGAGACAAGGAGAGACGCTCCTCTCAAGTGGTGAAGCAATCCACCTCTCCTGGGAACAGAGGGGTGCTCGATGACTCCTAGGTCGAGTGGGGACCAGGCCTTTTTTCTTTCCCCCTTAGGCGTCCTAGGGTTCCCAGGGCCCTGCCTTAGGTTGGGGGATTATCCTGCCATAAGTCACCCGTCCTTGGAGCTCCTCAAATGAAAGGCATCTAGCAGGATTAAAGTAAGCAGATCACAGGGCACCCTGTCTTAGGCCATGTGGAGAGCGCCCTCATACCTGTACCATGCCATGTTGAGCCGGTTTCTACAACCTCTGTATGGTGTGCTATGCATTGCAATGGCTTTTTCACCTTGTCTTAGCAAAGGTCAGCTTGGTGTCAACAAGCCAGATCCGTTTGCATCAGGATCTGCTGGCAACCTGTATGAGTTGCTTTGAAGGAGCCTTGTTATGCTCCATAATTTTTATTATAATTAGCCATATATGCAGTTCCTCCATTGGAAGAGCCAATTGTAAAATTTAGCATAAAATCCTTTAAGGGATTTTTTGCTATAACTTTAGCAAAATATAGGTGCATAAATTGAAGCAATGATCTGGGAAAAGACCATTGTTTTTGGCCTTTGAATTTAGCAAAGGCAAATATCGAGGAATCAATCTTAAAATTATCAATGAGTCTACTGTTTAGTATAAGAAACCTTGATCATAGTCAAAATTTTGTTAAACCATTTTCCAGATTCTATCCTGTCCTTTTATATCAGACAGGCTACTGGTTTAAATTAAGAGCTTAATATCTTAACTAGCAAAACTGATAAGATTTAGGCATAAGCCTCATTTTTTATAAAACTGTTGTAGAATAAGTTTTACATTTAATATACACACTTGCCATATCTGAATTATAATTAATATACTGTATTTGTTGATTATTGTATACTTTATCTGTTGATTTATACTTTACCTGCTTGAGTACCTGTTAGGCAGCTGTTTTAAGCTCTCTATTGGAAACTGTTTTTTGTAAGAATTTTACCTAGCAGCTCAAAGTCTCCTATAAGAATATTATCACTAGAGCTTTAACCATTGGACATCCAACCAAAAGTTTGTAAGCTATCCTTTTTTTTAGTTTTTTTAATATTGGAAAAGAAGAAATTTTTGCCTCCTCCCCGCCTCCCATTTCCCTCCCCCTCCTCCCACTCCTCCCCGCCTCCCCCCTCCTCTCCCTCCTTATCCAGACCGAAGTGCAGTCAGGGTTCCCTGCCCTGTGGGAAGTACAAAGTCCTCCCCCCTCAATCCTGGTCTAGGAAGGTGAACATCCGAACTGGCTAGGCTCCCACCAAGCCAGAACAAGAGGTAGGATCAAAACCCTGTGCCATTGACCTTGGCTTCTCAGCAGCCCTCATTGGGTTCACCTTCTTATTTAGCTTCTTTAGTATAACAGAATATAGACTCAATGACCACAATTTGTGACTAGAAACCAATAATGAGTGAGTACATCCCATGTTCCTCTTTTTGGGTCTGGGATACCTCACTCAGGATAGTGTTTTCTATTTCCATCCATTTGCATGCAAAATTCGAGAAGTCATTGTTTTTTACTGCTGAGTAGTACTCTAGTATGTAAATATTCCACACTTTCTTCATCCATTCTTCCACTGAGGGACATCTAGGTTGTTTCCAGGTTCTGGCTATAACAAACAATGCTGCTATGAACATAGTTGAACAAATGCTTTTGATATGTGATAGGGAATCTCTTGGGTATATTCCCAAGAGTGGTATTGCTGGGTCCAGAGGTAGGTTGATCCCGAATTTCCTGAGAAACCGCCACACTGATTTCCAAAGTGGTTGCACAAGATTGCATTCCCACCAACAATGGATGAGGGTACCCCTTCCTCCACAACCTCTCCAGCAAAGACTATCATTGGTGTTTTTGATTTTAGCCATTCTGACAGGCGTAAGATGATATCTCAATGTTGTTTTGATTTGCATTTCCCTGATCGCTAAGGAAGTTGAGCATGACCTTAAGTGTCTTTTGGCCATTTGGAATTCTTCTGTTGAGAATTCTCTGTTCAGCTCAGTGCCCCAATATTTAATTGGGTTATTTAGCGTTTTAAAGTTTAGTTTCTTGAGTTCTTTATATATTTTGGAGATCAGGCCCTTGTCTGTTGCTGGGTTGGTGAAGATCTTCTCCCAATCAGTAGGTTGCCTTTTTGTCTTAGTGACAGTATCCTTTGCTTTACAGAAGCTTCTCAGTTTCAGGAGGTCCCATTTATTCAATGTTTCCCTTAATGTCTGTGCTTCTGGGGTTAAACATAGGAAGCGATCTCCTGTGCCCAACTGTTGTAGGGTACTTCCCACTTTCTCTTCTATCAGGTTCAGTGTGTTAAGATTGATATTGAGGCCTTTGATTAATTTGGACTTGAGTTTTGTGCATGGTGATAGATATGGGTCTATTTTCATTTTTCTACAGGTTGAAATCCAATTGTGCCAGCACCATTTGTTGAAGATGCTTTCTTTCTTCCAATGTATGTTTTTAGCTCCTTTATCAAAAATGAGGTGTTTATAGGTTTTTGGGTTAAAATCCGGGTCTTCTGTACGATTCCATTGATCGAGTTCTCTGTTTTTATGCCAGTACCACACTGTTTTCATTACTGTAGCTCTGTAATAGAGTTTGAAGTCAGGGATGGTAATGCCTCCAGAAGTTCCTTTATTGTATAAGATTGTTTTGGCTATCCTGGGTTTTTTGTTTTTCCATATAAAGTTGATTATTGTCCTCTCAAGATCTGTGAAGAATTTTGATGGGATTTTGATGGGAATTGCATTGAATCTATAAATTGCTTTTGGTAGAATTGCCATTTTTACTATGTTGATCCTCCCAATCCAAGAGCAAGGGAGGTCCTTCCATTTTCTGGTATCCTCTTCGATTTCTTTCTTCAATGCCTTAAAGTTCTTGTCAAATAAATCTTTCACTTCCTTGGTTAGCGTTACCCCAAGATATTTTATGCTGTTTGTGGCTATCGTGAAAAGTGATGCGTCTCTGATTTCCCTCTCTGTTTCCATATCCTTTGTGTAAAGGAGGGCAACTGATTTTTTGGAGTTGATCTTGTATCCGGCCACATTACTAAACGTGTTTATCAGCTGTAGGAGTTCTTTGGTGGAGTTTTTGGGGTCGCTTATGTACACTATCATATCATCTGCAAATAACGAAAGTTTAACTTCTTCCTTGCCAATTCGAATCCCCTTGATCCCCTTGTGTTGTCTTATTGCTATCGCTAACACTTCAAGCACTATATTGAAGAGGTATGGAGAGAGTGGACAGCCTTGTCTTGTTCCAGATTTCAGTGGGATGGCTTTGAGTTTCTCTCCATTTAATTTGATGTTAGCTGTCGGCTTGGTGTAAATAGCTTTTATTATATTTAGGTACGTCCCTTGTATCCCTAATCTCTCCAAGACTTTTATCATAAAGGGATGTTGAATTTTGTCAAATGCTTTTTCCGCATCTAATGAAATGATCATATGGTTTTTTTCTTTCAGTTTATTTATATGGTGGATTACATTGATAGATTTTCGTATGTTGAACCAGCCCTGCATCTCTGGGATGAAGCCTACTTGGTCATAATGGATAATTTTTCTAATGTGTTCTTGGATTCGGTTTGCCAGTATTTTGTTGAGGATTTTTGCGTCGATGTTCATGAGCGAGATTGGCCTGTAATTCTCTTTCTTGGTTGAGTCTTTGTGTGGTTTTGGTATCAGAGTAACTGTAGCTTCATAAAAGGAATTTGGCAACGACTCTTCTGTTTCTATATTGTGAAATACCTTAAGGAGTATAGGTATTAGGTCTTCTTGGAAGTTCTGGTAGAATTCCGCATTGAAACCATCTGGACCTGGGCTTTTTTTGGTAGGGAGGTTTTTGATAACAGTTTCTAATTCTTCACGACTAACAGGTCTATTTAGATCGTTCACCTGGTCTTGATTTAGCTTTGGTATATGGTACTTATCTAAAAAAGTGTCCATTTCTTCCACATTTTCCAGTTTTGTGGCATACAGGCTTTTGTAGTAAGATCTCAATATTCTCTGAATTTCCTCTGTGTCTGTTGTTATGTCACCCTTTTCATTTCTGATCTTATTAATTTGCATATTCTCTCTGCCGTTTGATTAGTTTGGATAGGGGTTTATCAATCTTGTTGATTTTCTTCAGGAACCAGCTTTTTGTTTCATTGATTCTTTGGATAGTTTTCTGTGTTTCTATTTTATTGATTTCTGCCCTCAGTTTGATTATTTCCAGTCTTCTACTCCTCTTAGGAGAGTCTGCTTCTGTTTTTCTAGAGCTTTCAGGTGGGTTGTTAAGTCTCCAATGTGTGCTTTCTCTGTTTTCTTTAAGTGGGCACTTAGTGCTATGAACTTTCCTCTCAGGACTGCTTTCATAGTGTCCCATAAGTTTGAATAGGTTGTCTCTTTATTTTCATTGAATTCAAGGAAGTCTTTAATTTCTTTCTTTATTTCTTCTTTGATCCAGGTGTGGGTCAATAGTTGACTGTTCAGTTTCCATGAGTTTGTAGGCTTTCTGGGTGTAGCTTTGTTGTTGAATTCTAACTTTAATCCATGGTGATCTGATAAGACGCAGGGGGTTATGCATATTTTTTGTACCTGTGGAAGTTTGCTTTGTTACCGAGTATGTGGTCAATTTTCGAGAAGGTTCCATGAGCTGCAGAGAAGAAGGTATATTCTTTTCTTTTTGGGTGGAATGTTCTATAGATGTCTGTTAAGTCCATTTGATTCATTACCTCCATTAATTCTCTTATTTCTCTGTTAGGTTTCAGTCTGATTGACGTGTCCATTGGTGAGAGAGGAGTGTTGAAGTCTCCTACTATTAGTGTGTGCGGTTTGATGGCAGCCTTGAGTTTTAGTAATGTTTCTTTTACGTACGTGGGTGCTTTTACATTAGGGGCATAGATATTCAGGATTGAGACTTCCTCCTGATGAATTGTCCCTGTTATGAGTATAAAATGTCCCTCTCCATCTCTTCTGATCGATTTAAGTTTGAAATCGACTTTGTTAGAAATTAGTATGGCCACCCCTGCTTGTTTCTTAGGTCCATTTGCTTGATAAGCCTTTTCCCAGCCCTTTACTCTGAGTAGTTGCCTGTCTTTGTGTTTGAGGTGTGTTTCTTGTAGACAGCAGAGTGTTGGATCCTGTTTCCGTATCCAATCTCTTAGCCTGTGCCTTTTTATAGATGAGTTGAGTCCATTGACATTAAGTGATATTAATGTCCAGTGGTTGTTCATTCCGGTCATTTTTCTAGTAGTAGAGTTTGTGTGTTTCCCTTCTTTGAGATGTGTTGGTGAAGGGACTCTAGATATCTGAGATATTGTGGGCCTTGTTGGACTCCTTGGTTTGTGATTTTCCTTCTATTACTTTCTGTAAGGCTGGATTTGTGGCTACATACTGTTTAAATTTGTTTTTATCTTGAAAAATTTTGTTTTCTCCATTTATAGTGAAAGAAAGCTTGGCTGGGTATAGTAGTCTGGGCTTGCATCCATGGTCTCTTAGTTTCTGCAGTACATCTATCCAGGACCTTCTGGCTTTCATGGTTTCCAAAGAGAAGTCAGGGTAAGTCTGATGGGTTTGCCTTTATAAGTAACTTGGCCTTTTTCCTTTGCAGCTCTTAATATTCTTTCTTTATTCTGTATGCTTTGTGTTTTGATTATTATATGGCGAGGGGATGTTCTTTTTTGATCCAGCCTATTTGGTGTTCTGTAAGCTTCTTGGATCTTCATAGGTATATCTTTCTTTAGGTTGGGAAAGTTTTCTTCTATAATTTTATTAAATATATTTTCTGGACCGTTGAGCTGCACTTCTTCTCCTTCTTCAACTCCAATTATTCTTAGGTTTGGTCTTTTTATTGTGTCCCAGATTTCCTGAATGTTTTGTGATGAGAGCTTGTTGGATTTGCTGTTTTCATTGATCAGTGCGTTTATTTTCTTTATGGTATCTTCAGCGTCTGAGATTCTTTCTTCAATCTCTTGTATTCTGTTGGTTATACTCGTTTCTGTAGTTTCTATTCGTTTACCTAGATTCTCTATGTCCAGATGGCCCTCTGTTTGTGTTTTCTTCCTTGTCTCCATTTCAGTTTTCAGGTCTTGAACTGTTTCCATTATCTGTTTGATTGTTTTTCCTTGGTTTCCTAGGGTATCATTCACTGATTTATTCAATTCTTCAAACTTTCTGTTATACTTATCTATTTCTATGAGGGTATCATTCACTGATTTATTAAATTCTTCAAACTTTCTGTTATACTTCTCATCCATTTCCATGAGGGCGTTTTTTACATGCTGTTTAAGGATGTCAATCACTTTCAAAGATTCCATTTTTTCTCCTTCTTCTTGATTAAGGTGTTCATGTCCTCCTGATGTGGGGTCCCTGGGTTCAGGTGGTTTCATGTTGTTTTTCAGATTGTTGGGTGAATTCCTGCATTGGCGCCTGCCCATCTCTTCCTCCAAATGCTCCCCTAAGGATCTTCTTTTACAGGATCAGGTCTCCTTGCCCACTGATGTTACTTCCCAGTGTTGGGACTCTCCCGTGATGGCTCTCTAGGTGCCCCAGTGATGGATCTCCTTGAGCCAAGATCAGCTCTCCTTGCTGGTTGGGAAGCTTGTAAACAAAGCACCTACCTGCGAGGTGCAGGCAGGCTACTGAGGACAGAGGAATTCGCGCCCGCCCGGCTGCCCTCTGGATACTGCCCCAGCGCCCAGACAGGCTGAGCTGGTTGAAGTTATTTGCCCAGAGATGGCAGGGAGAGAGAAGTGAGGGAGGGTTCTGGGTACACGCTGGGTTAGGTATGAAGAGAGAGGCGGTATGCAGGAGTATAGGGCCTGCAGGAAACAGTTCCCTGACCCGGGCTGCGGCCGCGGGTCAGAGACTCACTCACCCCGAGAAGGTTCTTCTGGTGCCGAGATCAGCACTCCTTGCTGGTTGGGTAGCTTGCAAACAAAGCACCTACCTGCGCGTGTTTTTTTTTTTTTTTCCCTCCCCCTCCCCCTCCTCCCCGCCCCGGGCCAGGGGGGGGGGGGGGTGTTATTTTTTTAGGAAAGAGGGGGGGGGAAAAAGGGGGGGGGGGTTTGTTGGTACAGTTTGGTTTTGTATCCAATATTTTTTTTTTTTATTTCTCTTTGATTCCCCCTTTTCTACTTCTTTTATTGAAAAGGGCAATAGTGTAGTTGAAGGCTCAAATATTTTGTCTGTTCTGATTTTGCATACATTTTAGAAAAAAAATATTCTTTTCTGAATCAAAATTGCACATGCCAACTTTATGAACATTTCTATTAATATTTAGGAAGTCTAAGAGTAAATAACCACTTTGCATAGCAACTTACCTGTCTTTTACTTTACAGGAATCAGTGAGTCCAGGAAGTGCTGTGATATGCAGACCACTATATGGAAATCGCAAATGGAGACAAATAGGCTTCACTAGTGTCAAGCGTCTAGCTACCATAGTTGCTCCACACTTTTCCTGGATCTTGTCCTCAACAGCAAAGTCAGGCTATCCCTTAGATCCGGCACTCATTCCTTGGGTAGAAAATTCCAAGTCTTATAGACTTGAGAAACATCCAACCACATTGCTACTTTCCATCATAATGATTATTTCAGTGAAAAGGATGTTTATTCTCTAGTGTACTGATTATATCAATGTGTTCAAACCTGCTGAACAAATATATCAAAAAATATTTAAAAAGTTCTGACTTAATGCCTTATAGTACCTCCCAAAATATTGTTTTAATAAAGAGGATTTCCCTAAACAGTGACATCTTATTTTCTTTTTTTAACTAGTTACCAATGATGTTTGATTAATTCTACTATTTTATAAATAAGTTTCTTAATCCATATTGGTATGTATTCCATTTACAATCATGGGTTCCCCAGGAAGTTAGAATATAGTTGATCCCCTTAGATATACAACCAACTTTGAGACACCTAACATACTTGCTAAGAAACAAATTTAAGTCATACAAAATAAACACTGATATTTTCTATGGCATCTCTCTTTCCCCTCACCTGAATCTTAATTACATGTTTGCATTTAAATGTTCACGTAAGTGCAGGTGCATCTAGGAAGGTGAGCATCCAAACCAGCTAGGCTCCCACAAAGCCAGTACATGCAGTAGGATCAAAACTCAGTGCCATTGTCCTTGGATTCTCATCAGCCTTCATTGTCCGCCATGTTCAGAGAGTCCAGTTTTATCCCATGCTTTTTCAGTCCCAGTCCAGCTGGCTTTGGTGAGCTCCCAATAGATCAGCCCCACTGTCTCAGTGGGAGGGGACATCAATCGCGTTCCTGACTTCCTTGCTCATGTTCTCCCTCCTTCTGCTCCTCATTTGGATCTTGGGAACTCAGTCCAGTACTCCAATGTGGGTCTCTGTCTCTATCCCCATCCATCCATCGCCAGATAAAGGTTCTATGTTGATATGCAAGATATTCATCAGTATGGCTATAGGATAGGGCCATTTCAGGTTCCCTCTCCTCAGCTGCCCAAGGAACTAGCTGGGGACAACTCCCTGGACACCAGGGAGCCCCTCTAGAGTCAGGTCTCTTGACAACCCTAAGATGACTCCCTTAATTAAGAAATTTACTTCCCTGCTCCCATATCCACCCTTCCATTATCACAACCATCCCATTCCCCCAAGCTCACCCCATCCTCCCCTTCTCACTTTTCTCTCCCCATTTCCCCTTACCCGCATCCTACCCCACTCCTAAGTTCCCAATTTTTGCCTGGCAATCTTGTCTACTTCCAATATCCACGAGGATGACTATGTTTTTCTTTGGGTTCACCTTCTTAATTATCTTCTCTAGGATCACGAATTATAGGCTCAATGTCCTTTATTTATGGCTAAAAACCAAATATGAGTGAGTACATCCTATGTTTCTCTTCTCAGGTCTGGCTTACCTCACTCAGGATAGTGTTTTCGATTTCCATCCTTTTGCATGCAAAATTCAAGATGTCATTTTTTTTACTTCTGAGTAATACTCTAATATGTATATATTCCACAGTTTCTTCATCCATTCTTACATGTAAGGGCATCTAGTTTGTTTCCAGGTTCTGGCTATTACAAATAATGATGCTATGAACATAGTTGAACAAATACTTTGGTAGTATGATAGAGCATCTCTTGGGTATATTCCCAAGAGTGGTATTGCTGGTTCCAGGGGTAGGTTGATCCCAAATTTCCTGAGAAACCTCCACACTGCTTTCCAAAGTGGTTGTACAAGTTTGCATTCCCACCAGCAATGGATGAGTGTATCCCTTTCTCCACAACCTCTTCTGCAAAGGCTATCATTGGTGTTTTTTATTTTTGCCATTCTGACAGGTGTAAGATGGTATCTTAAAGTTGTTTTGATTTGCATTTCCCTGATCGCTAAGGAAGTTGAGCATGACCTTAGGTGTCTTTTGGCCATTTGAACTTCTTCTGTTGAGAGATCTCTGTTCAGCTCAGTGCCCCATTTTATAATTGGGTTGATTAGCCATTTACGGTCTAATTTCTTGAGTTCTTTATATATTTTGGAGATCAGACCTTTGCTAGTTGAGTGGTTGGTGAAGATCTTCTCCCAGTCAGTGGGTTGCCTTTCTGTCTTAGCAACAGTGTCCTTTGCTTTACAGAAGCTTCTCAGTCTCAGTAGGTCCCATTTATTCAATGAGGCCCTTACTGTCTGTGCTGCTGGGGTTATACATAGGAAGTGGTCTCCTGTCCACGTGTTGTAGAGTACTTCCCACTTTCTCTTCTATCAGGTTCAGTGTGTTCAGACTGATATTGAGGTCTTTAATCCACTTGGATTTGAGTTTTGTGCATGGTGATAGATATGGATCTATTTTCATTCTTCTACAGATTGACATCCAGTTTTGCCAGCACAATTTGTTGAAGATGCTCTCTTTTTTCCATTGTATACTTTTAGCTCCTTTATCAAAAATCAGGTGTTCATAGGTTTGTGGGTTAAAGTCAGGGTCTTCTATTCGATTCCATTGGTTGACTTCTCTGTTTTTATGCCAATACCAAGCTGTTTTCAATACTGTAGCTCTGTAATAGAGTTTGAAGTCAGGTATGGTAATGCCTCCAGACATTCCTTTTATTGTATAAGATTGTTTTGGCTATCCTGGGTTTTTTGTTTTTCCATATTAAGTTGATTATTGTCTTCTCCAGATCTGTGTAGAATTTTGATGGGATTTTGATGGGGATTGCATTGAATCTATAGATTGCTTTTGGTAGAATTGCTATTTTAACTATGTTGATCCTCCCAATCCAAGAGCAAGGGAGATCCTTCCATTTTCTGGTGTTCTCTTCTATTTCTTTCTTCAAAGACTTAAAGTTCTTGTCAAATAGACCTTTCACTTCCTTGGTCAGAGTTACCCCAAGATATTTTATGCTATTTGTGGCTATCGTGAAAAGTGATGCTTCTCTGATTTCCCTACCTGTTTCCTTATCCTTAGTGTATAGGAAGGCAACTGATTTTTTGGAGTTGATCTTGTATCCTGCCACGCTACTAAAGGTGTTTATCAGCTGTAGGAGTTCTTTGGTAGAGTTTTTGGGGTCGCTTATGTATACTATCATATCATCTGCAAATAACAAAAGCTTAACTTCTTTTCCAATACGAATCCACTTGATCCCCTTATGTTGTCTTGTTGCTATTGCTAGAACTTCAAGCACTATATTGAAGAGGTATGGAGAGAGTGGACATCCATGTGTTGTTCCTGATTTTAGTGGGATGGCTTTGAGTTTTTCTCCATTTAATTTTATGTTAGCTGTCGGCTTGCTGTAAATAGCTTTTATTATATTTAGGTATGACCCTTATATCCCTAGTCTCTCCAAGACCTTTATCATAAATTTTGTCGAATGCTTTTTCAGCATCTAATGAAATGATCATATGGTTTTTTTTCTCTCAGTTTATTTATATGGTGGATTACATTGATAGATTTGCGTATGTTGAACCAGTCCTACATCTTTGGGATGAAGCCTACTTGATCATAATGGATAATTTTTCTGATGTGTTCTTGAATTCGGTTTGCCAGTATTTTATTGAGAATTTTTGTGTCCATATTCATGAGTGAGATAGGCCTGTAATTCTGCCGCTGCCTAGATAGGCATTCTTTATATCTTTCAAAGATTATAGAATATGGCATTTTAAATGTTTTAATAACTTAGGGCTTTTCATGATAATGAGACACTCTGCTCCTGGCAGCACCAATCTACTTCAAGAGGAAGATGGGCATCGAAGAGGATCCTTATGGAGTTTGATAGCCATTTGGGCAAGAAACTGCTCTTGCCTCAACTGTTGCATAAACTGGACACAAAGACCCCGCAGAGAGAGGACTGCTGAACTTGCCTAAAGGTGAGATGATCTTTCGGGGTTCCTTATTCATGAAAGAGTCTGCAAGACATTCTGCAGGACACAACAGATAGTGACTGAACTGCCTTTGAAATTTCCTGCTTTATGGTAATGTCTGCTGGAAACTATGGGCCTGTAGGCCAAAGATGGATGCCCCAACGGTACAGAGGAACTTTGGGTGACTGTCCAGGCAGCGAGATGTCTCTGTCATTTCTAGAGTTTGAAAGTTGCTTATTTCTTGTTTGCTTAGGTAATATTGTATCTTTCTGGAGTCTTTGATGGAGTTAAAGAATAGTTAGTTATAGTTTTAGTTTTCCTTAGTTATGATAAAGATAAAATAGACGAAAATATTGTAATTTTTACTTGATAACCATTTTGTTATATGTATTTTTGCTATGTTAAAGTTAAAGCCGTCCTTTTTTTGTTTAAACAGAAAAAGGGGAAATGATGGAGGAAGGTCATTGGTTAAAAAATAAAGAAACTGCTTGGCTGGCCCTCATAGATTAAAACATAGGTGGGAGGAGTAAACAGAACAGAATGCTGGGAGAAAGAGGAAGTGAGCTCAGAGACGCCATGCTTCCCTCTCCCGGGCAGGCGCGATAGCTCTGCTCTCTGAGGCAGAAGCATGAAGTTCATACCCAGGATGGACGTAGGAAAGAATCTTTCCCGGTAAGACTGATGCTTCACAGATTATTAGAGATGGGTTGATTGGGATATGAGAGTTAGCCGAGAAGAGGCTAGATATAATGGGCCAAGCAGGGTTTAAAAGAATACAATTTGTGTGTTGTTATTTTGGGGCATAAGCTAGCAAGGCAGCTGGGGTGGATGGGGACATTTGGACAATATTAGACAGGGTGACACAGAACTGCCAGTGAAGTCTTCTCAAAGATCCTAGTTCAGGCTCATTAGGGGTCTTTAAAGGGTTGTGCCAGTCTTCACCCTGGGGTATGGGGTTATCTTATTGCCTTCGATTTCCCTTCTGTCCATGTGTGCGTATGTGCTTGTGTGCGTGCTTGTGTGCATACGCACATAATGCAGCAAACTGAGAGCTCAGAGGACAGCGTAGGGTCATGGAGTTGGAGTTGCCGAAGATGTGAGCTCTCCCATTCCCTAGGTAGTTTTTAGGAAGCAACCCAGACCTCCCCAACACATCACTCTCTCAATCCATAAACTGGTCTTTTACTTTTTAAAGCATACATTTTACTGAACCCAGTTAGTGCTACCTATGAGTTTGTGGCTGTGGGGCTATCTACTTGAACAAGGACAACCTACTAGTGGCCACACGCCAAAGAAAAATGGCTCTCCTTCCCCCAGTGGTCAGCCAACGCTAAGGTGTGTTGGATGACACAGAGAATCTGGGACATCTGTTTGCCAGAGCCAGCTCCCTCACACGCTGTCACTGCTGCTCACTGTCCCTGTGTCTCAGCCTCAGCCCCATCGATTACATGGCCTATGTTTGGGCTATCCTTGGGTGTGATACAGTTCCTGCTATTCTAGATATGTCTGTGAGTTCTTAGGCACACCACTTCCTCTTTTCATTCCCACCCAGAACTTTGGTCAACTGGTCACTCAGTGCCCACATCTTCCTGGGCATGTCAGCTTCTCAGATGTAACCATGTGTTCTGAAGTATCCAGGAGATGGTCTTTGGGTCACTAATTAGATTTTCCCGGTTCCCTCTCTCCTCTTCTTTATCTCTTGATTCCCTACACGGATGCTCACCACATCAGGAGTTCACTTTGTTCCTTTAATTGATTCTTTGCAGGTGTCTAGTTGTTTGTTTACACCTACTAATGAGGGTCTAAGTCAGCTCCTGCAGCTCCCTAAGTGCAGGACTGATGGATGGGGTACCAACCTGGCCTTCTCTCTTCTTCTTCTACAGGCACAGTCCTAACAGGTGAGGACCCCCACCTTCACAACCTCATCCTTAGTTACCTCCAATTACTGTAAGTCAGTAGTTCTCAGCCTTCATAATGCTGTGAGCCTCCAATACAGTCTCCCATGTTTTGGTGACTCCCAACCATAAAATTAATTTCATTGCTACTTCATAACTATAATTTTGACACTGTTATGAATGTAAATATCTGATGTTTCTGAGGGTTTTAGGTAAACTCCGAGAAAGGGTCATTGACCTTTAAAGGTGTCTCAACCCACAGGTTGTTCTCAACATAGCCATAAAAGGATTAATCATTTCTCTTACTAACTCATAATAGAGATTCAATCTCAGCATAGGTCTTGGTAGGGAAAAATAAGACCACAACAATGCCTATGGAATTGTATATGTGTGTGTTTTAAAAGTTTACCCAGGACCTGTAACAATATATTTTATAGTATCAGTGGATTTTGGTAGGAACCTCACACTAAGCATCCTTTTTTTTAAAACAAAAAATTATTTTTATGTATACAGGGTTCTTCCTGCATGTATCCTACCTACAGTACAGAAGAGGGCACCATATCTCATTAATAGATGGTTGTGAGCCACAATGTGGTTGCTGGGAATTGACCTCAGGACCTCTGGAAGAGTAGCCAGTGTTCTTTACCTCTGAGCCATCTCTCCAGCTGCCACACTAAACATCCTTAATCCTAGTGTCTTTCAATCAGGATGGAGAAGGATTGTTTCCATTATAAGTGCCTTGGGGGACCATTGCTTTAAACTTCAAATGAAATTAGCCAAGCATCAGGCCTTTCTCCTGGCCAAGAAGTAGACACAGCATTGCCTCTGAAAGTTCTCATCTGAAAGGAGCTCACAGATGACACCAAAGTGGAGAACTCTAACCTGGAGACAGTTGGTGCAGCTGACAGGTGATTACCATTTGCCCTGGAGTGGGAGGGGGCACTGCAGACAAAGCTCATTTGGAGCACCGCACTTGACCCGGGTGCTACAAGCAATAAGCGTGTAGCATTGAGCATATTTGCTCCTTGCTTTAAAGCCTTCTATTTCTGGCACCCTTAGTTTATACTCATCCTAATATCAACATCATTTTCTAAGGCACACAGACACCAGAAGCTTTGTCTATAATTTCCAAGAGGCATGCACTTTTCCATTGCAAATCACCTGTGAACAAGGGCATTGTGAGCCGGTCCCCTGTGCTGTGCCAGCTGTGATGGGTTGCCTTGCCCAAACAGGAAGGGCCTCAGATCAGGAACACAAGGGAGCTTGGAGGCAAAATTCAGAGGCCTCAGTCTGTGACACAGCAGCTGAGCATGTATAGGGAGTTCATCTCCTAGACACGCTATTCTTGAGGTTCCTGTTGGAGGTTCAGAGAAGTTCGTTCTGAGAGAGAAGAGGTTGACCTGAGAGACTATCAGGAAAGCTGCTCTTTTGTGGGTACTGATGTTTCCCTGCTTTAGAGAATACCCGCACCTAGCTATCAGACTAGGTAAGAAACCACAGGGTGCAGAGAAAAATGAGCTTCTTCTCCTAATGGTTAGGGCCTAACTGCTTCCTCTTTTAAATTCCCCTTAGAGATAAAATAATTTTCCCATTTACTTTAACCTAAGACCCAAGCTCTCCTGTCTCATTCCTCTCCCCAATCTCTCTTTCCATTCTTTTCCTTCAGGTAAAATCCTTACACATCCATCCCTGTAATATCTCAAGATTATTTAGAACAAAAAGCTTTATTGTGGTGTGAACTTGTGCCACAGTGCACATCTGGAGGTGAGAGGACAACTCTGTGCATTCCGTTCTCTCCTTCCACACTTACGTGGGTGCTGGGGATTGAACTCAGGTTGCAAGACTTGCACAGAACGTGCCTTTACCCATTGTTCTCACTAGCATCCTATCTGTGATAACAGTTTGAGTTTTATTGGGAGGCTCTGTCCAGGAATCGCAGCAACTCATGCCTTCTGCAGGTGTTACAGGTTAGAAAGAGAGTGCTCAGAGGTGCATGTGGTGGGGGCACTGCCACACCTGAGTTTGCCAAAAATGTCTCAAAGGGGTGCACAAACTGTGCCTTCTGTAAAGGCTTACAAGACTGGGGGCACAGGGAATTCTTTGCCTGCAGTTAATGTAAGGTAAAAGTCCCTAACTGTGTTTCTTTGACAGGCTCTCGGTTCAGGACAGGGTGGGTTTCTTTGGCTGGCTCTGGTTTCAACCTACCTTCCTACAAAAACCCACTAGGCCAAGTTTTTTTTAACTTTTGCCACCTCACATTTTTTTTCTATTTTTTAAAAATTGTTTTCATTGAGCTATATATTTTTCTCTGCTCCTCTCCCATCCTCCTCCTCCTCTTCTACCCTCCTCCATGATCCCATGGTCCCAATTTACTCAGGAGATCTTGTCTTTTTCGACTTTCCATATAGATTAGGTCTTCATTGTTATTTAGGTTCTCTGGTGTTGTGAACTGCAGTCTGGTTTTGCTTTCTTTTATGTCTAAAAACCACTTATTATTGAGTGAATATTTTATTTGTCTTTCTGGGTCTGGGTTACCTCACACAAGATAATGCTTTCTAGATATATCCATTTGCCTAGGCATAGATTCTTAAACCTCTGATCACAAAAAACTTGGTCTGCCTTAATATTCTCAGTCCATTTGCTTACGTGTAAGGTCTTCATGGGCACCTGCATCTCAGACTTTGTCCCTTGAAAACGTTTTCTGTTTGAACACCCAGATCTTTGTAAGCCATGCTGCCTAGTCCACATTTTTCCTACTGGATTTCCACTCCTTTCAGGACTCAAATCCACCACCCTTGGCCATTAGCATACCTGCTCCAAGAATCTCAGTGTCTTCTGCTTGCACTGTATATCCCTCTTCCAGTCTTTTGACTTGGACTTTTTCCCTTCCATTAAAATTTCCTTTGGAGTGAGCCAATCCTCTGCTTTGTTCTGAGTTCATTTTCTTGAGGATCCTGAAAAAAAAGGACAGGCCTTTACAGGACCAACCTGGCTCCTCTGTGAATTTACCACAAGCATCTGAGCTTCCCCATTATGGCTCTCGTCCTTCCCAGTTCAAGAGGGGATTTTTCAGGGGTAGAAGCAGAGGTAGGAAAATCTGGGTTCTTCTTTCAGATTCAGGAATCCATTAACCCTACAAGATATTGAAGGGGTGGTACATAATCACAGGGCCCAGAGAGGACTCGTGTGGTTTCTAGATACAGCCATGGAAAAGTCTGGTAATGCCTTCCAGGGAGGCCTTTTTGTTTTTGCTTCCTGATGAGCTGTGCACAGGGCACTCTCTCCCCATGTAGCAAACTTCAGGGACCAGAAGATCAGAATAGTGGGCACTTGCCTTGCTTCACTTTCTGCTTGAACAAAATTCCTTTGGCCTTCTCACAGGTCACAGGAAGTGTAGGAGAGAGAAAATCTAAAGTGTCATCCTTGGATATTCCTGGAAGTGAGAAAACAAACAGGCCTGGGTGAGTGAGGAGACCAGTACTGAAAGACAAGGTCTACTGTCATTACCTGCTATCACTTTACACTTTATAGGGCTCCTGTCTCCTCCTTTGCACACTGAAATAAACAAAAGGAAACAAAGAGCAAAACATTCTGGATGATTCTAGATGAATCTGTAAATTGAACCTGCAGAGATCTGGCAGCGCAAAATCTCAGAACAGGGTTCTCAGGTTCAAAAGAAACAGTTGAGTTTAAAAGAGCTGCAGACAGTTGAGGTTTATTTCCTACCCAGCCTTGCTGGGGGAAGAATTCATGCAGGGCTTTCTCCTGGGGGCAGAGAGAAGTGCTGTACCTGTTCATTTTGAGTGAGAGGCTAACAGTAAGGTAACAGCTTGGGCCCAACTCTCTCACTCGCCTCTAACATGTACTAAAAGAGTAAAAGAAAAATGTCTGTTTCCTTTTCCCATTATTGGGAAACAAAAAGAAGAGTGCTGATGTGAAGATGCTAATTATCATTAATTATGTCAGAAACATGGAGACTTTGTTGCTGGAATCTTAGAAGAAACTTTGAATTTGGAAACTTTAGAATACTTTGGGAACTGTTAAGACTTTGAGGACTCCTTAAGCTACATGAATACATATTTTGCATGGTGTGATGCCCATGAGATGCTGAGATTCAGAAGCAGACTGCTACAGTTGACATGCAGAACATTCAACAGAGACTCACAATTTGAGGGCTTATTGCCAGGCTTTGCCCTTTCCTGAGGGATGTAGAGTCTTTAGGAAATGCAGACTAGTGGGTAGAAGTAGGCCATTATAAATGACACCAATATTTGACCTAGTTCATATGGACAGCCACTGAGTGTTAATATGGAAGTTGAGGGTAGGTGGCATATGGTCAACAACAAAAAATTTTGACATCAGTATAGCACCTAAAGGATTGCATTCTACCAAAAGCATGGGTAGACAACCCTCTAAGGCACAGAGAAGAAGATATGGTATCCAATGACTTCATAGCATCTCTGCGGCATGCTATAAACTCAGATATGTCAAATCCCCTGAGCTATAGATGTTCTGACACAATGAATGCAGTCTGTGTTAGGATACCACATTTACATTGATTCCCTTAAACAGAAGACAAACATGTCACCACCTCCCATCCAAACTACTGACATATCGCCCATGATTAATCACGTCTGTTTGTGCTCCCATGTTCCCAATACAATTGTTTGTGGAAAATCTGGCCCTCATCCCAAGTATCCAGAACACTAACAGGAATGCATTACGTTACCCTTAGAAGTGAGAGAGCTGATTCCAGAGAAGGTACAGTTGCATGGAAGAATGTTGACAATTCATCACTTTTATGGTCTGGACAACAGTGCGGTGAGGACCACTGTAACAATGGCAATGACACATGAACTTAATGCCTTCTTCTCCTGGGGACAGGTGTGCTGTATACCAGGGGGCTTCCAGTGTTTCCAACATAGCTGCGACTATGAAAGTCCTTCTCATAGTGAACAGGGATCTGAGACAGGAATTCTGATATGTGATTCCAGGGGTGTGCAATTGCACTCAGAGTTCACCCATCCCTCTAAATCCCTTCACAGTGCCTATTTCCCAACCTCTGTTTCTTGAACATTCCCACATAAAATCATGACAGAATTAAGGCAAATGGTGGCTATTTTCAGAGAGTTTCATCGAAAACTATTTTTTCAGGATGTATAGAAGCAACATTAATGGAGCTGTGAACAGTGACCTTGCCATCAGAAGCAAAAACATGATGGTTTTATTTGTAGGAATGGTGGCCAAGAATATTTCTGTCATGATTACTAAGGGTTCACTGGTTACAGTGTGATTACATGGTATTTAATCTACACAGACTAGGTAAATCTTCAAGAATCAGGTTGATTGGCAAACTAAACTATTTTCTGGACACTTTTTTTGTTTATTTTTATTTTTTATTTACCATATTTTCTTTTTTTAATTTATTTATTTATTAAAGATTTCTGCCTCCTCCCCGCCACCGCCTCCCATTTCCCTCCCCCTCCCCGATCAAGTCCCCCTCCCTCATTAGCCCAAAGAGCAATCAGGGTTCCCTGACCTGTGGGAAGTCCAAGGACCACCCACCTCCATCCAGGCCTAGTAAGGTGAGCATCCAAACTGCCTAGGCTCCCACAAAGCCAGTACGTGCAGTAGGATCAAAAACCCATCGCCATTGTTCTTGATTTCTCAGTAGTCCTCATTGTCCACTATGTTCAGCGAGCCCGGTTTTATCCCGGGATTTTTCAGACCCAGGCCAGCTGGCCTTGGTGAGTTCCCGATAGACCATCCCCATTGTCTCAGTGTGTGGGTGCACCCCTCGCGGTCCTGAGTTCCTTGCTCGTGCTCTCTCTCCTTCTGCTCCTGATTTGGACCTTGAGATTTCAGTCCGATGCTCCAATGTGGGTCTCTGTCTCTGTCTCCTTTCATCTCCTGATGAAGGTTAATATTCAGGAGGATGCCTATATGTTTTTCAACACTATCCCGAGTGAGGTAAGCCAGACCCAAAAAGAGGAACATGGGATGTACTCACTCATATTTGGTTTCTAGCCCTAAATAAAGGACATTGAGCCTATAATTCGCCATCATAGAGAAGCTAAATGAGACAATTTTAAAAAAAGGATTTACTTAAGAGACCAGGTCTCACTGTGTATTGCTTTGGCTGGCTTGGAACTCACAGAGCTCTTTCAGCCACTGCCTTTGGATTAGAGACATGGATTGGCAAAGATTTGGCTATGTGTATGTGAGGACACCCTAGGAGGCCAGAAAAAAGTGTCAGATCCTTTGAAACTTTATTCACAGTTGATTGTGAGCAGCTATGGATGCTGGGAATGGAATTCGAGGCTTCTGCAAGAGCAGTAAGTGCTCTTAACTGCTAACTCCATCCTTCAGCTCCTTTTGCTGGGCGTTCTTTTTCATCCATAGCATCGCTCCTGCTCACCCTACCAGTGCTTGATGAGGAGCAGAAGGGAAGTCTCCCTCCCCTTCAGTTGTGTGAGCCATGGTTAGGGAGAGAGAGATGGGATGCCCTAGGGTCACAGGCTTCAGTGCTCATGGTGGCTGCAGGGAGGACCGTGTGAGGCCACAGGACTAAGCCAGGTATGCCAGGCTGCTCTGGGCTTTGTCATATATTCTGGATATTTCCTAAAGGAATGCTGAGCTAGGAGTTTAGCTCCGTGGTAGAGCTCATGTCTAGAGTACTCACGGTCTTTTGTTTGTTAACCAGCATGGCAAAACAGAACCACAAACCAGCCTCACTGCTGGATACAGAAAGGAAAAGTACAGACTTTAGCCGGCTTGGTACGGGCCTGTAATCCCAGCACTTGAAAAGCAGGAATAGTAGATAGTTTGAAGTTCAGAGTCAGCCTGGTCTGCAGACAGTTCCAGACCAGTCAAGACTACATACCAAGACCTTGTTTCAGAAAGGACGACAGAAAATGGATTTTATACCCCCAAATACCAAAGAAAGGAAGTAAGATTCACAACAACCCAGGCAAAGGAATAACATGCATCAGCCCAACAACCTCTGAGGGGTTTTCTTGCCTCAATACTTAGGGCAAATCAGGGTAGAGGAAGTGAGGGTGTGCAGGGTTAGCAAGCATGAGACAGGCCTGGCAGATTTCTAGCCTCAGGTCAGCAAAACTAGCAGTTCTGGGCGGCTTTGAAGTAGATCTTGGGGGAGAAGAGGCTGTCTCTTAGCAGGTCGGGTGGGTGCATTCCGGGATGGAGGAAGATAGTGAGGTTATGGGAAGGTTGTAACCCAGTGTGGGTCAACTTCAGGGATGTATGTGGGCTAAAGGGTTGGTCTGTCTTTGCGATAAGGTGCTAGGTTCCATGTGAGAAGGCATGGTGGGTGTCGTGGTTTAGCAGATGTGGCTGCTTGTAGTGGACTGGGAGTAGGGGCGAGTGGGAGACAGACCTCCTGCCAGGCGCTGAACTGGGACATATGCAGGGGAAACTCCCATGCTCTTGGTTGGCATCTGGCCCCTGCACACTTGGAGGCTCACAACTATCTGTGATGAGATCTGGCGCCCTCTTCTGACATAAAGGTGTACATGCAAACAAATGAAGGGGTGTTGTAGGAGCGGCGGGGGGGGGGGGGCCCCCCGGCCCCCCCCCCCCCTTGTTTTCCTTTTTTTATTTTTCTATAAAAATTTTTTTTTTTTTTTTTTTTTTTTTCGTGCTTGTTTGTTTTTTTTTTTCTCCTTTTCTCCCTTCCCCCCCAACTTTACTTTTCTTTTTTTTTTTTGTGTTGTGCGCGCGGGGTTGCTTGGGGGGGGTTTGTTGGCCTTTTTCTTGTGTGGGAACATAATGGCGACTCCTACTCAGCTTCCTTCTCCCAGAATCCTGTTCTGTTTTCTCCACCCACCTAAGGGTGGACCTATCGAATGGGCCAGGCAGTTTCTTTATTGATAAGAAATCACTACCACATCATTTCCCCTTTTTCTGTTTAAACAAAAAAGAAAGGCTTTCATTTTAAAATAGTAAGATTACATATAGCAAAACAGTTATCAAGTAAGAATTACAGTTACAATATCTACTTTATCTTTTATCATAACTAAGGAAAACTATAACTATCCATTCTTCAACTCCATTAAAGACTCCAGAAGGATATAAAACTACCTAAGTAAACAAGAAATCAAATGCTCTAGAAATGACAGAGACATCTCACTGCCTGGACAGTCACCCAAAGTTCTTTTGTATCGTTGGGGCATCCATCTTCGGCCTTCAGGCCCACAGTATCCAGCAGACATTTCCATGAAGCAGGAAATTTCAAAGACAGTTCAGTCACTTTTTGCTGTCCTGCAGAATGTCTCGTAGATTCTCTCATAGGTCAGTAACCCCGAAAGACCGTCTCACCTTTAAGCAAGTTCAGCAGTCCTCTCTCTGCGGGTTCTTTGTGTCCAGTTTATGCATCAGTCCAGGCAAGAGCAGTTTCTTGCCCAAATGGCTATCAAACTCCATAACGATCCTCTTCGATGCCCATCCTCCTCTTGAAGTAGATTGGTGCTGCCAGGAGCAGACATGTCTCATTGTCATGAAAAACCCTAAGTTATTAAAACATTTAAATGCCATATTCTGTAGTCTTTGAAAGAAATGAAGAATGCATTACCTGACTGAAGTATATCTCTATATATCTAGAAAATCTAACTAACATGACTACAAGCTTGACTATTATCAATGATTATCCATTAACAACCTATATTTTCTATTATACATTACATTTTAAATGAACTACACAATCACAATACCTTAATGAAGATCAGAAATACATATACATGTAACAAAATTGACCTTAAAATCCATACCAATGCAAATTATTTATATCTATATAATATCCCCTTTTAAATGTAAAAGAACATTTATAAACAATATTTGGGAACATGGGCGCAGTTTTTCTCTCCAAACTGCTTCCTGCTGAATGGGGGCATCGTTAATTAGATCTTTTGTGGTGTAACCTGTGTGCCAGGGTCATCTCAGTTGGCAGTTGAGTGAAGTAATTTTTTGAGGGTGTTCACAGCAACCTTTCAGGAGGGTGTGGTCTATCATACCAAATTGGAATAGAAGAAATCCACAGGGTCTCATCCTCTGTGAAAACAAAAGAAGACCCTTTCCAAAGCATCATATCCTTCGACCCAAATTCTGAAGTCATACCCTCATGATATCCATTCTGGTTCCATTTGGCAGCCCATATAATGAAATGACTCTCTGTAGTTAGCTCCTTTACAGTCAAAAATTTTAAAGAAAACACAATGTACATAATCCAGACTCTCTGTGAATTTTCCATTTTTACGTGGCTTATTTTTACTTTATTTCTCTTAGTCTATAACTATCTGTACTCTGTCTCTTTAAAGACTTTACCTTTTTTTTAAAAGGCATTAACTTTATTTTCTCTCTCTATTTTTTTTCTCTCAAGCCTACGTACATTCATCCAACATTGTGATCCATTTAGTGGTCTGTCTGAATCTGTTTTATTATGAATCTGTAATTTTTTTACTATCCAGGAGCATTTTTTAAAATGTTAAGCAGTTCTTAAAAACGTAAGTTGCATCATGTAGGGGTAATACGGTAACACCTGAGTCGTGCTCAGCCTAAAGCCAGTGCGCTGTTATCACAGTAATTACGGTACTTCCTGCCTGAGCTGCACACAGTTCCAGGCACACAGCTAGTCCACAGTGGAGCCGCAGTAAGCAGTTTAATTCTGAGATTGAGCGTGCAGCACAGAAACTCTTTTCATCCAAGTTACAACCAAATAAGATACGCAGAGCACTGCGCAGTCTCTGTATGGCGGCAGGAATCCGCCATACTCTTCTGCCTGCTCAAGCCCGATTCCGCAGTCTGCCCAGGTGCAGGCGGGGAGTGTGCTTTAAAAGGACGCAGCATTTAAGTCTCTCTACAGCATGCCACCACCAAACAACAAAAATCTGTGTTAAACTCCATTTTTTCTCTGTTTAAAATTAAGCTCTCTCAGGTTTTTAAGTGGATTTAGCCCATCACGTCGGGCGCCATTCTGTTGTACGGAGTGGCCGGGCTCCGTTCCCAGCACCCAGCCGCCCCCTTGGCTAGCTTTACCCGAAATAATTACACGGAAACTGTATTCTTTTAAGCACTGCCTGGCCCGTCATATCTAGCCTCTTCTCGGCTAACTCTCGCACCTGGACTAGCCCATTTCTTATAAAGTGTGTAGCGCCCCAAGGCGTGCTTACCGGGGAGATTCTAGCCTGCATCTGTCTGGCATGAGAAAATAATGGCGACTCCTACTCAGCTTCCTTCTCCCAGAATCCTGTTCTGTTTTCTCCACCCACCTAAGGGTGGACCTATCGAATGGGCCAGGCAGTTTCTTTATTGATAAATTTCTCATTGGTGGGCTGTGAGTCCTGACACTCAAGCCAGGCTCCGTTCCTGGTGTCAGCTTCCATTACCCCCTCCACACCTTCCCCTCCAGGGAGACGACTCCACAGGAAGGCCTTCTAGAACATGGGTGAGAAAATGTACTGCCAGGAGGACTTCCTTGTGAGTCTGCACTGTGTTGCTGGCCCAGCTGGGTGGGAGCAGGGGCGGAACCCTCCTTCGGACTCACATGCAGACCTGAGGCCACCAACAGTGAGTGCCCACTTGTCACGTGACGTCCTGGATCCTGTGTCCCCTCTCAGTACTCCGGGTTCCAGCAAACTGCTGACAAGTGCAGCGTGTGTGGACACCTTATCATGGAGATGGTGAGAACCTCCAGGTGCGTGGAGTCCCCCACCTTTTGCTGCTCCAGACCATTGGTGGGGCCCTAAGCCATGGCCTCTGGGGGCAGTGCTGTGCCTCCTGCCCATTCTAACATTTTTGGTGCTTCCCCCAGATCCTGCAGGCCCTTGGTAAGTCCTACCACCCCAGTTGCTTCCTCTGCTCAGTGTGTAACGAATGTCTGCATGGCGTTCCCTTCACTGTGGACATGGAGAACGACATCTACTGCATAAGAGACTACCACACGTGAGTCTCCCTTGCTGAAGAAGCAGTGTGGGCCCAGCATGGCCTCCCCAGTTCTCTTTCCTGCCTAACTCTGACTCTTTGGTCCTGGCCTTTTTATTCTCTTTCTGCCCTTGTGTTTTCTCTGCAGTTGGGGTAGGGACAGCTCTGATTTTGGTGACAGGAGCAGAAATATGGGACTCCTTATATTTTGGTGGGATACATCAGGTAAGAACCTGGAGGTGGTAACAATAACTATTATGTTTCCAGAATATGTTTCCATATGTGTTCCAATTCATGGGCCTGGGGACGGTTCCCATTGACGCCATAAGGGCAGGGTTGGGACATTTGTGATTCCTGGTCTCTCTTCTGGGCCCTTACCTGACTGTTCCCTGCCATTGGGCCTTTTCCTCCCAAGGAGAAAGACCTGGTGCCACGTGGGCATCCAGTCTGTTATGGTGGCTCCAAGCTTAGTCCTCAGAGCCTTGGGTCTCTGCTGCTGCTGCTGATTTTTGAGATTGGTGCCAGCATTTGTCCTTGGTACTTAGGGTGGAGCAGAGGTCTCCCCTAGGGATGGCTTCAGTCTGGACATCAGGGACTAGAGAATGCATAGGAGATGGCTGAAGGGAGCCTGAGGCTGTCCTGCAGGAGGAGGGAGGGCGGGCACAGATAGGAACTGTGTCAACCATTACTGCCAAGAAGGCAGAAGCTGCACACCCGCCTATCTACACATGAGACAGGCTATCTTAGAGCTGTTGTGGTAGCTCCACCCATGTCCCCTTGCCTCTACCTTCTCACCTTCTCACACCCACTTCCTTTATCCTTCCAGGGCATTTGCTCCAAAATGTGATTCCTGTGCCCGCCCTATCCTCCCTGCCCAGTTACACATAATCAAAGGGGGGTTTGGGTGGTTTCTCTTGGGTTTCTTGTCTTTTTTCTTTTGGGTTTTTCTCGTTATCTGTGGTGGTTTTTGTCGTTTTGGTGTTGTTTTTGGGGTTGTGGGGGGTGGAGGTGTTGGGGGCCTGGGGGGGGGGGGGGGGGGCGTTGCCTGGGTGGGTGGGAAGGGTTGGGGTGGATTTGCTTCGCCTTTCCCCCCTCTTTCTTCTTTTTTTTGTTTTATTAGGGGGGGTGCTCCCCCCCCTTTTTTTTTTTTTGTGTGTGTTGGGTGGGGGGGGGCTAGGAGGGCCAAAAGAGAGGGGGTGTCCTTTTGTGTTTTTTTTTTGTTTTTTTTTTTTTTTTAATCATTTTTTATGTGAGCTTTTGGGGGGGGAGGGGGGTTGTGGGGGTCTTTGCAAAACCCAATTTCATTTTTTTTTTTTTACTTTCCTATGCCTTGTTTGTGGCTGGGGCGGGGGAGTGGCCCAAGCCATACCCCCCTTTTTGAGGTGGTGATGTGTCTTTTCCTTTTCGAGGGACATGTCTACTCAGGGTGGCACATTGTAGAGAGAGGTGCTTTAATGGACAGGATATAGTGCTTCAGGTCCAGGGAGCACACATGTGAATCTGCGACTTTTTACAGGGCTGTGAGACAACCATTCATGTGGTGTCCATGGACAGAGACTACCACATGGAGAGTTACCACTGTGAGGTGAGCCCGGGCCTCACCCACCCTCCCCTGCAGACACTGTCTCCCTCCACCCAGGATCCTCCCTCTGTAGCTTCTGCTCCATACTCCCCAAGTAAGCCTTTTCCTTTCTTCCCACCCATGCCCATTTTTCTTTCAGACAGTCCCATTTTCATTAAATGGGTGTTGGATTTAGTAGAATAAACAGGAATTTAGAATTGGCAGTGTCCACATGAAGTAGTGTATTGCTGTTGAAGGGAGTTGTCAGGACCTTGACAAACTATGGAAGGTTTCCTGGGGGAGGAGACACCCAGCCTAAACTTTGGAGGGTGATAGGAGATAGGATGTGTCCTTCAGAGTTCTAGCAGAGGATGAGTATGCTGTCACTTCCTTTAGCAAATATCCGAAGTCACCAAATTACATAGAAAAGGTTTATTTCAGTTTGGTTGTAGAGGTTTAATCCCATGATTGTTGGTTGACGCCATTGCTTTGGGCCTGTGGTATGGCAGAGCTGCTCACCTCATAACTGGTAAAAGAACAAGAAAGAAGGTTTGAAGAGAACTTTGAGATGGCCCACTGTGTAAGGATACCTGCTACTGAGTCTTAGGACTCAGGTGGTGGAGGAGACAGCTGATTCTGCAAGTTGTCCTCACCTCCACAGGCATGGCATGGCACCCACTTGACATGCAAATAATACATGCAGCCAGCCTGGTCTACAGAGTGAGGGATAGGCCATCCAGGGCTACACAGAGAAACCCTGTCTTAAAACCAAAACAACAACATCATCATCATCAATAATAATAATAATAATAATAATAATAATAAAAAATAATAAAAACATGTATAAAAACAGAGGTCAAGGTTCTGGCATCCCCTTGACCAAAGAACCAAAGCATCTTTGGCACTTCAACCACCCCCTCCATGGACAAGGGACCAAGCTTCACCTCCCCGCCCCACTTTCTTTGTTTGTGTGTTTTTTTGGAAATATGGACTTACTGTGTAGCCCTGTGGAGTAAGCTTTCTTGTTGGACTGTCTTGAACGACCAGCCTGCAAATAGAGACACAGACTTCTTACTAGAGAAAGCTTGGCTTATGACTTAGGCTTTTCCCAATTAGCTCTCATAATTCAGATGAACCTGCTTTTATAAATCTACATTATGCCATGTAGCTTTTACCTCTCTTCCTTTCTGTGTATCTGGCTTGCTCTGTCTCTCATTAGCGTCTCTCTGCACCTAGATTCATCTGCCACTGACTCCCCAGAAATCCTGCCTAGCTGTTGGTCATTCAGTTCTCTATTAAACCAATAAGAAGACACCTTGGTGGGCTGGAGAGATGGCTCAAAGTTTAAGAACACTGCTCCAGAGGACCTGGGATCAATTCCCAGTACCCATACGACAGCTCACAACTATCTGTATATCCATTTCCAGGGGATCTAACACCTTCAAACAGACATACATGAAGGCAAAACACCAACGCATATAAAATAAATCAAAAATAGTGAAAAAGAAATTGCCTTGGGAAAGATACATCTTCACAGTATACAAAAAGATTATCCAACACATTTTCACATTTTTGTCTAAAATAAAATTTTACTCTGTCTAACACCGTAAAACTATATATAGTAAGAACAATTATCAGGCCAGGCAGTGGTTACACACACCTTTAATCCCAGCACTCGGGAGGCAGAGACAGGCAGATCTCTGTGAGTTTGAGGCCAGCCTGGTCTACAACAGCTAGTTCCAGGACAGGCACCAAAGCTACAGAGAAACCTTGTCTTGAAACAAAGAAACAAGAACAATTGTCAGATAAGAATTACAATTACAATGTTCAGTCCATTTGTATTTGGTGTATTCAGAGAAAATATTATCTGTCTTGATGAGTTCAAAGTTTTATACCTAAACCACTTTTTATCATAACATATTACCAACCTCAAAATCTTTTTAGACCTTAAAACAATTTCTTAGATGAGCAACCTAAGCTTTTAGGTCTCTCATCCTTCATAAACTTTACATCTCTTTTGCAAATTTCTTTTAAATGCGGTAAAAAAGGCAGTATAACTCCCATCAGAGACCCAAGAAGGATAAAATAGTACCTGAGTAAGCAGGAAGTGCAGAGCAAACAACTTTCAAAACTATAGAAATGGTAGAAACAACTGGCTGCCTGGGCGGTCACCCAGGGCTCCTCTGCAAATTTGGGACATCCATCGTTGGTCTAACGGCCCAGCATATCTGACAGACTTTTCTGTGGAGCAGGAATTTTGAAGGACTGTCCTACCTTGACTTGGCAAATTTCGGCATTCATCTTCTTTTGTGTCCCGTCTGTCCAATTTGGTCAGCATACTGTCAGCAGTCGAGGCAAGGGCAGTTTCTTGTCCAGTGGCTAACTTTGCCTCACAGACACACATACATACACACACACACACACACACACACACACACACACACAAAACAAAAACTTATGGTGTTTCCTCAATGCACCATTGCCTTCTATGAAGTAGATAATGCTGCCAGGAGCAGATGTGTCTCACTGTCATAAAAAGGCTTATGTTATTAAAAACATCTTGAATTATCCTAAACAGTTTGTAATAATAGTCCTTAAGGGCTAGAACATTACATTTTAAAATGATCTGCAGTACAATACCTAAAACAACAGAAAATATATACAGTATGTTCTAACAAAAATAACTTTAAATTTGTATCAGTATATAAAGGCGTATACCAATGTAAAATATTTAAGACTAGTAGTTGCGTTTTTTTGTTTAAATGTAGATTCAATTAATTTACCGCTCTATTTAATCATTCCTATATCCTGCTCTTTTATTTTCAGAAAGAGATCCTTGAATCTAACCTGCTTTGTTTAGTTTTTCCATGACCATGAAAAAGATATAACCTCTCCCCCAACGCAACATATTTCCTGATTTTCATTTTGAAGTTAAGACATTCTTAAAATATATAGGTTGCTTTCATTTAGTGTATTTTTTTTGCTATAACCCAGTATTTATCAGCAGTGTTAATTTTAGATTATTCGTGTTCAAAGTCGACAAAGCAACATACAGGTTCCACATGCCCTGTCTATTTTCCTCCTTATGTGGCTGTGTATGTAAACACACACACACACACACACACACACACACACACACACACACACACACACACACACATATATATATATATATATATATATATACATACATATTTACTCTCTTTAAAAATTATTATTTCTCTCTAGGCTCCAAGCTCCCAGCTCCACAGCCACTTAGCCCTGTCTCCATGTAGCTATTCCTGGGCTATGGATTGTGCAACTGGGGCCACCAGGGGAACTTGGACATAGTCAGAGCTGCCAAAGGCAGGTGGACCAGACCAGGCTGCCCCAGAGGCTGCAGCCAGGGGATGTGTGCCTGTGCACAGGTCTGCAGAGCACCACCACCTATCCAGCCCCGCCCATTTCCCCGCCTCCAATTCATGGGCAGAGTTCCTGTTGAAGCCTGTGCACTGTGTCACTGCACCCTGTGCCTGCTCAGATCGCCAGGGTCTGGGTCTGGCCCCATCCCCCTGGTTTTCCTGGTGGGGGAGGGGGCACGTCTCGGCTAGTCATGGTGATGCGGCCACCATCTTGTGGGGTGAGATAGCAGATTCTCTGCAGTCTTCAGGGAGTCCCTGGCGCCTCCCGCGGCCTGGTGGCTGGCGCATGAGGAAGCACCTCGGCCTGAGCTTGAGGGGAAGGCAGCAGGACCAGCGGAGCAGCTAGGGCACAAGGGGCCCTGGGACTAGCAAGACTTGGCAGGGCGAATGTGACAAGCCCCCACCCCCACCGCCTTCCTCCTGAGAGAGCAAGGATCGCGGCCACCCAGGGGCATCCAGGCCCGGCACAGGCACCATGCAGGTCACTCTGAAGACCCTTCAGCAGCAGACCTTCAAGATCGACATTGACCCGGAGGAGACTGTAAAGGCACTGAAAGAGAAGATTGAATCTGAAAAGGGGAAAGACGCCTTTCCAGTAGCGGGTCAGAAGCTAATCTATGTAGGACAAATCCTCAGTGATGACACTGCTCTCAAAGAATACAAGATTGATGAGAAGAACTTTGTGGTGGTTATGGTGACAAAACCCAAAGCACTGACAGCCCCAGTGCCAGCGACAACTCAGCCATCGAATGCTCCGACCACGGCTGCAGTTAACTCTTCCATGGCAACAGTTGTGGCTCAGGCTCCAGCCCCCACCCCTGCTTCAGCTCCCACTTCCACACCTGCATCTACTACTCCAGCCTCAACAACAGCATCTTCTGAACCCGCACCTGCTAGTGCAACTCAGCCTGAGAAAGCTGCAGAAAAGCCAGCACAATCACCAGTGGTTACTAGCCCAGCACCAGCTGACAGTACACCAGGATATTCTTCCCGGTCAAATCTTTTTGAAGATGCAACAAGTGCCCTTGTGACAGGTCAATCTTACGAGAATATGATAACTGAGATCATGTCAATGGGCTACGAACGAGAGCAAGTAATTGTGGCCCTGAGAGCCAGTTTCAACAACCCCGACAGAGCTGTGGAATATCTTCTCATGGGAATCCCAGGAGATATAGAAAGTCAGGCTGTGGTTGACCCTTCTCCCCAAGCAGTGAGTACTGGAACTCCTCAGTCTCCAGCAGTGGCAGCAGCTGCAGCTACCACAATGGCAAGGACAGCAACTAGTGCTGAAGGTCACCCCCTTGAATTTTTAAGGAATCAACCTCAGTTTCAACAGATGCGACAAATTATCCAGCACAATCCTTCCCTGCTTCCAGCTTTGCTACAGCAAATAGGTCGAGAGAACCCTCAGTTGCTGCAGCAAATTAGCCAACACCAGGAACACTTTATCCAGATGCTAAATGAACCAGTTCAGGAAGCAGGTGGTCAAGGTGAAGGAGGAGGTGGCAGAGGTGGTGGTAGAGGAGTTGGCGGTGGAGGAGGTGGCGGTGGAGGTGGCAGCGGAGGATTTGCAGATGCTGGAAGTGGGCACATGAACTACATTCAAGTAACACCTCAGGAAAAAGAAGCGATAGAACGGTTAAAGGCACTAGGATTTCCTGAAGGACTTGTGATTCAAGCGTATTTTGCTTGTGAGAAGAATGAGAATTTGGCTGCCAACTTTCTTCTACAGCAGAACTTTGACGAAGATTGAAGGGACTCTTCTGTATCTCACTCACACCAGTGCATTACACTAACTTTGTTCACTGGATTGTCTGGGGTGACTTGGGCTCATATCCACAATATTTGGTATACGGTAGTAGGTTGGTGGGGGTGGGAGGGAGGGAGCTAGGACACAGGGCAGGGATACATACCATGCATGTCTGCTTCAGTTAGCAGATGCTGCAGATCCACACAATGTAAAATACTAGACAACCAAACATCCGCCTTTGCAGGTCTTTATTCTTCTAAACAGTAGGTAACATTTCCTGGTTTCATTCTAGTATATTAGATCCAGAAATTTAGTGTGATGCCCTGCTTGCTCTTTGCTTTGACTTAACATTGGTTTCTGAATCTTTGCTACCTAGAATCTATAGTCTGTTTTATGGCAACACTGGATAATGGCTTTTTGAAATTGGAAACAAAATTGGAGCATCTGTAAACAGAAAAGCCAAATTACTGATGGTCATTGTTGCTGCTTCACACAAATATGAAATTGATGCAAAAGGAAGCCCATTCTTCATGTTCAGTACTTAGGGTAGGGAGGGTAGAGGGGGACTTTTTCTTAAAATGAAAATAATTACTGCTATTTTAAAATTTCCTGATTATTGAATGTGCGACCCTCTGACATGATTTGAGAAGCTGTACACATATAGGCAGAGTTATTTTCCTGTTTACATTCTTTATTTGTTTGGGGGAGATTGGTAGGTGTCTAATTACTGTTTACTTCATTGTCGTATTGCAGTAAAAAATTTAAAACAACCATTGCGTGTTTGCTTTTGGTGTATCCCTTTGTGAAATTAGCACTTTTGGGGCCAATGAAGAAATGCATCATTCAGTCTCTTTCCCCCTCCCTTTCCTCAGTAGGAATGATCAGCAGGTCATGAGTTAATCTGCTGCCTTTGAAAAAAAGCCGCAAAATGCTGAATCAGTTCAAAATTAGCAAATCTTTCAAAATTGGGCTTCTGATACTTGTGGATGTCTTTATTAGATAAGAATGTATTACCATTAAATCTATCAGTATTACATTGCTTTCAAAAAGAGGAGGTGGGTGGGGCTATAATCCAGCATTTAGAAAAGCATTTTGAAAAGTTTACTGCATTTAAAGACGGGCGAAAACTTTTGTATGATTGGGAAATACGGCTGGAAAGAACTTTGGAAAATATACAATCAAGATATCTCGTGGCATATTAAAAGAAAAATCTCAATCACAGTGTTGGCTTTTATTTGGAATTTGCTCATCTCTGATTTTCTTTGGAAACCCCGCCGTTTGTATTGCTGTTTGATAAAGATGGGCCACGTGTCATATTGTTGAATTTGTCAAGTCGTCTTATCCTGAATAGAAAGCATTGAAAGAAGTAATGTTTCCCACCATGTGATTCCATGTGGGAAGATGGCTTTGCAGACCCTGCTCAGTGTCCTGCAGTGTGCTTAGCACCACTTGGCGGTGACTTGCTTGCTCCTCATGCGCTCATAACCTGTTTCATGAAAATAAACGAAACCCTGATTTTCCTTCACAAATTGCCATGCTTAATTCTCATGTTTTTATTCCGTAAATGTGGTATACTGTTGAAAGGGGTACTGCTGGTGTGGTTTACAATGGATCATGTGTGAAGTCTCAGGAGAATTAAAGAGGGCTGGGAAGTGCACTGCTCTGTCCAGGCAGAGCCCCAGTGGGTTGAGCAAGAAGGGTGACTCATTTCCGGTGGGAGAGGGAACACTTCCCTTTGCTTCATGACATTCTCTGTTCCCTCATGGCTCAGGATATTCATGTAAGACTGGCCACAGAACTGGCAAAATTAGTGGCTGCTGATTCTCTGGAAAGTGACGTGGAACTTGTGTTCTTGGACACAAAACTGCAAGTTGTAGGAATAATGATTTCCAGAGGACAGCTTGGGCCAGTGTAAGCGTTTCTTCCTCAACCAAGACTCCATACATGAGTGAAGTGGGCTTTCAAGTCTGTTGCTGTTACTGTTACTATTAAAATTACAGGTAGTTTGGGGTAAATCTCTTAACGTGACTATTGAATTTTGAGTCTTAGCCTCCTTAGTACTTTTATTGTTTAGCTGCTCTGTAGAAAATATGAGGAAGCCTGAATTTATATTTGTAAAATTATTTTACCGTCTTCTAGTCAAATATTTTGTCTCACTGTTTAAAAGTACTGAAATGTTCTACCCTGTTATGTTTTCCCTGTACTAGATGGCTAGGATTCTAGGGAATTGATTATAAAGTATTTTCAACACACCCGAAAAAAAAAAAAAACTATTATTTTTTAAACTATTTTATTCATTTATTTATTTATTATGTATATAGTTTTCTGGGTACCAGATCTCATTATAGATTATGGTGTGAGCCATCATGTGGCTGCTGGGAATTGAACTCAGGACCTCCAGAACAGCAGTCAGTTCTCTAGACCTCTGAGCGATCTCTCCAGCCCTAAACTATTTTCTATGACTGTCTATGCCCATTTTTTCTCTTTTTTAGCACTTAAACACATCTTAAAATATTTTGTACCTATTTAGAGTTTTTTTTTTTTGACTAAATCTGGCTTTCCTAAACATCCGCAGTGTTCTCTGACCAGGAGACCCAAAGCCACCCTCTGTTTATTGAGAGCCCAGTCTCATGCTGGCAGGTAGCAGTGGGAGCCATGTTTACTGCAGCAGCTCTGGGAAGTTGCTGAGCCCACTCTTCAGAGTCCATGCAAGTGACAGCCAATTGCTGTATGTGCTCGCGGGGAGTCCCAGGTGGCCACGGTTGAAGTGACGGTTGGCTGACAAGACTTCTGTCCATGTGGTAATGACACATGTTGCATGCCAAATATAACCGCTTCTTTTATTGTTTTATTAATAAATAAAGCTCAGGAGTCAGATATTAGGGTGTAAACCTGATAGATCCACAGAGTGACAGGGGAAAGTGTCAGCTGACCCTCTCCACCAGTGTAATGTGTAGTAAGCTTTCTCATGGGACTTTCTTGGACCTCTAGCCCCCAAATAATGACATAGAGACTTCTTACTAATTGTGAGAGCTTAGCTTAGCTTATCCTTTTCCCCAAATAGCTCTTATAACTTAGATGAACCTGCCTCTATTAATCTATGTTCTGCCATGTGTCTTTTTCCTTTGTTCCATCTGTATGTCCAACATGCTACGCCAGAGGCCTCTCTCTGGTGTCTATGCATGGCCAGCATTCATCTTCTCTCCTCAGAAATCCTGCCTATCCTTTCTATCCTCTCTTGCCTAGCTATTGGTCATTCATTTCTTTATTAAACCAATCAGAAGACTCCTTGGCCAAGACCCATCTTCACAGTGTACAAAAAGATTATCCACAGCAGTTCTGGCTGTTCTAGAATTCGCTGTGTGTCTGTACTGGGACACACGGTTAGAACTCTTGCTGAGCTAGATCTCCAGTCTTTGGAATTATTCTCATAGCCCAGGCTGTACTCAAGCCCAGTATCCTACTAGGTTTAGTCTGCTAAATGTGTTCAGAATTTTGTTCTCTTGTTTCTTTGAGACACGATCTTGCTATGTAGATCAGACTGGCCAGGACCTTAACTTTCTGCCTCTGCCTCTGGAATCCTGTGAATGATAGATATGGCTCCTACACCTGGCTGTTGGCTGGTACTTTGTTGTTGTTGTTGAGTTTAATGTTATATTTGTGTGTGTGTGTGGCAGGGGATTTTCATATCTCTGTGTGGAGTGCAGAGTTGGAAATGGAGTTAAGGGGAGTCTGTGGGAGTCTGGCTTGTTCTGTGGGTGCAGGGGTCTGAACTGTGGTCTCCATGTTCGAGCAGCAAGCTCTTAGCACTGAGCCTTCTCCAGTCCTGAGAAGGCAGGTGGAAGAGGCAGGTGGATCTCTGTGAGTTTGAGGCCAGCCTGGTCTACAGAGCAAGTTCCAGGACAGCTAGGGCTATAGAGAGACCCTGTCTCAAGCAACTAAAATCTAGAAACAGCTGGGCAGTGGTGGCACATGCCTTTTATCCCAGCACTTGGGAGGCACAGCCAGGCAGATCTCTGTGATATGTTTGAGAACTGGCTCCAAAGCTACAGAGAAACCCTGTCTCCAACAACAACAAGAACAAAAAACCAAACAACAGCAAAAAGGCAGTATAGCCTGTTAGGCCCGAGCCCAAATTTACTACCCATCCCTGTCCTTTTCCTGAGGTTGGCCTTAATTCCAAGTCCTTGAGTGTTTATTTAGAGGTCCTCTGCCTGCCGGCATTATCTACCCCAACCCCGATGTTTCTTTGGTGATCATGTCCTCTCCTGTTTACTGGGGTTCAGGTTGTGTTTTATCTTCCACAGGATTGCTGTCTCCAGCTGATTGGGGAGGAAGGACTCCACTGCTATCCCCTGGAGGGGCATCTGCTCTGCCTCCCCTGACAGGGCCCGCTCAGCTCACCAGCTGTGCATGTGACTGAGCTCTGAGAAGCAGCCATGCAGAGACAAGGGTGACCAACCCATGCTCCTGTCTTCTCCCCTCCACTGAGCTGCTGTCTCTTCCACAGGGGCCGGACCCCCTCATCAAATAAGCAACTTCTACTTTCTTGCCTCAAGCCAATTCCCCTGCTGGGTTCCAGGACACTCACACTCTGCAGCCTTGGGATAGGCCACCTTCCTCTGCCTCTCCTCAGCTCACAGAGACAGGGCTTGGAGGGCCTTGGTGCCATGGGAGAAGGGTGCCTTATTTGTGTGTGATCACAGCCAGGGCAGTGACACCTGGGAAACACCGGGTTTGGCCTTGATGGGTGTTTTCAGCCACAGGTGTCTCTGCCTCTGTGGATCCCGGCAGGGGTTTTGCCTTCCTAGCATTCTCAGCCTCAGAAGACCCTGAGCAAATCCCAGGCACAGAGAGTGAGGCCTCCAGGGCTCTCAGCAACTCAGGAGAGCATCTGTGCACACTGTATCCGGCTCTACCCACAAAACCATGTCATTTGACTTAAATTAAGTTCGCCCCCTCCCCCAAGGATGTTTGCATTTTCTTTAAAAGAATATAGTTCTCACTGGGCGGTTGTGGCACATGCCTTTAATCCCAGCACTTGGGAGGCAGAGGCAAGCGGATCTTGGTGTGTTCGAGACCAGCCTGGTCTACAAGAGCTAGTTCCAGGACAGGCTCCAAAACCACACAGACACCATGTCTCGAAAAAACAAAAAAAAAAAAAAGAATATAGTTCTAAAAACTTGGACCAACTTGGTTGTTATTTTAGTCAGAGCAGATTCGCGTGCACCCACGGACTGTACCATGTAGCTAGTCGCGGTGGTAAGGACATTTGTAGTTTTACCTGTTTTTCCATGAATTCTAGAATATCGCCACATCTGCTTTGGGTTTCGGTGTGGGCTGGAGTGTCAAAATCTTATGGAAAGGGACCCAGTGAGCTTCAGGCAGGGCAAATGTAAATTAGATTTTTTTTGGAGGGAGAGTACTTCCTGGGTACTGTGGAGTACTGGCAAGATTTTGAGCCTGGTTAATGAAGACATTGAACCTATGCTGGTATATGACCCTGGCCAGAATCTTTCATTGTCAGTGCTGGGTGTTGCTTTGCTTTGGTTTTGTTAATTGTTTATTTCGAGTCAGGGTCTCACTTTGTGGTAACTCAGGCCAGCTTTGAATCTCCCAGCACTCACAGAGCAGCCTCCTGAGGACCAGAATGGAATTACAAATGAACAGGAGTTCTGGGAAGTGGCATTGATCCCTTCCTGCTGAGTCCCTTGGGTTTTTTTTTCCCAAGCCCAGCTCTCCAAGTACACCCAAAAAGGGAGTGGCCAGGGTCTCCTGAGTTTTAAATTCACACCCAGTGCCTGTCAGTGGTTGAGCTATGATGCAGGAACCAGGCAGCTGCTGAGAAAGTACAGGGGTGAAGTGAAAGGAAGGGAAGTTCCCAGGGAAGCCATGGCAGGGACTTCCTGGATGATGGCTGTTGGGGTGCTGTGGCCATGGGATGGGGAGACCCACATGCTTGAGGGGGCAGTGTTGCCAAGGCTGAAGGAAGAAGGTAAGCTCAGCAGGCCACAGATATCCTAGGCAGTCCTGGAGCTCACCTGGGGGTCAAGAGGAAAAGTAGTGATGGGGATGTCTATCATACTGGAAAGCCAGTCTGGGGGACCACAGTCTGCCATGCTATGGTCCAACCTGGGCCACAGGGAGATTAGACCATTTCTGTTCTAGGTTACTCTATGTTGTCCTAACAGTGGCTTTCAGGTCATGACTTTTTCTAGGGTGAATGCTTTTACAAAGCAGCAGCTGGCACTATTTTGTGTGGTGACTTTACATATTGTTTGTGCATGTAGGTATCACCACCGTCCCAGGTCCAACCATGACACATGAACCAGTAAATTCAAAAAGAACAAGGTAACCCAAAAACTTACTGAAGTAGACTCAGAACAGGTTTGCCCATAGCTATATTAAAACCATGTCAAGAATACAAAGAAACAGCCTGCCAGGTTGCTCAGAGGGTAAGGGTGTTTGCTGCCCAACCTGAGAACCCAAGCTCAGTCCCTGTACCCCACATGGTGGAAGGAGAGAAGTGATTCCTGCAAGCTATCCTCTGGCCTCCACAGAGATGCATGCGTTGGCACTCGGGAACCAACGCACATGCACAAAGAGACACACATAAATTAAATGTGGAAATAGTTTTTTTTATCAAATACACAAGCCCAGTAGAGCATGTAACACCTTTCCTGAACCCTGTAAAAAGGACACTAACCCTGTGGTGGTGATGGTCTCACCAGTGTGCCATCTGATAAGCTGGCATGTGACAAGGAACCACCAGTCAGTGGACTCCCAGCTGTCCCCAGGGCTTCAGCCAGTGGAATCCCTTGTCCTGGCCCACTCCAACTGACTCCTGCCCATCCACGCATCTATCCATCTTTCGACCCACCCCTTCACTTCTAATAAATGCCCATGCCTCTGCTATCTGTGTCTGGGTCTTGGAGCCTCTGGGACCAAGCCCTTTACATCCTTCATGCCAATCCAAACTGATGCCTAATCATTATTAGCTCTCTGCCTCTAATCTAATTGAGGTCTCATAAACTCTCTGAGTCTATAAGGTCATGAAGCCTATAAGAACTCTCCTGAAGTCTATAAGGTCATGCTGCAACCCACATATATGTACATACACAGATGTGTGTGTGTGTGTGTGTGTGTGTGTGTGTGTGTGTTCATCTATGAACTCTAAAGTGTGAAGTGAAGGCTAGTCCTAGTATAAAGACTGGAATAGAACCTGTGGTTGCCAATCAACAGGATGGAGCCAGGGTAAAGGCGCCAGCTACCAGCTGCCATGCTGAGCACCTAACTCCATGAACCACGTAGTGAGAAGAGAGCACCTATTCCCACTAGCTGTCCTCTGACTTTAAGGGTTTGTGGGCTCCCTCTCCACAATAGCTACCGGAAAAATATCTCACCCCAAAGAGCCAAAGGTGACAGTGGCAGAAAAAGGCCACTGAAGACAAATTCTGCCCTGCAGATATCCCAGGCCCTCCTGCTGGGTCCCCTTAGGGAAGGCTCATGTGATGGGTGTCTGGTCATAGCAGGAAAAAGTTGTCCAAACTGAAATCTGAAAACAGATTTCTGAGGGCCAGAGATGGGCAAGTCTCTGGAGACGGCAGCTGGGCCAGGTGGAGGTCGGAAAGCAGAAGGACACATTTGTCCCTTCCAGATCATTGCCACCAAAGAGTTAAGCCCTCAGTCAAGGCTTTCCAGGGAAAGCCCCATGCCAAGCTCCCCTGGGGTTCCCATCAGCATTCATCATTATTTTCCGCAGCTGTCTGCCGAGATGGCTCCCGTTAAACCTTAGTCTCCTCCTTGTGTCCTCCTTCTGGGCCAAGGCTTCGGCTAAAAATAAAATGTACTCATCAACAAATACTTCAAGATTGACTTGCTTCCTGGGCATGCTGGGGAGCAGCTTGCATAGCCACGCACAGCGACATGCCATTGGTAATGAAGTATTAAATCCAATGACACGTGAGAACATGCTCTTCCCCGGGCTGCTCTTCGTGTGGGAGACCTACCTACCTGCCTCTGAACATGAAGCATCTGCTCCCTGACAGCGAACACACAGATGCCCAGGCTGCTCGGGTTGTCCCTCCGGCCTAACCTCCCCAGACCAGAGGTCTCACTTTGGAGTCTACTGCTGTGATCAAACACCATGACTGATAAGAACTTGGGGAGGTCAGGGTTTCTTTGGCTTATGCATCCCAACCACAGTCCAGTATGAAGGGAAGCCATGGCAGGGACTCCAGGCGAGAACCTGGAAGCAGGAACTGAAGTGGAGGCCATGGAGGGATGCGGCTTATTGGCTTCTTCCCCATGGCTTTGCTCCTTTCTTATACAGCCCTGAGCCATCCACCTATGGGTGGCACCACCCTTCCCAGACTGAACCCCCCACACACACACCAATCATAATTTTTACAATACCCCCACAGACTTGCCTACAGGTTGGTCTAATGGAGGCAATCTTTTTTTCGGTTGAGGTTCCCTCTCCCAGATAATCTTGCTGTATTTCAAATTAACAAAGCCACCTTACCTAGCATGCCACAGTTCCAAACACAACCTGCTTCCTGTGGGGCCAGCTGCATCGATTCCACCTGCACCCTTTGATGGGTAATTCTATTTTCACAGAGCTTCCCTGTGTGCGGCGGGACCAATTTGTTTTTCATTGCTCAACAAAAAAAAATGCTGCAAAATCATTCTTAAAACCAATATTTTTAAGCTGTGGTAATACATGCCTTTAATCCCAGCACTCAGAGGCGGGTAGGATCTCAATGAGATTCAGGCTAGCCTGTTCTATAAAAGCTAGTTCCAGGACAATTTTTCCAACAAGAAATGATTCTGGGGCAATTGGGTATCCACACATAAACAAAACAAAAGTGCTGGTGACTATGAGACAACTAATAAAATTCACTCAGAATACAACATTAAATGTAATAGAATGAAATGTGCAAATTCTAAGACAAGGACATGGGCACATGTTGTCATGAGCTGCATCAGGCAAAGCATGTTGTTAGGACATTAAAAGCCTAACAATCCATCACCATGGCCAAGCGTGCTCTAGAGACACCACCAAGGAGGGTAAGGCAAGATGGCTAGAAGAATAAAATACTGGCCTGTTCACGTACCTGGTGAAAAACTCACATCCAGGATATACAAGGAACTAAAACACCAGCAAAAGCTAATCCAATTTAAAGCCAGAGAAACTATCTAGACCTCTGCTGTAAGGTACACCAAAGACCAATAGGCCTGGGGAACCCTGTACTCCACATGTTTATGGAATGCAGATGTGACCTATGCACCACATTGAGGGACCTGGTTTTTAGTTACTAAAAGGTGGGAAAAGGAGCAGGGAAAGATTGCTAGTGGTTAAGAGCACTGCCTGATCTTTCAAACATCCTCGCTTGTAGACTTAAAACCATAGGTATATAGGGCCAGAGGTATATAAAAATCGGCTGGCATAATAATGGGTGTATAGCAATAGGTGTATGCTCCCTCCTGACTATCCTAGCAAACCATGCTCCTCCTATGCTCTGCCCAGCTCCTCCTATGCTCCACCTATGCCCCGCCTATACCCCACCTATACCCCCCCTATGCTCTGCCTATACGCCACCTATTCTCCACCCATGCTCTGCCTTTTCCCGCCTTTGCTCCCTCCTATGCCCCGCTTATGTTCCCCGTGCTCCTCCCATATTCCACCCATGCTCCTACTATGCCCTTGCATTTGCCCTTCCATGCCTTGCCTATAGCCCTCCTATTCTCCTCCTATGCCTCTCATTTGCCCCTCCCATGCCCGCCTATGCCCCTCCTATGCTCCTACTGCTCCGCCATGCCCGCATTTGCTCCTCCTTTGCCCTCCACGCCCCTCCCATACCGAGAGTTCCTTTTTCTCCTTTTTAACTAAAACAGGTTTCCTCGATGTGGTGCATGGGTCACGGTTGGTCTGTATTTCTCTCTCTTGGTAATGTCTTTCAGCCTCATAAGAAGAGTTTGGCATTGTTCCTTCTGTTTCTCACGCATGGAATAATTTG
>CADCXT010004521.1:0-71775 GCA_902806775.1 Microtus agrestis | reverse complement strand
CTGATTCCACCTTCTTTCTCCCTGCATTCAGCTTAGTTTTCCCCACCTAGTTAAGTTTGGACTTGATATAGGCCAAAGCAGTTTTTTATTCATTAACCAACAAAAGCAACGCATAGATGGGAAGAATCCACACGACATGAATGTGTGGGGACCATTACTATTGAAACCACTACACTAGGCAAGCAAACTTCCAACTTACCATGAGCATGGAAGTTTTAATCAGCCTCATAGAATCATTAATAGAAGTTTGGCTTTTATGTGTTAGCAACTATGGTTCACAAAGAAAATAAACATCTACTTTCTTTCCTTACCACCTAATTTTGTGTCCTTTAAGAAAACTAAGATTAATTGTTTTTTGCTCTTCCATGTGTCCCCTTTTGTTGTTGCTCTTAGGATTTATTCAAAACAGTGTCTGAAAGCTAAATATTGTTGTATACATTTTTCTTTAACTACAAATCAATAACCAATAGTTGAAGAAGAAGAAAGAAGGAGCTAATGTCTTACAGAATAGCACTTGTTTAATATGCATTTAATTTCTAACACCATCAGAAGTATAAACAAATAAAAAATCAAATAGAATTTTTAAAGCCTAAAAAATAAACAACTTTTAATAGCTAGTGTTTGGTTGTCAATAGTTACCTTGAGTATCAATTAATTATATTATGTAATTTAAGTAGTTGTTAAAATTAAATTAAAATAAAACAAAATAGTAACTATATTACCTATAAGATACATATTTCACTTATACTACATAAATATTGGAACTAAATAAATGAAAAGAGATATTTCACATTGACAGAAAATAAAAAAAGGTAGATGTAGCTGTATATATTTTGGGTAAAATAGACTTTAATTAAAATATTTTAGGTGACAAATACTTTTAGGGAAGCTTTACTACTTGAGTACATACTCTTAATTTATAAGTAAATATGTAACCAATGTCAAGACACACGAATATATAAAGTAAATAACAACTATATCCTAAAAGAGAAATAAATTCTAGTCCAACTGAAGTAAGAGTTTCACTATCTCACTACTTTATTAGTAGATAGATCATCTAGATAGAAAATCAATACAGAAGAATCAAACTTAAACTACACTTGAGATCAAATGAACCAAACAGACACATATGGAACTTCCCTTTCAAATGCTGCAGAGCACACATTCTTCTCAAGAATCTAGTGAAGATAACTGACAGTGATAAACTGGTAAACTTGGAAGCTATGGACAGGAGCTCATGTGTTGCTTGTGTACAATGCACGCTTCAGGATTTGAGAGGGAAAGAAGTCTATTCTCATGGCTTGTCTGCCTAGTTAACTCTCAGCTTTCTGCAAACTCAGATGTTTCAATTTCAATTTAATGCAAGAAATGCTAACAAGAACTGTTACACCTCATGCACATTTTGAGTTTTAATCTGGTATCTATATACACAGTTAAGGGCATAAACTGTTACTGTTAAAATACAGTAACACTGTATTCACACAGTAGACCTATAAAATACATAAATAATATGTAAACATCAGTCCTTTTTGTTTGAACAGAAACAACTTCTTTCTTTGTCTTTTAATTTTGAGACCAAATCACACTAAAAGACATATGTTGTCCTTTAACTTGTAATTCTTCTGCCTCAGCTCCTTGCATCACTAATATGACACCACCAGCTATAGTTTAACAATTAGATTTAGTCTAAATTTAAGTGTTTGATTTTACAACATGTGTATGTCTCTCTTGTTTGGTAATGGTATATCATTTGTGACATGTAACATGAATAACTAGCTCTGCACTCTGATCTTCAGGCAAGCTTTATTTATTACAACACAAATAAATATCACTATAGTGACACAGCATTTAAAATTCCTTTTTATACTCTTGAAATTTAGAAACATGTAAATATATATATATATATATATATTTACATGTTTCTAATACATAGTATATATATATATATACTATGTATATACAACAAAGACTTTGCTAAGTATTTTTTAGTTAATGTTGGTAAAATAAACTGACACATTGCTTTAGGATAGCAATAGCTTCCAAACATGTTAAAGAGCGTTTATTGAATCTATAAATTTTTCTTAGGTAAATATAGTTATGTTGATATGATTTAATGAAAATATAGCTGGAAATAATTATCAAGGGTAAAATAATGGTAAATATTAGAGATTTAGAAGATCTGAAGTAATACAAACTAAATTTAGGGAGTTCCCAGGACTGAAGCAATTTAATATTTGCCAACCAGGCTGTCTCCCCATCATAAAATTCTGTTTTGGTTATGTGTGTACACTAAGAAAGGTTGCATATGTATGAGGATCACTTATCCCTTAGACTAAAATGAAATTTAACATTCCCAAAGAAATGAAATTGGAGTCTTCTTAGCATTTGTGTTTTACTTTATTGTTTTATTTGTAAGATAAAAATATATGTGGCTCAAATTCATTTTTTTAGAAAGTTGAAAATAAGCATTTTATTTGAAATCCACATATCTTACAAGGAAGAGTAGAGTTACAGTAGCCTGGAGTTCAATCACTTGGGAAGTTGAGGCAGGAAAATATTAAGTTTGAGGCCAGTATGGACTGGAAAATAAGATAAAGATAGGGTCTCATACAAAACAAGTAAAGCAACAAAAGATGTATCTTGATAGAAAAGGCCATTATGTGATTAGGAAGAAATATGTTGCCAGGGAAATATCCGGGAATCCACGAGGATGACCCCAGCTAAGACTCCTAGCAATAGCAAAGAGGGTGCTTGAACTAGTCTTCTCCTGTAGTCAGATTGATGAGTAGCCTATTTGTACTCATAGAACCTTTATCCAGCACTGATTGAAGCAGATTCAGAGATCCACAGTCAAGCTCTGGCTTCAGCTCTCAGACTCCAGGTGAAGAGAGGGAGGAGGGATTATATGAGCAAAGAGAGAAGTGAAGATCATTATGGGGAAACCTACAGAGGCAGCTGACCAAGTTCCTGAGAGCTCATGAACTCTAGACTGAAAGCTAGGGAGCCTGCATGGGGCAGACCTAGATTGTCTGTATGTGGGTGACAATTAGTTAGCGTGGTCATTTTGTTAACTCCCTAGAAGTGGGACCAGGATCTATTCCTGATGCACGAGTAGGCTTTTTGAAGCCTATCCGATATGGTGGGATGTCTTTTTCAGTCTTGATGCAGGAAGTAGGAGCTTGGCCCTGCCTCAAGTTGATAAGTCATGCTTTGTTGACTCCTATTGGGGTGTCTTACTCTTTCTGGGGAATGAATGGAAGGGAAGGGTAGAAAGGATGGGCTAGAGGGAACAGGAGGAGAGGAGAGAGGAGAAAGTGCAATTGGAATGGTATGTAAATAAAACAAAATAAATAAAAATATTAACAAAACCCCTTAGAAAAAAAGAAAACAAGCAAAACAAAGAATTCGTTTTAGAAATCCATTTCATACTAATTAAAAACAAAAAGGTGTTTTTTTGTTTTGTTATTTCTAACTAAAATTATCTAACAATCAATAGTATCTTTTATGTTTATTTTGACTAATACAAATTATCTCAGATAAAAGTCTTTTCTTATGCTAGATCCATAATTAATTCTAAATGCCTCTTGTGATTTTTGTCTAATAATTAGCTGCTTGACATTTAATTTTACTGTTTTTATGCAAAATATTGCCTAACAGGTAATTTTCTTCAGAAGCTACAAATGTAAGAGATTATGTTTGCATTCCTGTATGGTCACAAGTACAACTAAAATTAATTAAGATAGTGATATTGTGAATAAATGAAAAAAATTAAACATTTTTAATCTGTTTTGTTTTGCTAAATGAATATCACTGGAATTGGGTTTTGGATAAAGAAAAATGTTTTTATCTCAAGGTCGGGATGTCTGGAGAGTTCAGAGAGCAGGGATTCTAAGCAGAGCCCCTGTGAAGTGTCACAACACCAGTAGTTGACATCATGTGGAGAGTGCCTTTGTGAGCATTGATCAGAGGCATGTGAAGGCAGAGAGAGGGGCGGAACTTCCTGTGTAACATCTCATGATGTGGGAGTGATTTCTTTCTAATCTGTTGCTTTCATTGGTTAATTAATAAAGAAACTGCCTTGGCCCATTTGATAGGCCAACCCATTGGTGGGCGCAGTAGACAGAACAGAATCCTGGGAGAAAGAAGTAGAATCAGGCAGTCGCCATGATTCTCCCACCTGACACAGCCGCAGGTTAAGATCTTCCCTGGTAAGCCACCTCATGGGTGTCACACCCTACCTCATCCAGCAAGGATGACACGCAACACACCGAAGCTCTTCTCACTGCAGTTTATTCCAGGACTTTATTCACTTTCTCTCTCTCTCTCTCTCTCTCTCTCTCTCTCTCTCTCTCTCTCTCTCTCTCTCTCTCTCTCTTCTCTTTCCTTCCTCTCTCTCCGGGCAAACCTCTCCCAGCCCTTAAGTAGGCATGGGCTGCCAATCCCAGATTGCCAGGTGGGCACTGCCCATAGGTCCACGCATATGCAAGCAGCTGATGATCATTGCGTGATAATAGCATAAGTCAGGTTTTAGCCATCTCAGGAGTTGATTATACATCTCCATCAGGTGTGACCCCAGGCAGCTCGCTACACATGGGCTACACAGATTATTAGAAATGGGTTAGATCAATATGTAAGAGCTAGCCAATAAGAGGCTGGAACTAAGGGGCCAGGCAGTGTTTAAAAGAATAGAGTTTCTGTGTAATTATTTCGGGTAAAAAGCTAGCTGGGTGGCGGGAAGTGGCCTGCCTCTCCTACTTCAACACGCAGCCATTCCACTTCTGTTACAGGGACAACTCACTCCCAGGAGGAAAACTGTCATATCTCCCACGAGCTTCAGCAGCTCAGAAATCACTGTTTTCCAAGACTCAATATGAGTTCTGTTCAGACCAAGCACTAATCAAACTTCTTAGTACTACAAAATAATACATTTTAATATCATTTATGCTATACTTAATTTAGTGATCTCATGATCGATTTTGGGGGATAAATTTGTGCTCATTTAATCAATACTAATGATTGAGAAATAAAATATCTTTGTCCCCCCATTAACCCTGACTTACATAGTTACTTATTGGCATTGTACTTACCCAGGACATATTGAAAACTTTTAGTATAATGTTTTTTATGATATTACAGTATTTCTTTATTAGCTCCTCAAAAGAAGATATCTAGGCTGTTTCTAGGTTCTGGATATTACAAATAAAGCTGCTGTGAATGTAGATGAGATTGTATCCTTGTGGTGTGATTGAGCATCCTTTGGGTATGTGCCCAAATGCACTATATCTAGGTCTCATTGTTGGTTTATAACCAGTTTTCTGAGTAATTGCCAAACTGATTTCCCAAGTGGATGTACAAGTTTGCATTCCCACCAGCAAAGGAGAAATGTTCGCATCGCACCACATCCTCTCCAGCGTGAGATGTCAGTGATGGCTTTGAACTTACTCATTCTGACATGTGTAAAATGAAATCTCAGAGTTGTTTTGATTTGCATTCCCCTGATCTCTAAGGACGTTGAACATATTAAGAGATTCTCAGGTATTTGTGATTCTTTTGTTGAAAATTTTCTGTTTATATCTCTACCCAATTTTAATTTAATTATTTTGTTTTTTGATATCTAGTTTCTTGAGATTTCTACATATTTTGGAAATCAGCCCTCTGTTGAATGTTTCCCATTCTATAGGACAATATTTTGTTTTATTTATCATGTCCTGTGTCCTTTGACTTACAGAAACTTTTCAATTTCATGAGGTCCCATTTATTAACTGTTGATCTTAGTGTCTATGTTTTAGTGTTCTGTTCAGGATATTGTCTCCTGTGTCAATGTATTTGGGATAATTTCCCATTTTCTCTTCTCTTAGGTTCATTGTATCTGGATTTATCTTGTGGTCTTTAATCCACTTGGATTGTTTTGTGCAGAATAATAAATATGGTTTGACTTTCATTCTTCTACATAATGGTACCCAGTTAGAACAGTACAATTTGTTGAAGTTACTTTCTTTTTTTCTATTGTATAGTTTTTCATCTTTTCCAAAATGGTGTTCATAGGTGTGTGGCTGTTGAAATAGCAGCGGCGGGGCTGCGTCCCCAACACCCCGGCCACTTGCACGGCTAGCTTTACCCGAAATAATTACATGGACACTGTATTCTTTTAAGCACTGCTTGGCCCATTTCTATCATGACTCTTCTAGGCTAACTCTTGCACCTGGACTAACCCATTTCTAATCATGTTAGTAGCACCATGAGGTGCGCTTACCAGGAAGATTCTAGCCTACATCCATCTTGGGTCGGAGCTTCATCGTGTGTGCCTCAGAGAGCAGAGCTATCCTGTCTGCCCGCTAGACAGGAGCATGGGGTCTCTCTCTGAGGCATCGGGCTCTGAGTGGAGCTGCATGCTTTCTGACCTCACTTCCTCTTCCCGCCAGCATTTTGTTCTGTCTACTCCACCCACCTATGTTCCTACCTATCAGGGCCAAGGCAGTTTATTTAACCAATGAAATCAACAGATTGATATATGACACTCCCACCTCATGTGGCTTTACATCTGGGACTTTTATTCAATTCATTTGATCCATGTGTCTGTTTTTATGCCAGTATCATATGCTTTTTATTAAAACAGCTCTATTGTAGAGTTTAAAATCAGGGAGGGTAATATACATCTAGAAGTTATTTTATTGTACAAGATTGTTCTAGCTGTCCTGAATTTTTTGTTTTTCCTTATGAGGCTGAGTATTGTTCTTTCAAGGTCTGTAAAAGTTGTGTAGGGATTTTAATGGAAATTTAATTGAATCTGCAGATTGCTTTTGGTAAGACAAAAGACAAAGAAAATGTCATACATTTACACAATGGCATATTACTCAATTGTGAAAAACAAGGGTACCAGGAAATTTGAAGTCAGATGGGTAGAACTTGAAAAGATAATCATTCTGAGTGACATAACCAGGACCAATAAAAACAAATACCATGTGTACTTACTCTTAAGTGGATATTGGCTGTAAAATAAAGGATAACTATGCTACACTCCACAGACTTAGAGATACTAGGTAATGAGGAGAATTCATTTCAGAGAGGTAGACACCAGAAGGGGAAATAGAAGAGATTTCATGAATGCACTAAGGATAGGTGCAGCGACTAGGCTGGTGGTCATAGAGAGGCTGAGAGCTGAGACAGACTGCTGGGATATACTCTAGCAGAAGCCTGACACGGGGGACCCCAGCTTAGACTTCTAGCAATATTGAATACATAGCCAGAACTGGCTTTCTCCTGTGATAAGATTGGGACCTGCCCCAATTGTCATCAGACACACAGCCAGAGTAGGCAGAGTTCAGGAATCTTGTGAGAGGGGGAGGAGAAAGAGAATAGGAGCCAAAGGGTTCAAGGACATCATGTAAAGGCTTTCACAATCAACTGTGCTCATTGGGGTTTGCAGAGACTGAACTGATGACCAGGGAGCTTGCATGAGAGTAAACTAGGCTCTCTGTGTATGATACAGTTGTATAGTTTGGTCTTCTTGTGGTATTCTTAATAGTGGAAACAGAGACTGTCTCCAACCATTTTTTACTTGCTTATTGGACCCAACTTCTCATATTAGGCTGCCTTACTCAGCCTTAATATATGTGGAGGTGTTTAGTCTTATTGTATTTTGATATGCCATGTTTTATTGATACCCATAGGAAACCTGCTCTTTCCTGGAAGGAGAGAGAAGAGGAAGAGTTTAGGCTTAAGAGAGAATAGGGGAGAAGGTCTGGGAGGGAAAGATGGGGAGGAAGCTGTGGCCTGGATGAAAAAAATACGTTCATTAAAATAGTTTTTTAAGCTATAAGAACATTAATCATAAACAATAACATCAATAATAGACAATTACTAAACAGATCAAAAACCTGCATCATTGACAAAGACTATTTTGTCAGAGATAAACCACTTAATGTCATAATACTATTTGTTTTTGAGTTATTTTCTAAACTAACAAGTATAATAATAGTCTAATTTGTTCCAAATATGTTCATGCAGAATGCTTATAGAATGTAAAATTCTATTTACTATTAAATGTGTATTTTAATTGGGATATTTTTAACATCTCATTTATCTAAGAGCTGCTTAGAAAATGATTCTAATATTAAAATATTTCCAAGACATTCTTTAAAGATACTAAGTATCCAGCAATATATATATATATATATATATATATATATATATATATATATATATATATATGCTGTGGGAGAATATATGGTATTTATTTGGGTTTAATAATATGTGTTTGTTTTCATGAATATTTAGATCTCACAAATTAAATATCATGGTCATTTGATAAACAAGAATAAAGGCACTCAGAGAGTGTGGTGGACTAAAAGAAAATCGTCCCCAGAGAGAGTAGCACTACTAGGAGTTATAGCTTTTGTGGAAGTACTGTGTCACTACAGAGATTGTCTTTGGGGTCTTCTTTGCTCAAGTTATGCTCAGTGTTACACACAGTTCACTTCCTGTTGCCTGCAGATGAAGATGTAGAATCCTAAGTTCCTTACCTTCTTCCCAGTCCATTCCTTTCCCATTCCGTCTCCCTTCTCCCCTTAGTCGCTCCTTGTCAGTCCATTCCTTTCCCATTCCGTCTCCCTTCTCCCCTTAGTCCCTCCTTGTCAGTCCATTCCTTTGTTTCTCTTCAGAAAGAGGCTAGCTTCCCATGAGTATCAACAAAGCACGATATATTAAGTTGAACTAAGACTAAATACTTCCCATGTATTAAAGTTGGACAAGACAATCCTGAGGAAAATATTTTTTTAAAGCATTCATATTTATCCACTTAGACTAGAATGCTTTCAGTGCATTTCCTTGATTGATAAATAGAAGAGAACTCTACCCTTTGTTGGCAGTGAGGTCTCCAGGCAAGTGAGCCAGGACTGGAAAGGAATGATAGCTAAGTAATCATAGGGAAGCAAGCCAGAACGTAACATTCCACCAAGATCTCTGCTTCAGTTCCTGCATCCAGGTTTCATTTCTGTGCTTTTGCCTTGGCTTTCTTCAGTGGTGGTCCTATAAACCAAATAAATCTTATCTGTCTAAGCTACTTTGTTTATGGTATTTATCACAGTAACAGAAGCCAAGCTAAGACTAATTTCTCTATAAATAAAACTGATTATTCAAATAGGTTATTTCACAATGTTGCCTTGGAGTAAGTAGCAGTATGAACTGTTAAGTCTCTCTCTGTCAGTTCTGTCTTTGTGGTGTCCTACAGAATATCTATTAAATACTGATTTTTCCATATTGTTTGCAGCAGATTTTTATGAAATATCGTAATTCTTTTCTGTCTCATTGAACTTAATGGTCCTATTATACATAAGATGCCATCTTCATTATTTATCAAGAGGACTATATGCAAATACCTGTGTGTTGCATGGATCAATATGAAATAATTTAGAAAAACCTAGAAATATCTTAAATCAATGCTATAGAAATCTATTTCTTTAAAAATATCTTATGTTCTTAAAGAGTTCAGTTTAAAAAAGAAGTCTAAACCATTCTTCAATGAATCACTGTATTCTCAAAGAGCAACAAAGCAAACCAAATTATCTTAATTAAAAAGCTAACTAAAAAAGAGTATCCATCACCCACTTTTAGATCTTATTGTTAACAGATGAGAAGCAATTTATCTGATTACTCTTTGAATAAGACTGTAAGGCAATTTTCAAAAGAAAAATCATCCTAAAAGGAAAAGCAATTATGAACAAAATAATTTAACTTTTTATTTTTAATTCCCAGTTCTAACATAAATTAAAATCATACTGCAAGCATAATGGGATAAAGCATACTTTTTCAGTATAATGAATAAAACATCAAGAGACACCCTTGCTTTGTGTTTCTGTTTTGTACTAAAAATAGCATCCAATTCATAGTATTTCCTTCTGGGGTTTTCCTCACTGTTATTCAGGTGGAGAACAGCAATATATTTTGTTTTGGTTACAATTCCCTTGGATATTTCATGCTATTTGCTATTTGTGTTTTATTTTGAGAAAAAATCAAAACACCCAAATGTTAAGATGATGTAGGTGGAGGATTTATAAGATGATTAATATTTGGAAGATTTATTAGCTATCTGGGATTTGCCATTTTTTGTATTTTTTTCTTAGTACTTGAATACCCTTAGTAGTTTAAACAGAATAACACAGCAAAAATGAAAATATGCTTTATTGATGAATCATCATACTAAGAAAGTGATTTGTAAGAAAGATAAATCTGATGAAATGCTCTCTCCATAGCTGCTGCATATTTACCTGCATTTTAGGCAGAAAACTTAACCTCCTGTGTCCCATGGTTTTCTAAGGAGTTTCTTGTAACGCTTATTTTTTTTTTAGTGATTCAGAGAAACAGAATTTTTCCCTACAATCTTCTGTGTCAGCTGTAGACTAGTTTGTTTTTCCCTACAGTCTTCTGTGTCAGCTGTAGACTAGTTTGTTTTTCCCTACAGTCTTCTGTGTCAGCTGTAGACTAGTTTGTTTTTCCCTACAGTCTTCTGTGTCAGCTGTAGACTAGTTTGTTTTTCCCTACAGTCTTCTGTGTCAGCTGTAGACTAGTTTGTTTTTCCTACAGTCTTCTGTGTCAGCTGTAGACTAGTTTGTTTTTCCCTACAGTCTTCTGTGTCAGCTGTAGACTAGTTTGTTTTTCCCTACAGTCTTCTGTGTCAGCTGTAGACTAGTTTGTTTTTCCCTACAGTCTTCTGTGTCAGCTGTAGACTAGTTTGTTTTTCCCTACAGTCTTCTGTGTCAGCTGTAGACTAGTTTGTTTTTCCCTACAGTCTTCTGTGTCAGCTGTAGACTAGTTTGTTTTTCCCTACAGTCTTCTGTGTCAGCTGTAGACTAGTTTGTTTTTCCCTACAGTCTTCTGTGTCAGCTGTAGACTAGTTTGTTTTTCCCTACAGTCTTCTGTGTCAGCTGTAGACTAGTTTGTTTTTCCCTACAGTCCTCTGTGTCAGCTGTAGACTAGTTTGTTTTTCCCTACAGTCTTCTGTGTCAGCTGCAGACTAGTTTGTTTTTCCCTACAGTCTTCTGTGTCAGCTGCAGACTAGTTTGTTTTTCCCTACAGTCTTCTGTGTCAGCTGCAGACTAGTTTGTTTTTCCCTACAGTCTTCTGTGTCAGCTGCAGACTAGTTTGTTTTTCCCTACAGTCTTCTGTGTCAGCTGCAGACTAGTTTGTTTTTCCCTACAGTCTTCTGTGTCAGCTGCAGACTAGTTTGTTTTTCCCTACAGTCTTCTGTGTCAGCTGTAGACTAGTTTGTTTTTCCCTACAGTCTTCTGTGTCAGCTGTAGACTAGTTTGTTTTTCCCTACAGTCTTCTGTGTCAGCTGTAGACTAGTTTGTTTTTCCCTACAGTCTTCTGTGTCAGCTGTAGACTAGTTTGTTTTTCCCTACAGTCTTCTGTGTCAGCTGTAGACTAGTTTGTTTTTCCCTACAGTCTTCTGTGTCAGCTGTAGACTAGTTTGTTTTTCCCTACAGTCTTCTGTGCCAGCTGTAGACTAGTTTGTTTTTCCCTACAGTCTTCTGTGTCAGCTGTAGACTAGTTTGTTTTTCCCTACAGTCTTCTGTGTCAGCTGTAGACTAGTTTGTTTTTCCCTACAGTCTTCTGTGTCAGCTGTAGACTAGTTTGTTTTTCCCTACAGTCTTCTGTGTCAGCTGTAGACTAGTTTGTTTTTCCCTACAGTCTTCTGTGTCAGCTGTAGACTAGTTTGTTTTTCCCTACAGTCTTCTGTGTCAGCTGTAGACTAGTTTGTTTTCCCCTACAGTCTTCTGTGTCAGCTGTAGACTAGTTTGTTTTTCCCTACAGTCTTCTGTGTCAGCTGTAGACTAGTTTGTTTTTCCCTACAGTCTTCTGTGTCAGCTGTAGACTAGTTTGTTTTTCCTACAGTCTTCTGTGTCAGCTGTAGACTAGTTTGTTTTTCCCTACAGTCTTCTGTGTCAGCTGTAGACTAGTTTGTTTTTCCCTACAGTCTTCTGTGTCAGCTGTAGACTAGTTTGTTTTTCCCTACAGTCTTCTGTGTCAGCTGTAGACTAGTTTGTTTTTCCCTACAGTCTTCTGTGTCAGCTGCAGACTAGTTTGTTTTTCCCTACAGTCTTCTGTGTCAGCTGCAGACTAGTTTGTTTTTCCCTACAGTCTTCTGTGTCAGCTGCAGACTAGTTTGTTTTTCCCTACAGTCTTCTGTGTCAGCTGCAGACTAGTTTGTTTTTCCCTACAGTCTTCTGTGTCAGCTGTAGACTAGTTTGTTTTTCCCTACAGTCTTCTGTGTCAGCTGTAGACTAGTTTGTTTTTCCCTACAGTCTTCTGTGTCAGCTGTAGACTAGTTTGTTTTTCCCTACAGTCTTCTGTGTCAGCTGTAGACTAGTTTGTTTTTCCCTACAGTCTTCTGTGTCAGCTGTAGACTAGTTTGTTTTTCCCTACAGTCTTCTGTGCCAGCTGTAGACTAGTTTGTTTTTCCCTACAGTCTTCTGTGTCAGCTGTAGACTAGTTTGTTTTTCCCTACAGTCTTCTGTGTCAGCTGTAGACTAGTTTGTTTTTCCCTACAGTCTTCTGTGTCAGCTGTAGACTAGTTTGTTTTTCCCTACAGTCTTCTGTGTCAGCTGTAGACTAGTTTGTTTTTCCCTACAGTCTTCTGTGTCAGCTGTAGACTAGTTTGTTTTTCCCTACAGTCTTCTGTGTCAGCTGTAGACTAGTTTGTTTTTCCCTACAGTCTTCTGTGTCAGCTGTAGACTAGTTTGTTTTTCCCTACAGTCTTCTGTGTCAGCTGTAGACTAGTTTGTTTTTCCCTACAGTCTTCTGTGTCAGCTGTAGACTAGTTTGTTTTTCCCTACAGTCTTCTGTGTCAGCTGTAGACTAGTTTGTTTTTCCCTACAGTCTTCTGTGTCAGCTGTAGACTAGTTTGTTTTTCCCTACAGTCTTCTGTGTCAGCTGTAGACTAGTTTGTTTTTCCCTACAGTCTTCTGTGTCAGCTGCAGACTAGTTTGTTTTTCCCTACAGTCTTCTGTGTCAGCTGTAGACTAGTTTGTTTTTCCCTACAGTCTTCTGTGTCAGCTGTAGACTAGTTTGTTTTTCCCTACAGTCTTCTGTGTCAGCTGTAGACTAGTTTGTTTTTCCCTACAGTCTTCTGTGTCAGCTGTAGACTAGTTTGTTTTTCCCTACAGTCTTCTGTGTCAGCTGTAGACTAGTTTGTTTTTCTCTGCCTCACATTTCGCTTCCATTACCCATCCCAAGGTGGAGAAACCAAATGGTTCTGGGTATGAATGTTCTATTCTGGTGGAAGAAATAAAGGCTCCAACAATAACAAAAACAAGAACTAAATAAATTAGTGAAAAAAGGTAATACATTAGAAGATCCAAAACATTTCAGATGTGTCATAATCTGTGGCTACTCCCACTTCTTTAGATACTTAGAAGCCATGTTATCTGATGACACAATAATGAATGACCACACTTGAGAGAATTTCTCAAAACACTTTGGATAAAAAAATCCACACACTAGTTACAAATATGAATAATGTTTTTAATATGTTAATTGTATGTATTTCCTTATTAGGATGGTACCCCTAAACTTTTCCTCCTACCCACAGATTTTATAGTGATGTAAAAGACACACAATGGCTATATTTTGCTCTTCATTTTCTAAAAGAGTGGTGTGAGGGAGCTGCCAGTATATGACTGAAAAAGATTTTGAAATTCCTTAAAGCTCCTTGTTTCTATTGCCACTCCTTTTATACTCTAAGGATTCAAACTGTCCTTTGATAATAAGGCAGCAAAACTTTCTGGGAGCTCAGCAATCCTAACTCTCTTAAAGAGGGATTTTTTTGGGACTTCCTCCGGGCAATGATCTTTTTCATAAACTTTATTGGCCTCATCTGGAAAAAGAAGCCTTCCTCATATTGCCCATGTAAATAGAATATTCCTGAACACTTAAGAATTCTTGAATGGTAACAACTAATTTTAACTGAAATTTGGTTGCGAGTTTGTAATACAATTGAGAAATAAATTTGGCCATTATTTTCAGTAAAGTCAGTCACATGTATTAAGAGGTTCATCTACCTTTGATTTTTGGAGGGTGTACCACCTTCTCACTATAACTCCAAATATAATATTGGGTATATTCTGATTTTACAGTAGTACAGCCTGGAAGAGTTTTTCTTGGGTGAATTTTGTTAAGCAAAAGTATTTGTCTATTTCCTTATATTGGGGTGTACATATGCCACAGAGTACTTGTATAGTCAGACCTTTTTCTCAGGATTGCCCCTCTCTAATGAAGACACAGAGACTTATTATTAATTATAAGAGCTCTGTTTTATTACCTTTACTCTGTACTACAAATTCTCTTACCTCTCTGTCTGGTGACTCTCTTTTCCTCTTCCCAGAGCTCCCTTTGTCCCCAGAAGTCCTGCCTATCTATTTGTCTTTCAGCTCTTTATTAAACTAACCAGAAGGTGCTTGGCAAAGACACATCTTCACAGTGCACAATAAGATTATAATATTGTGTGATATCTTGATTGCCTTTTGCAAATAAAGTTTGCTTTGAACAAGAGGATAGAACTAGCTACTAGCTGACCAAATTTAACCATAGATATTTTGAACGACATAGGACAGATACAGGAAGTAGTAGGGTTGGGGTTTTGAGAAGATATCATCCCTTTTTGGGTGGAGGAACAAAAGAGATAGAAGATCACTAATCCATTCTCTGCTGCTCCTCTGATTTTTCAGGTTCTTACCCTAATATCTGACTCACAAGATTTTATTCAATTAGATAAACACATCATCAGAGGACAATTTGTGAGAGTAATATTTATCCTTCCATTATGTGTGTACATGGCATCAAATTTTGCTCATTTAAGACTTGGCAGCAAGTGTCTTTATCTGCTGAGCAATCTTGTGAGCCACAAAAATATTTTCATGGTTGATATTATTTGCTTTTTTTATTAGAAAAATTTACTTTTCATTTTACATACCAACCTCAGTTCCCCCTCACTCCCCTTCTCCCACACCTCACCTCAAACCTTCCCACTCTATTCACTCCTCACAGGTCCTTTCTTAGAAAATCAAAAATGTCTGGTATACCAGCTTGAACTAGGACAAGCACCTCCCCCCATATCAAGGCTGAGCAAGGTATCCCACCATAGGGGAAGGGCTCAAAAACATCAATTCCTGCACCTGGGATAGGTCCTGTTGCCATTGTCAAGAGCCCCCACAAACAGATCAAGTCACACAACTGTCACATTCAGAGAGTTTAGTGCAGTCTCATGCAGGTTCCCCAGCTGTCAATACATAGTCCGTGAGTTCCTATTAGCTGGGTCAGATGTCTCTATGGTTTTCCGATCATGGTCTTGACCCTCCTTACACACACACACACACACACCCATCCCTCTTCCCTCTCTTCAACTAAATACCAGGAATTCAGTGCAGTGCTTGCTTTGGGTCTACATTCCTTCCATCAGTAACTGGATGTAGGTTCTATGATGACAATTAGGTTAGTCACTAATCTGATTAAGTGGAAAAGGCCCTTCAGACACTCTCTCCACTATTGCTAGAAGTCTTAGCTGGGGTCACCCTTGTAGATTCCTGACAATTTCTCTAACACCAGGTTTTCCGCTAACTCCATAATGGCAGCCTCTATCAAGAAATCTCTTTCATTGCTCTCCCTCTGTGTTCCTCCCCCAACTAGATCTTTTTGATTCCTTAGGTTTCCATTTCCCCAACTTCTCCCTTCTACCTGAAGACTCATATGAATGTTGAACACACAGTAACACTTTGTGAAATATCAGCATACTTAAGAGGATTTAGGAAGCAGAGTCAGAAGAATATCTCATATCTGGAGATCAATCCAACTATCCTACACTGTTAAAAACAATAAAAAAAAGATTGTCTCAAATTAGGCAGAAGAAGAAAATCAACAAGATTGTTCGCTAACTCTGACAGGTGCTCTATATCACAAATTCATGTGATGTGCACATGTGTGTGTGTGTTAGTGCTGGTATGTGTGCATGTGTGTATATATGTTTGTGCATATTTGTGTGCATACATACATGTTAGAAACATTCACATAGAAATGATAATAAGAATAATATACTAAAAGGCATATATGGATGTTCTAGATAAACTGTTGGAATTTTATTATGTATGATACATTAAGTAAAATTGTTTTGCTATTTGTAAATATCCTAAGTTTGAAATCAGAGAATGGTTATATTCTTATAAATTTAAGAGTAATTATCTATGAGTGCATCTCATATCTAGAATTTAATCTCAACTCAGTAAGACTCACAGTGCAAATCCTGCCTACTGGTCTATTTTTAAACATATCCTCACTTGACTTTCCTTTGTTCACTCAAATGTTACTGTGTCTGTTTACCAGAGTTACATTATGATATCACATGGCTTGAATACTACCATATGCAACTTGTAAGATACTGTCTTTTATAAGAACTTTGAATCTTGGAAGGCTTAAATACCATGTACTCTAATGAAGGCAAGTCAAGAATTCAATTAATACCTTACTACCATCTCCTGACAGACACGTTTACTTTTTACTTTAAAATATTTTAAAAGAATATACCATTCGTTTTTCCTCAGTTTGAATATTTGTGAGGATTTACCAGGATCAACAATGTATATGCATGCAATTTTTTTTCAGGCAGCTTTGATATAGAACTGTGAAATACAGTGAATATATACATGAATCAAAACTTTAAACCCATATTAACACCAGATCTATCACCCTTCTTGCTTGGAATGAGTAATGCCAGGAATATAGTCTATGGAAGAGTTCCATGCTAGTGAGGCTCTTAGATGACCCTGTAGTCAATCAATGCATGCTTATCAAACTGCAAAGGTATGTGAAAAAATTAGTTTTATATAGCATCATTTATTCAGTCAGTTGTTTTATATTATCCCTGTAAGTTTATTCCATGAATAACGCAAGTCTCAGTGCTTAATTCTGTTCACCTTCCCTTGCTCTTTTGTACAGTTCTCATTATTAATGTAGTACTGCATCCAAATATATATATATATATATATATATATATATATATATGCTAATATCTTTTTATAATTTGTCTTCTAACATGTTCTAATGATATTTTGGTATATTTAAAATATAATCAAAATTTTGCATTCATAGTCAAACGTTTTCTAACTTCAAGGTTAAAAATTACTCTTTAATGCTTAGTTCTAGCTAACATTCAGTAGCGAAATTCACCCTTTAACTCTTAACACTAATCTTATTAGCTTAAATAATGCTTCTTTCTGAATTAAGAAACAGTGAAGTCAGAAGCTCATGTCACATAACTTGCTCTAATCAACTCTTTCTCCCTCCTATAGACCCATTTAACCTCTCATCTTAACACTAGCTTCCCCCTTTGACCTGAGTGATGCTAACGTTTAGTAACTTAATGACCTGACATGCAACATGGTTTCTAATCACAGGGCAGATTTTCTTTCACTGAGTGAGGAAAAATTATAGAGGGGAAAGTAAGAACTACTTCTACCTATGGTTGCCCAGACCTTTTACTTTCATTATATGAAGCTTAGCTGTTCTTTCCAGAGAAAACTTTTACACATTCCTCCAAACTAGGATTTATCTATCAAGTAGGATAAAATATAGAAGAGAAAATGGGGAAGAGAAGTATTAAATTTAAGGAAATTGCCAATTTAACTGTTTTTTGGAACTTAGTCTTCAGAGAGTTCAGTGTTTCATGGTATTCTTATTAATGAAGTATTTTGACATTCAGAGTAAAATGTAAGCCTTTCCTATATTATCATTAGATGTATTATTCTGAAATATTGAGTCAACAGTAAGGAAATAAAGAAAATGAAAATAAAATATTTCAGAAAATGACATATTTTGACACCATAATTATGGAATATACTAATAAAAGAGATAAGCAACAATATGAATAAACACCTATATATGTAATTAAGGAAGTCCGTGAGAGCCTGGAATAAAGGATAACAACTGTTTATTAGGGGAACACTCACAATAATAAAGTTAATGTGGTCCTTTGCTCTGCTGGTGTTAAGAGCTGCATACAGAAACTCAGATCACCAGCCAAGAGAATGAGCTCACTTCCCATCTGTGCTTATCAGTTCACATGTAGTAGCCCAGAGCATCCTCTAATGGCCTGGTACCCAAAAGACTATTGGCTAAATGAGCTTCTGCATCACCTTCCCCTTCTGTCTAAATAAAAGGCTTCTAAACCTAATCTAAAACTATATACAATAAGAACAAATATCAAGTACTGTCCAGAAGAAAGAATTGTCAAAAACATACACAAAAATATAACCACAACCAACATGAACAACATGAAGGAAGAAACACATGCTGCTGAATGTCCAGTCTAAAGTAATTATTAAATAACATAGAACATTTTAATAGTTGTCCTATCCCAAGGAGTCTAAGTTTTATACCAAAAATGTCTTAGCAAAGTTTTGAGAAAAAGTAGCAATTACTATCTATACTTTAACCCACTCAAAGACCTGAGAAGAAAACAATATTACGTGAGTGAGAAGGAAGTCCAAGCAAGTAACTTCCAAAAGGTGCAAGAATGACGTGAAATCTTCCAAAGTCTCATTAGTAATGTTGGGCAACCAACTTTGGCTAAGGACTAGAGTATCACACACACACACACACACACACACACACGCATCTTGGTCAGAGGTAGAGATATATAATGCTATATGATGAATATTTCCTAAAACTGTATAAATATGCAAAATATCTTAAGCAGACAGAGGTAGAAATGTACATACAATATGACCAAATAGCTTTTCACAAGTGAACAAATATTGTAAATATAAGCATTAATATACACAATATAACAAATATAATTTGAATTTATGTCAAGAAACTATCTTAGACAGAACTACAAAGAAAATTTTATGCATGTATCAATCTACACATATGTATAGCAATGTAAATTGCCTATCACTAATAGTTCACAAGTATATACACTAATCAATCCATTATCCCTTCCCATCTACTCCCTCCCTGTTTTTTTTTCAAATGAAATTCCCAAGCCTACTTCATAGTCATAGTTGATCATAACCCTATAAAACTTAAAACGAATCCTTAACAGATGACAATTGTCCCTCACTCTAAGGACAAATTTTGTTGTGAGAGGGGACATCATTTTCTAAAATTACTTTTAGTTGTCATAGGGGTGATGGTATATCTATGGGATTGTGTAAAAACTAATATAATGGTTAAGTCTCAAAAGTACTGTCTGGTACAATTGTAGACAGTCTCTGAGTAGTGTGTCGGGATTTTCTGAAGTTTACAATAGAAGTTCTTGTGCAAGTGTTATAAGATGCCATACCATCAGCTACCCAATTTGAAAACATCTTTGGCAGTTTGTAGCCTAAAACTGATATTTGAGTGATGTTTATCAGCTCAATGGCATCATATTAACCAAGTGCAATCTTTGTTGTGAGGTCCAATCTTTTTTCTGAGACTTAAGAGACTACTGCAAGAAAATTTATTGCTCACTTTGAAGAGCTTAATAATTATCGATACCAAAATGGAAAATATTTTGGCAGACATAAATCTAAAGAAAGTTACCATAAAAAAAGTAACAAAGTATGGGGAGACGTAGAATTTTTGAAGCAGACGTGAACATTGGATGCCAGCTTGTAGACATAATTAAGAAAGTTCTCGAAAGCTCAGAATAAATAATAATAATTGTTTATTTGGGGAACACTCACAATAGGAAAGTTGCCATGGTCCTCTACTTTGTCACGGCTTGGAGCTGCATACAGAAACTCAGACCACCAGCCAAGAGAGTGAGCATACTTCCTTTCTGCACTTATCAGTCCACATGTGGTACCTCAGACCATGCCCTAATTGGTCAGTACCCAAAATGCATTCCCACAACAGAATGGAATGCATTTGCTAAACTAAAAGTAGCACAAAGGAAAATACAGAACCTTCATTTTGTATAATGATACTAGAACTATCTAAATAATGAAAATTGTCATATACATGCTATGAAAACCCAGTGTCATAGATGAGAAATCATCTTTTGAGTTTTTAATAAAGGAATTCGAATAGACTTCCCAAACAAATTGTCTTTTTGCTATTGCCATTGATGCCCTCCAGAGAAAAAATGAAGTAAGATGTAATTGCGAGGATTCTGTCTGGATCTGACATGGAAGCTTCCTCCTTAATGATTACGACTTATGACTTAGCCAGGAACCTTATAGGAAAACATACTACTGTTATTTTCATAAATAAGTATAATTCCTAAGTGTATTCTAAATACATTTTACTTATATCTACAGATAAGTGTGGCTTTCACCCCTAATAGAGAAAGTTCCACTATTTAGCAGAAAAAGACTACAAAAAGATACAAATGGTCAAAGTATTGACTTCAACTGACTATAGAGTACTTGTTTCAATATAAACCCTGTAGTATGGCTTAGAATGGCTGTAGAAGTGAAAAAGAAAGATTATAATAGGCAGAGGAACATTTTTCTTGTATCTTTCTTGTCCTGTACAGACAACATACAGTTTGGCAGTGTTCAATGCATGGGCAGTTCCTTGCCCAAAGGCCAGTTTTTCCAAGAAGAAAACAAGCTCCAAGGAGTGTCTTCGGTGCTCAACATTCTCTAGAGAATAGATCGGTGCTGCCAGGAGTAATTGTGTCTCACTTCAGCAGAACCCTAAGTTACTTAAATACCATATTCTACAGCTCTTTGAAGTGGTCAAAGATTACCTATGTATTTACAATACAATATTTATGTATCTAAAGAACCTGATTAGTGTAACTATAAGTATGACAAACATAAGTGACCATTGACCTATAATTCTTAATACCTATATAACTTAAAGACTAAGACTTCATATTAGAATATTACATAATAAAAACTGTGCAACAAATGAGGATCTCAAATGTAAGCAAAGTTAAGTATATTGATCAGAAGTAAAATGTACATTGCAATATGATAAATATATATTAGTATGAATAAGCTCACACTAATCTATTACCCTATCTAATACCCCCCTGTTTTTCAAAGAGATCCTTTAGCCTACATAATTTCCCCCGCAAGCACCAACCATATTCCAATTATAATAAACCCCTAAATGATGTCACTAACCTTGAGGACAAACTTTGTTGGGAGAGGGCATATTGTCTTTTTGAATTACTCACAGTTGTCATGGGAGTGATGTTCTTTCTATGGGATTCTGTGAAAGTAAAATGATGGTAAAGTTTGAAGATTACTGTTTGGTATAATTGCAAATAGTCTCTGAGTATTAGGTAGGGCTTTGCTGAGGTTCCTATTTTGGAGTTCTAGCCAGAATATTGTAAAAAAGGTGCACCATTTCAGCTAACCAATTTCGAACCATCTTGAGCAGCTGATTTCCAAACAGGTTTATAAGAGCTGTCCGCATCATGACATCATATCAACCATGTGAAATTGTTGTTGTGGGGCCCTATCTTTTTCCTGGAAACTTCAAGGATTACTGCAAGACAATTAATTGCTCATTGTGGAAAACTTAAACATTATTTATATAGACATATACAGACATATATATTCAATGAAAGGTATGATATTGCCAAAAATATGCATGAAAAAAGTAAATTTTTTTCTAAATTTTTCTTCTTTCTGTCCCATACCAGAGGGCTCTACATGAGGCAGAAACTCTGAATTTTTATTTCAACAACATGCTTGGATTCAGAGACGGATAGAGCCATTGTCCAACTACAAATCCAGCCTAAGTTAAATATAAATATGTTAAATATATATATATGTTAAATATATATATGTATAAGTTAAATATATATTTAAATGTATATGTTTTCATTATCTATCCTTACAAGTCATATCCCTTTTTCTTGATGATTCTTATTGAATAGTTATTTTTCTTTCTGTTGGCACCCAAATATCCAGGGGCTCTTGAATTTTTGAAGATGTGCATTTTCCTTTAAAGACAAGAGCAGAACCCTGCCCCAACCCTTATGAGGCTTTCTTGCCATCCTGTTGTGGATTTGCTGTCATTTCTCTTTTTCAAGAGGTTTCTCCTTTTCAAAGTGAATCTTTACTAATTTTGATGGTATCCATATTTTTTTTTATCCTGTGGAAACAAGAAAAAAACCCCTACCCCAACATAGTACATCTCTTGGCTACCATTGTGAGGTCAACACATCCTTGAAATACACCGGCTGATTTAATTCCGGAGACCTTTCTATTATCCAATGTCTCTTTGCTGCTGTTATCCCTTTATAATTAGCATTAAAAAATAAAGAATAAAAAAGCATTGTGGAATCTATTTCTGGGGGTTATTTTCCATCCCCTTCTGTTTGTTTAACATATCTTTTATAGTTTTGTTTGATCTTTCTATAACTACCTGACACGTAGGACTGTGTGGCATAAATGTAATATGCTTTATACTACAATACGCGGAAAAATTGTTTCATTTTTAGAGACATATGATAAAATATTATCTGTCTTTATTTGTGCAAGTATAGCCATGGTGGCTATAACTACTAATAAATGTGTGATTACTGAATCATCCTTTTATGAGCTTAAAGCAGTTGCCCACTGAAAATCTGAATAAATGTCAATGGTATGGTGTGCATATTTTAATTTTTCAAAATTCTGCAAAGTGAATCACATTTAGCTGCCAGATTTCATTTTTTTTAAGTACCCTTTGGGTTAGTCCCTGCTGGGTGTTTAGTTATACAAAGAGCAAGTAGGACATGTCTTTATATTCTCCTTTGCTTGTTGCCATGTAATAGAAAACTCTTTTTTTAACCTTTGCTATTGACATGATGTTTCTTATGAAATTCTGAGGACTTCAACACACTAATCATTGATTTTCCAATCAGTAATCAATTAATTTCTGTATTACCTTGTGCTAGAGGATCTGGCAGACCCATATGGGATCGGATGTGCTTTATGTACATGAGGCAAAGCTTATTCCTCATTATTTCTTGAACCTGCATAAATAATGAAGTCAATTCTATATCATCTGGTATAAAGTCAGCAGTTTCAATGTGCAAAACAATTCTTTCTGCATATTTTGAATCAGTAACTATATTAATAAATTTCCTTGAAATCCCTTAGCACCATGAGAATAGCATATAATTCTTCCTTCTGGACAGAATTATAAGGGCTTTGCTCTACCTTACTTAAGTCTAATGATTTGTAATCTGCCTTCCCTGATTTATTTGCATTAGTTAAAATGTACGGGCTGTAGTTACTGGAGCATCATGTACAATTTTGGAAAGAATCCAAGAATTTCTATTTATTATGTTAAGTCTATCGCTTTTGTGATAATTGCTATTAATTTCTCTCAAAAAAAGCACAAGCTCTTTTCTATAGTTCATTGTCTTCCTATAACTTTTTTTTAGTTCATCAGTAGTAAAAATAACTATAATCACTGCTGGGTCTATGCCTGCTAATTGACAAAGTCTCAATTTTCCTTTGATAATTAATTCAGAGACGTTTTCTACCTAAGTTTTTAATTTTTTCTTGGTTTAGGTGATAAAAAGATCCATTCTAATATAATATCATCCTTCTACGTTAAAATTCCTGTAGGAGGAATTCTGAGAGGAATTTGACTGAAATACAATTAAGATTTGGATTCACCCTATCCACATGTGCCTATTGTAATATTTCCTGAACAATTGTCAATTCCTTTTTTTTGCTTTAGCTGTTAACTCTCTGGGACTATCAATATTCACCACATAAGGTTTTGTTTAAGTGAATTATTAATTCAGGTATTATCACAACAGTCGGTCATAGACTTGAAATGTCTCCTAATAAGCTTTGAAAGTCATTAAGAGTCTGTAACTAGTCTTTCCTATTTTGTGCCTTTTGTGTTTTAATTTTATGTAAACCTATTTTATAACCTAACTAATTGACAAAAACTCCTCTCTGTATTTTTTCATGAGCAATTTGCAATACCCATTTTGGCAAAATTTTCTTTACTTATTCAAAAATTCTTTCTAAATATCTGCATTTGAATCAGATAGCAAAATGTCTTACATGTAATGGTAGATTGATTTAGGAAACTGCTTACATATTATTTCCAATGGCTGAAGGACAATGTATTGGTACAAAGAGAGGATATTGGGCATTCCCTGTGGGAGGACAGTTTATCGATATCTCCTAGTAGGCTGAGAATTATTGTAAGTAGACATTGTGAAAGCAAACTTTTCTCTATCCTTTTCTTGTAAGGTATAGTGAAGAAACAGTCTTTCTTTTTTTTTTCTGTCAATGAACATCTCCAAGGTTTTAATGATGGTCATTTTTAAGTTATTAGTCATACAAATTTCAAGAAATCAGACAAGATAAATCAGGAAAATATTTTTGAGGTCACCACTCAGAGTAAAACCTCTTGATATCTGCTATTATATGGTTTTTTTAGGTATACTCTAAGCCACACATATTTGTGGGGATGGAAGTATAGACAGAGAGAATCCAACCCATAAATCTTGTCTCAGTCCCTTCTCCTTTGCTCTGACACCATGGTTGACTCTGACTGGTGCTCTCCACGTGATAGTTGCCTGCCTTTGTATGGGAGGGGGGAGAGGATCTGTTGGGAGCTGTTTCCCCCTAGAGATCATTGCAGGAACCATCGCCCTGGGGAGACTGTGGGGAACCCCACACCCATGGTTGTACTGGGATTGGTTCTGTTGCCCCACACCCAGTTGAAGCTGTTAATGGAGAAAAATAAAAAAAAGAAAAAAGAAGTGAGTCTCTGAAAAGCAAAAAAACTTGATCAAGACCACACTAATTTCTTAAGAAACAGTCTTTCAAATCAATAACTAAAAGAGGCCATCATTTTGGTAATAGAAAAGGCAGAGAAATTCCATATTGTAGAAGGCCCATAGGTTGAATAACCTTGTTGATAACGCTGAGATCTGTCACTATTCTCCATTTACCAGATTTTATTTAACAACAAATACAGGAGAATTCCAAGGGCTGGTTGATACTTCAATATGTTGAGCATCTAATTTCTCTTGTACCAGCTGTTCTAAAGCCTGCAGGTTTTTTTTCTTTTCTTTTCTTTTTTTTTTCTTTTTTTTTTTTTTGTTAGAGGCCACTGTTTATCCCATATTGTTTTCCTAGAATCATGTGAGCCAAGCTGCCAAGTTCTGCTGCTTGTTGGGGTTGCAACATAGTCCCTTTATTCAATTATGTATTCACTGGCTTACTATTTTTGAGGCTTTCTTTCACCTCCAACTTGGCTATTTTGGAACATGGGATCCAGGCCAAACTAGTACCTAATTCAGAGATTCACCAGCCTCTGTCTTCTGAGTACTGAGGCTAATGAATTAATGGCATACACAACACCCATCTCCAAGCTTTAATCCTTTTCATAAGTTGGAAATTTAGCCAACTTAAGGATTTTGCTCTGAGGTCACAGCTCCCTGTATTACATTTCTTAATCTAATTTTCTCCTTGATAAAGGACTTCTCTCCATTCTACTTTTTGGTGTTCCTTTTCTCCTCAATCTACACATTTTGTAAATTTACTTGTTTAACCACCCCTTTTCATTATAAATCTTCATAAGAGTTTACACTGATAACTGCACACTAGAATCTATACTAGACTGTTTTAAAATCTTCTCTGTCAACATAATCTAAAACTCTTCTCTTTAGTCTCAGGCAGATGTTTCAGCTATAACAAAAAAGAAGCAATTTCCTTCACCAAAATTTCACAAGAATAATCACTAGGCAATGTAATAAAATTCTTCTCTGAAACCTCTAGAGCCAAGTCCCCATAGTTCAACTCTTCAGCAGCATCATTGTCTCTCATGCTCCTACTTATGTGTCCCATTCAACAACTCTTAAAACACTCAATTTCTTTCCTAAACCAAAGTCCCAAAGTCCAAATTCCTTCAAACAAAAGCGTAGTCTGGCCTATCACAATACTACAGTCCCTGGTAGGAAATTCTGTCTTTGTTAGAGTTATTATTACTGTTAAGGGACACCATTACCATTACAACTCTTATAAAGGAATACATTTAATTGCAGTTGGCTTACTGTTTCAGAGGTTTAGTCCATCATCATCATTGTGAGACATGAGGGCTCACAGGCCAACATGTTGTGTGGGAAGAAATGGGAGTTGTATATTGTGATTTATAGACAACAATCAGTGAATTAATTGTCTATCACACTGGATATATCTTGAGCATATGAGATCTGAAAGCTTATTCTCATGGCATCACACTTCCTTCAAGAAGGCCACACCTACTCTCTCAAGGTCATTTCTTTTAATAGTGCCATTCCCTATAGGCCACACATTCAAACACAGGAGTCTTTGGGTGCCATACCTATTCACACCACCACACTCTTACTTTATATTTTCTTCACAATGATACTCCCTTTCAATCTCTCTAATGCCTTCCCAGGTATTTATTAGAACCTGTTTACATGTTGCACCAACACTTTTCTTCTAGTAGCATAGAATGTATGCCATGTTACAAATATACATACATACATATGTACTTCCTGGAGATAGAAATCCATTAATGTCAAAATCCATGACTGTCACTTTTACTATGTAGTTCAATTTATTTATCAACAATTTATATAGAATTAATGGTTAATTAAGCATTAGAGTTGTTTTTGGACATTTATATTGAAAATTTAGATTGTGTCATTTCATTAGACACATTTTAGAAGAATTTCTATGTGATACATATAATGATATTGATCATGAAAAGACACTATCTGAGAACAAATATACAAGGAATTTGTCTAAAGTTTTCTGTAAAGTGCGCTCTTTACAGATGATGAGTGTGAATTAGTATGGTTTTTCTAAGAATTTCTGCATGCATATATGGATCACACATTTCTGTAAACATCCTAATCTGTAAAAATTTGTTTGCAATTTTATGAAACAGGAAGTAAAATAATAAAATGATCATATCCTAATATACTAAATAAAATATACTAATAAAATGATCATATCCTAAAAATAAAATATACTAATAAAATGATCATATCCTAATATACTAAATAAAATATACTAATAAAATGATCATATCCTAATGTGCTTTTGTTTTGAATTTTCTGAAGTAAAAACAGTTTTATAGTTTTATTAATGCCTGTTTAAGAGAGAAATGCAGTATTTGTGAGGAACAATGCTATTTATATTTTGAAACACTTTTTTCCTGGTGAAAAAGCAGTGATTACACTGACTTTCGAAGTTTAGAAATCACTGAAACAGAACCAATTCCAGTAGAGGATAACTTGCTGTCAGCACTGTTTAGCTCTTGTCCTAATCCTTGCTAAACCAGTTATTCTAATTAACATTTCAAACAAAGATCCCTGAGGATAGGTTCAAAGTAGAAAGTAGTTCTACTACTGCTCTTCAAAAGGGAAGCCCCTCTTGTGCCCTTCAGTAAACCCTTATTTTTGTGAACAAGATTTATCTAGCTACACTGAATAGACTCAAATCTATCGTCTCACATGAACTAAGCACACACTGAGTTTTTGCAATAGTCATTGTATCTACACTGAAAGCAAGATAGTCTGATTATATTTCATATGTTTAAAGAAATTTCTGCTTACTACTAAAGTGTAATTGGCCTTTTTAATTAGAAAATATTTGGCAGCATTGTAATATATATATATATATAATTTTAAACTACTATACCAATATTACTATACCAATATATATATTACATTTTAATATATATATATATATATATATATATATATATATAAAAATATTAAAGTAAGTATTATACCAATATCAAATTGAGAATGGTGAAAATAAGTAATGTGGGTTCTCGTGTGTGTGTGTGTGTGTGTGTTATAATAAGGAGAAAAGGCAGAGTAAAGTTGTGGAGTATGGAAAATAACCTTCTATCTGATGGTCCTTTAAATGTCTGTCAACGTTTCTCTTAGTTGTTCTAATTTCAAAAAAGAAGCCCCAGAAAAAAAAACTACAAAGAATTAGGCAAAAGCAAATGATTCTGAGTCCTCTGGGTGACTGAGAGTAATTTAGATAATTATAGAACCATTATCATGCTAAATTCTATGCTCAAGAGGCTTTTCCACTCAATATATCTGAGTATGTAATATATAGAGCTCCATGATCATGATCAGGGACTGCTCAGTATTGTGCCCATCTATACCTGTGATGATAAGTCAATTCATTATGAATATGCATCACTTCCCCAGAATATGCAGTGCTTCATTTTTTTAAACTAAGGAGGTGCTTTGGGGTAATCTTCATTGTTCATGTTTGTACAAGTAATAAATCTTTTCTTGTTCTTTTATCTCTTGGTCTTGCTTACTGAATTTGAATTCACCTATCAACAAAACCATTGTATTCAGTTTCACAATGAACAATGTGAATTTTATTAATAAGTTAGACACATGAACTGAAGTTCAAAATCCCTAAAATGCTAAATTTATGATAAAGATTCTAAAATAAATAGATTAGAAATTACTGATTATAGAGTTAAAATTTTGCAAGAACCAAAAGTTACCTTTGACTATCTTTAGCAGCCATTTAATAAGAACCTCTTGGATACAGAGATATGGGAGTGCTTCAGAAACAATGGGAAGTGCTTCAGAAACAATCATGTCTTTTGGGGGGATCTATAGCTTTAAAAACTAGACTTCCACCAATCTACCAAAAGTCAATGATTTGGAATTGTTGTTTTGTGAGTTCAAACTACGAAAATTCACGGATTTCAAATAGTGAGAAAGAAGAATATTGTATGAACATAGCGGACAATGAGGACTACTGAGACCCCAAGAACAATGGTAATGGGTTTTTGATCCTACTGCACCTATTGGCTTTGTGGGAGCCTAGGCAGTTTGGATGCTCACCTTACTAGACCTGGATAGAGGTGGGTGTTCTTTGGACTTCCCACAGGGCAGGGAATCCTGATTGCTCTTTGGGCGGTCGAGGAAGGGGGATTTGATTGGAGGAGGGGGGGGAGGGGGCGGCGGTGGGGAAGAGACAGAAATATTTAATAAATAAAAAAAAATAATTAAGTCTCTACCTACTTATTCCTTTTGAGGAATGCTGTTTATGTGTGCTGTTGGGAGCACATTCTGCTCCTTCAGCCAATATCAGCCCACTTGGGTGTGGTTCCTTATAGTTTAAAAAGCAGAAGGAACCATGCATCCATTCTCTTACTTCTGGATACTTTTTCAGCTGCTAGACTCTGTTCCTTGTTGCGCTCAGAGGACTATTGATTAGGACAATGATCTATAAGTTTTTCCCCTTAAATAAACAACACTTTTATGATCCTAAAAAAAAGAATATTGTAGATTAAAAGTTGAATGCATAAGGGAGAGAGAGAGAATAAATATGGGAGTTCCCATACACATACATCACACATACACACACACACACACACATATATATATATATATATATATATATATATATATATATATATATATATATAATGTCAAGAAATGTTCCATGAAATACAGTACAATTCAACTGCTTTTCTGGGGTCCTTTTAATGGATATATGATCGAATCTCAGATGAAATATAGAACAGTGACTGACATGGTCAGTTGGCTGGAACAGTTTTCAGTTTCAGTCCAGGTTTCTCCTTTGTCTCAGTCAGGAACTTATGTACAGCTTTTAGGCATATTTATTCATATTTAGGAGTTACTATAGAAATGTAAACCTGAACTCAGACTTGTGGAATCTAACATGGACATTCTTTTTTTATTCTTTCTTTTAAATTTTATTTATTAAAATCATCTTTCCTTATTTTATATGTCAAATTCATTTCTCTCTTCTCCTCCTGATCCCTCCATCTCCTCTTCCTTCCTCCCCATCCCCCATGTACTCTTCAGAGAATATAAGGCTTCCATGTGGAGTCAACAAAGTCTAGCACATTGCTTTGACGGGTTTTAAAACAACAGAACAAACAGTAGGGATAAATCCTAATCTCACTGCCAGTGTCTCCACAGTCTGCCCCAGCCATACAACTGTCACTCACATTCAGAGGGCCTAGTTTTGTCCTATGCTGGATTTCTCACTGTCAGGCCAGAGTTTGAAGGCTTCTATTAGCTCAGGCAAGCTGTTACAGTGGGTATCCCCCATCATGGTCTTAACCTCTTTGCTCATACCTTTGTTCCTCCCGCTCTTAAACTGGACTTTGGGAGCTCAGCCCAAAGTTTATTTGTGGTTCTCTAAATCTGCTTCATTTTATACCTCTCAGAATGGCTAAGATCAAAACCAACAATGATAGCTTATGCTGGAGAGGATATGGAGTAAGAGGAACACTCCTCCATTACTGGTGAGAATTAAAACTTGTACAGCCTCTCTGGAGATCAGTATGTTGGTTTTTCAGAAAATTGTGAATCAATCCAATGACCCAGCAATACCTCTCTAGGGCATATAGTCAAAGAATACTCAACCATAGTACAAGGACATTTGTTCAACCATTTGTACAGCAGCAGTATTCAAAATAATCAGAACCTGGAAACAACCTAGATGCCCTTCAACTGAAGAATGGATAGAGAAAATGTGGTACATTTGCACAATGGAGTACTACTCAGCAGGAAAAAACAGTATTATCTTGAAATTTTCATGCAAATGGATGGAATTAGAAAGAAGCATCCTGGGTGAGGTAACCCAGAACCAGAAAGATGAGCATGGTGTGTACCCACTCATAGGTGAATACTAGTTGTAATGCAAAGGATAAGAAGCCTATGGTCTATTGCCTCAGAGAATCTAAGTAAGAAGAAGAAGCCTAGGAGAAAAATACATAGATCCCCTTGGGAAGGGGAAATAGAAAATATCTCCAAAGAAAACTGGGAGCATGGGAGTTGTGGGAGAAGTGAAGGCAGAAGAGGAGGAGAATGAGAAAAGTGATGGGGGGAGAACTAGAGGAAACAGGATTGTCAAATAAGGAAAGAACAGAAATGGAGAACAAGAAAAATGATATATCAATTGTTTGGGCATTTCAGGGCTAGAAAGAAACCTAGAACTAGAGGAATTCCCAGGAATATTCAAGAATTAACTCAGCTAAGACCCTAAACAATAGTGGAGATGGTGTCTGAACTAACCTTGCCCTATAGTCAGATTGATGACTATCTTGAATGTCATCATAGACCCTTTTGGCTCTCATGGTTTCCATTGAGAAGTCAGGTGTAATTCTGATAGGTCTACCCTTATGTGTTATTTGACCTTTTTCCTTTTCCTTTTTTATTCTGTATGTTTTATGTTTTGATTATTATATGATGAAGGGACTTTTCTTTGGTCAAGTCTATTTGGTGTTCTGTAAGCTTCTTCTACCTTAGTAGGTATACTCTTCTTTAGGTTAGGAAAGTTTTCTTCTATGATTTTGTAGGATATATTTTCTGTGCCTTCAAGGAGGAGTTTTTCCATTTTTTCTATCCCTATTATTCTTAGGTTTGGTCTTTTCATGGTGTCCCAGATATCCTGGATGCTTTATGTTAAGAGTTTATTAGATATCATGTTTTCTTTGGCCAATGAATTTATTTCCTCTATAATATTGTCAATACCTGAGATTCTCTTTTTCATTTCTTGTATTCTGTTGGTTATACTTTCCTCTGTAGTTCTTATTCATATGCCCAGATTTTCCATAATCACAATTCCCTTGGTTTGGTAGCTTGCAGGGGTAGGTGTGTGGGAGCAGCCTACCTGCAGGAAACTAACAAGCCACTGGCTAGAGAAGCTGAGGAAGGGGGGAGGGGTCTGGGGTTTTGCCTTATATGGAGGGCCTAGAGAGTGAGGTGTCCCATTGGGTTTGTGTTTCAGAGTACCTCTGAAGTTGCAGGAGATAAGAGGTTTGGGGGGCAGAGTGGGACTTGTAGCCTGCAGGGTCTGATCCATGGGATCCTGAACAATTTATTTAATCTGATTTTAAGTTTCCAAGGAGCCTATGATAACTTTAAATTCCTGAGTTATTCTCATTTGAGGCAGGAGAGCTGTTGAATACATGGACATCTCGTGAATCCATACTTTTCCCTTTTTTAGACTTTCCATTCAGGATATGATAAGGATAAAGTATACTGGTTAAAAATATTAAATGTTTTCTCTAAAATGAGAAAAATAAGAAAAAAAATTCTTCCATGTTACTTACATCAGTTTCTGTAAGTTTTATTATTTCATACTCAAGAAGATATTGTCTCCTTTTGGCCTTTCTAAGTTATCATTCAAATATCTCATTGTATAAATTTTATTATTTTGGTATTTTCAACAAATTCTTTAAATGTGCCAAAATTAAAAAAGAACCTATAGACCACAAAAATTTATAAAAAATTAATCACATTTCCCATTTTATGTCTGTGTTGGTACCAGTAGTGTATCAGCCTTGATAACATTTGTCATTATCTTTTCTTTTCTCAATATTCTTTAGAGATAGAAGAATACTCTATTGAGATGATTTTCTTTCTGATATATTTTAGAGCTAAAACATAATCATTGAGATGATGTAACTTTTCTAAGTAGTTACATACAATTTCATTTTACTCTATGTGTGTTTATAGTTTTACCTAGTATAAAGTATTATCCAACATGATGGTTGGGGTTAAACTGTTAACTTGAGAGTTTCCATAATCACTGAAGGAATAATCCTCTAGAAAACCATATCAGGGATGATCTCCATTAGTTTAACTTATAGGAATACCTGTTACACATTTTTCTAATTATTTTAGTTAAGTGGGACTATTTGCTCCAAATCTCAATGGCAATATTCCCTAGGTTAGGTCTCTGAAGTACATAATCAGAGATAATTTATAAGTATTAACACTCTTCTGTCTCTTCTTCCTAATTGAATGGAATGTGACCAGCTACCTGTCCTGTCTCCTTGACTTCCAAAGCATAATGGACTGTGTTTAAAACTGTGAGTCAAAATAAATTCTTTTGTTAAGTCATTGTTGTCAGGATTCTTTATCATAGCTTCAAAATGCCATTAATATGCTAAGATGGTATGAGTCTATCAAAGCACACAATATGAAGATTAAAAATACTATAAAGAACATGAAGAAACATGAAGAAAGGAAATTACTTGTTTTCTGAGACAGAAGGCTTGGAAAGAATTTGAAAGAGGAAGGTCAAAAATGAATTGTGTGCAAATGGTCACAAAAATATTACTTTATTTTGTAATTATACCAGTAAGCAAATAAGGAAAAGAACATGTAGATACAAATCATTTTTACCATTGTATGTAACTTAACTATTTTCATAAGCATATTTTTAGGTTTTGATGCTTTGTACTATATGGTCATTTCAATTAAGAATAAAACTTTTTTTGCCACAAATCTAAGCCTAAACTACATACAATTACCTAGGCAAAATTATTGGTTTGGCTACTAAAACATCATGATGATTTATAAAAATTCTCTCTTAAACACTTAAGATAAGACTTTCCTATCAAAAGGAAAATTTGTAAGATAAGGAGGTTTCCAAAATTTTATTTTATACGGTTTGTATTTTCCCAAATAAAAAATAAAACGTTAAAATATATATTCATTGGTGGGGTGGTGGTGGCACAAGCCTTTGACCCCAGCACTCAGGAGACAGAGGCAGGAGGATCTTTGTGAGCCTGGACTAGAAGAGCTAGTTCCAGGGCTACAGAAAAACCCTGTCTTGAAAAACCAAATATACATATAGTACATATATGTATACATTTAATACATGTTGTATATTAAATGTATATAATGAATAAACATATATATTCATTGATAATTTGGCCATAAATAGTTTCTGATATCTAGACATTATTTCAGTTAATTCTTCAGTAGCAATTTTATATTTAATATATTTAATTTAGGTAAAATGCTGCCTACTTTAATAACTTTTCAGCTGTTCTAAACAAAGAACATGAATCACTCTCAATTTCAGTATTAATTTTAAAAAGAGATTTCACTGTTTATTTGAATGATTTATTAGAGTACTGATTGGAAAAGATAAACTGTTTGAGGAAGTCATATAGACTTGGCTTTATTAAGGTTCTCAAATAAATGGCAAAATCTAAAATTGCCTTGAGCATAAAAACCCTATACAATAATTTGATAAAACAACAACAACAACAAAAACAGCAGCTCTTGGCTGGCAGGATGGCTCTACATGTAAAAATACTTGATGCTCAAGACTTATAGGGCCAGCGTTGATCCCAACAATTCATGGTGAAAGGAAAGATTTCGTTCTTGAGTATTGTCCTTTCCCTCTGCACCTGAGCTATGGTGCATGTGCACTGGCACACATACTAATGGTCAAAGAAAATTGAGAAAGCTCTAGTGATGCTCACAAAAACCTATTTACACAGTATTTAAGCTTACTTTTCAAATCTTGTCTTTATTGCTGGGTGGTAGTGGCACACAGATTTAATCCCAGTGTTCAAGAGGCAGAGGCAGGTGGATCTCTGTTCAAGATCAGACTGGTCTACAAGAGCTAATTCCAGGACAGGCTCCAAAACTACAGAGAAACCCTGTTTTTTAAGTTTCCTGTTTGCCTTTGCTATTACCTGACATAAATATCAATTTTGCAAAAATAGTGCTTTTTAACATTCAAAATTTTTTTTCATAAAATTTATGGAATGAAAAGCGGTGAAAGTAAAGATCATTAGTGATCTAAGCAAAAAAGACACATGGTTAGTTAAAACAAACAAAAGCATCAAAATATCGTATTTTTGAAAATTGTCCTAACCTCTATTAATGTTTGTACTTTACATGCTTACACATGCTATTACGGTTTTATTTTATTCAAAATATTATTTCTGTAAAAGGGAAGTTAAACACACAGACATGGAAAGTGAGAGACAGATACAGACAGAGAGCAGAAACACAGAGATAGAAACATCCTTTAAGAAGGATGCTTAAAAGAAATTCCACACTAGCGCAGAATTAAGACTAATAGAGAGTTATTTATTTAGGGGTAGACTCACAAGTCACAATCCTCTGCTGTAACAGAGAACAGTAACTGAATCCCACAGCTGGAAAAGACAGGCCAGGTACGCACTTGACATAGGCATAAATATTATAAGAGGCCATGCCCAAGTGGGCAGGTAACTTAAAGACTGCTAGCAGTAGGAATTCCTACAGCAGACAGAACAGAAACAGGGACATATAAAAGACAAAATGAGGAAAATAAATGGTTAGGAAACTATAAACATCTATAGGCCTGTATCTTTTTAAAATGCTTTACTCTCCCTGGATAGGATGAATATATATATATATATATGAGACATTATGCAGAAAGGAATTAAGCTTGAATTATAATTCACATTTATTATTAATATTATCAAAAATATAAAATGAGAGTAACTCAGTGTTACAAACTATTTTTATCTTCAGGAAATCATCAAAAGTCTTTTTATTTACAGATTTAAAGCTGTAAAATATAAATGAAGAAGAGCTATGACTTGATTAAGATTGTTAATGTTCCATAGTGGTTAATCAGATGCTTAAACACATACAGTATATCTCAGAATTAAATAGTTCTCTGTGAATCCGAAGGTATGTATGTTTGAGTGTGTGTGTGTGTGTGTCTTAAAAATAATTTTGTTCTATTATTCTAGTGTGGAGAATACAAGCCAAAACAAAACAAAACCACAAAACAGTCATCTGCCCTTCCTAGAAATTTAAAATTTAGCTATTTTATGCTTGCTCAGCAATGGCATTTGCTTCTTGTGATGGCTGTTTTGTCCTACTATCCAGGGATAGTAAAAGTGTATTTTTCTTCTAATGACCTAATCAAATAACTTATATATAATTGCATCCATAATAAAGCTAAATACTTACAAATAAACCTAATAAAATTTCATAACATAATCTTGTTCAGTGGGTGCAAATTTATATCCCCCAAAAGAATTAGCAATATCTAAATGTGAATATTTTCCACTTATGAGAATTATAATGATTATGCTAAATATAATATGAAACATATAATGACACATTTTTATGAAATTTTATTTATTTGAATAAAATACATGAAAAATTTGGGTTCAACTTTTCAATTTATTTCTGTTTAGTCATAGTCTATGTTTGTGCTAGGAAAGTCATAAACTGTTATTACCAGCAAGTTCTGGTTTGGCTTGGCTAATAAATACTCTTTTATAGTCGCAGAAGAGTGTTGCTAGTGTTAATTCAAACTCATCAACCCATTTAAAGTGACTCTACTTCTCAAGTCATGTTGCATCTTTCAGCCACGTGTTGGCTCATGTTTGAACTATACATCCATTTGTAGTTATTCTTACTTCAGCTATTATTGGAGATATTTCTCAATTGCTTCTATTATAGAATAAGCCAGAAACAATGTAAATAATACAGTCAAAATAATCAAATAATTTCAGCTTCTATTAGATCCACAAGCCTTGAATGTATTATGTTTATTAATCAAAACTTATGCTGTACACTGGAGTGATCTATGTGTTTGTGGAAGGACATATATGGACCATTAGTAGAACAATGAATTATCAAAGGACATGTATCAATTATTATGTACTACAGTCCTTGGGAAGACCCTTAACCATTATCCACAAATATCTTTTGGTGTATGTATAAAAACCTTTACCTACTGTAACTGCCAGGGCTTCTGAATTCAATGCTGGTAGATAGAGAACACTGCACCTAAAATAATTTAAGAATAAAACCTCATCCGTTTAATATATTCTAAAGTGAATATATTAATTTACTTAAATTTGTCACAAATACAATATGAAAAGTCTGATCCACACTCAACTGGATGTACTGCATCCTCAACTATCCCTAACATGCAGCTTCAAATTTCTTCATTGAGAGTACTTTTGAGGTCATATTATTGTCCTTCTTATGTACAACTTTAATAACCAAACCTTGAAAAGGTTTGAAATAAGATTAAACAGAAAAAAAATAAAACTATGTCATCATTTAACAGTTTATCTTTCAATGTAAATTAAATAATTTTCATAGTACCTTATTACTCAAGTAAGCCTTTAGGTTCTTGATTCAAGCCTAATCACAAGTAATTCTGACAGTGCATTTTTAACTAAGTACAATCTATCCATGCAAGATAATTGCAATATAAATGTTTGTCAGCCAATCTGGTGCCTTCATTCATAATTCAAACGAAACTGACATTAAATGCTTCACCTCAGATGTTGACATAGAAAAATATGATAAACATTTAATTATTTATAAGTTTACATTACAATTCTTATATAAAAAACATTTAGAAGAAATAATGGACAGATAAACACAAACAAGAAGTTAAATTTGTATTAAAACATATTTACTGTCTCTTAATGGTCAAGCCACTTTCCAAGTCCATGATTAAACGATATTGTGTCTAGACTAAACTGTCACGTACTTAGAATAATCTTTTCCCCCACAGAACAGAACTAAATGGGTTGCAGAAAAGTGATCATGAAGAAAACATATGTAGTCTACAACCACTTTCTTGTGTCTCAAATGACTGCATACTGTGCTAGCTCTGTGTGAGTAATCCAAACGTAGACTTTCACATGTAGCAGATGGTTTCTTTAGTGTAGATATGCCATAGAGCCTATCTTTTCTGTGTCTCTCTAGAATGCTTCTGAACAATATTCTTATGCACTTTCTGAATTTAAATCAGACAGATATATAATATAACATCAAAGGATTAAAAAATAAAAGTATTTTATCTTTTTATCAAAACTGAAAAAGGCACAGACACATAACTATGTATATGGTAATGAATCTTGCCCTTTCGTAGGTAAATATGAAATATAAGGAACGTGGAGATAAAGTTTCTGAATTTTAGTCAGTCTCATTATTTGGTATATGAATAATTAAGAATATATTTAGAGTTAGCAATAGCTTTCTATTATTGACAGATCATTGTAAAAATAAAAGCCATAACCATGTTCTTGGTGGTGTAATTTTTATGCCTGTATTTCAAAATATAATCTTTGTTGAAATGTAGTAAATATTTTATATTGCTTTATTTTAATTCAGATGTAATGGTGTTGTGCTTGTCACTATGGTTAATGATACATTTGAGAATTTAATAATATTTGATGTGGAATAATTATTGAATATAAGAAAATATAGTTTTTTATATAAACATCAAGATCAATAAGATAGTATAAATTATTGGCATTAGTAAAGTATGCAAATAATTCAAGAATATTATGTTTTTCTTTGAACTTGAATTTGAAGTCAATGTCTAGGAGAATAAAAAACACTAAAGTATTTTTGGTATTCTTTATTAACTCTTATGGATATTTAGACTATCTAAAGTCTTGCTGTCTCTCTTCTATTTAAGCTTATAGGAATTTCTCATATTTGAGGGCTATACATTAATTGACCTATATAATGAAAGCAGTAATTCACTTATTTGCTTAAAGTCTTTTTTTTTCCCTAATGGTTGTAATGCCTAATTTTTCTGAGAAGACCAGAAATAATTTCAGCAAGCTGTACTGAGCGTAATCTTGCCTGGTGACTTTTAAAGAAAAAGTCATTAAGAGAAGAAAATGAAGTGAAAATGTTCTGGGAAATGATGGGTGTTTCTAATCTTCTGGGAATATACAATAGTATCCTGCAGTAGGTTTTCCTTCTTTCTTTGCAGAAATAAGGGGTTTGTTTTTGGAGTTTTTGCCTTTTCTGTTGGTTACAGAGATCGCAAGGTTGGAGAAAACATTAGCCAGCTTAATTATTACATGTCCATTAGCTTTCACAAATTGTACTAAATAAAAATTAGAATAAGCTGCTCATTGCACCCTTTGTAGTTTTAGAAGTTCTTGCATCTTGCTTATAGATATAATTCACTATTTTAATTTGTTTGAAGTACACTCTTATTTAATTTCTTTGGACTAGTTTCTGCAATAAAAAGCCTTATTTAACTGTTTGCAATTTTAAAAAAAATATTTAGATCTGAGAGACATTTATAAACTATTAGCACCAATTAAATTCAGTAACATATTTTCTCTTAAGGTTATTAAATTTTACCTCACTATATTTATATTTATTTCTGTTTATATACACATGTTGTTTTACAAAAGCAAGCTGAATGTAATTACTATATATAAACTCCCTTGTCTTTGGCTCTCTAAATTTATAAAGTCATAATAGCAACTGAATACATAATACACATTAAATTTTATTCTGCTGTAATTCAAATAGTTATCTACTTCTATTACTTCTATAATTTTAATGGTGTACCGCCATCTTTTGAAACAATATTTGAACATGATTCTGATTGTCGAAGTTGAGTCTTAGAAGACTGGCCTTCTGTTAATGATGGAAAGTTCCTGTACTAACTCCAGGTCTTTCTGAGTATACAATGTGTGCTCCTTCACCAATGAAGTTTTAAGATTCCTACTGATGTAATGAATGCCTCTGTTACATGCCATGACAAAGGTGATATAAGATAGAGCAGTTAGAGATCATCTCAAGCAGTTTTTCATAATTTATGCATAACAGAACTCCATGAAACTGATCTCTGAGTGTATTCTTTGAAAATTATAAATAAACATGTATAGTATTGAAAAGTCATAAATGAGATCATAATCCACAACCAAAGCTATAAATTATCTGCATAGAAAGGAAGAGACCATGTTTTTGACATTGAAAGTTATTACACTATTAAAAATTAGCACTGCTATGATCTGTGATTTTCTTAAATTAGCTGTTCCCTGCATCTCCTCTTTATGCAATGAATTATTAATATATTTTATTATGTATCTATATAATATAGTGTTACAGTAAAAGAAATGGAGATCAAGACCATAATTACTTGTACAGTAAATAATGTTATAATTGATTTCTGGCATTTTATATCTAGTTTTATTTTTATTTCTAACTGATTTTATATAAGATAATTGCATAATTAATAATTAAAGGAGTGACAGGCTAGTTTTATTTTGATGTAATTTTCATAAAAATCAAATTAGACTTAGAAAATTCCTTCTAAACGTAAGACATGATACAAATAAGATATTTGGCACTATCTCTTTATGACCTGTAAATGTTATTAAGTGACAATAATTGATAGCATTTCTTATGTTTAAAAGAATTTTCAAGTGGAAATGACTCTATATTCTTCATCATCGAAAATTGCTCATAGAAACTAATATGAACTCAAAACCAAACAACTCCAATTGTTTTTGACACACACACACAGACACACAAAAGTCAAATGCTCCATATAGGAAAGATTATTTTCAATATTGTAATTATAATAATAGTAACTAAGGATTCAAAAATTTTATACATGTTTAATTGCTTTCTCCTTGAAATTAATATTACTCTCTTATAAACAGCCTCCAATAAATAGTCCCCCACCTAAGAAACATTAATCAATTGATAAATTTCTGGAAAAGAAGTACATTTCTAGAAATCTGAGAAAGAGTAATAAACAATGTAACCTCCATTCTATTCCAGAAACATCATCATAACCAAATGCTACAAGTAATTCTTTGAAAAATAAAGAAAAATGTGTTAAATGTATTGTATAATGTACAAAATATGAAATAATAAATTTTGTATAGGTTAGGGGTTCTACTGTAGTTTTATGGTTCTTTGATTTTACAAAATTTATTTTAAAATGTTTTAATAAAATATATTTTGATCAGATTCCCATTCTTCAACTCCTCCAACATCTTTCTACATCCTTCCCTAGCAAACATCACATTCTTATTCTATTTTTCAAAAAAAGAAAAAGAAAATATGCTAAATAATAAAAAAAAACACACCAGGCCCTGTTCTGTACTGTGGTTGATATACCCAGTATCACACCAATGAAGAAAAATGGTTCTCCTTTTACAAAGAGTCATCAACAGGACATCAGGAAATACTTTCTGTCTCTCTGTCTCTCTCTCTCTCTCTCTCTCTCTCTCTCTCTCTCTCTCTCTCTCTCTCTCTATCTCGTGTTTCAAGACAAGGTTTCTCTGTAGCTTTGGTGCCTGCCCTGGAATTAGCTCTTGTCACATAAATCTTTCACTCCCATGGTGTAGCTATCGTGAAAAGTGACGTTTCTCTGATTTCCCTCTCTGCTTCTTTATCCTTTGTGTCTAGAAGGGCTACTATTTTTTTTTAGTTGATTTGTATTCTGCCACATCGCTGAAGGTTGGCAAGAGGCTTAACTATAGAGGAGGTCCCAGATGTCCACAGGGATGTCCCCAGCTAGGACCCCGTGCAGTGGAGGAAAGGGTGCCTGAACTACCCTTGTCCCATAGTCAGACTGATGACTATCTTGAATATCACCATAGAAACTTTGTCCTAGACAGAAACCTACATGGAAGTACTGGACTTAGCTCCCAAAGTCCAGTTGAAGAACAGAAAAAAAGGAGAATATGACCAAGGAAGGCAGGACCACGCCGGGTTGATCCACCCACTGAGACACTGTGCCAGAACTAATGGAAGCTCACCAAAGCCAGCCAGAATGGGACTAAACGAGCATGGGATCAAACTGGACCCTCTGAATGTGGCTGACAAATGATGCAGACTGAGAAGCAAATGATAACGGCACTAGAATTTGTCTCTACTGCATGAACTGGCTTTTTAGGATCCTAGTCTATTTGGATGCATACCTAAGCCTGGATGGAGCAGGGAGGGCCTTGGACTTCCCACAGGACAGGGTACCCTGCCCTCTCTTAGGACTGGAGCGGGTGGGGGAGGGGAGGAGGGCGCAGGAGGGAAGTGGGAGGAGGGGAGGAAGTAGAAATTTTGATTCCTAGTATTAATAAAGTAATAATAATAATAATGTCTTTTTTTACTCTTTTTATGAAACTACATTTGCCTTGGTAGTCAAATTACACAAAGACATTACTAAGAAACAGAATTACAGACCAATCTCACTCATAAATATTTATTGGTAGAAGCTATTTATTGGGTTCTAATTTGTTGATGGAGACCACTCATTTGCTTCCCAACTCTTCAGACCTGAAATAATCACACTGTATTAATTAAATACTGATTGGCCAATAGTTTAATTATGTTTCTTGCTAGCTATTATATTTTCAATTAACCTACTTCCATTATTTTATATTTTACAATGAGGCTCATGGTTTACTGGTAAGTTTCCAGTATCTGTCTACTGCAATGGCTACAGGCATCACTCTGACTCTACCTACCCTCTCCTCCCTTATCTGCTTGAAATTTCTGCCTTGCCCTATTTCGTGCTGCAATTGATCCAAAGCAGCTTCATTATTTATCAATGATATTTACAGCATACAGCATATAGAGGGGAATCCCACAAGTATTGATACAAAAGCACTCAATAGAATACTGGCAAACTGAAACCAAGAACACATCAAAAAAAATCATTCACCATGACCAAGTAGGTTTGATCCCAGAGAATAGGGAATGATTCAACATATGAACATCTGTCAACCTAATCCACTATATAAACAAATTGAATAAAACCCCACATGATTATCTCATCAGATGCTGAAAAAGCCTCCAGCAAAATACAACATCCCTTCATTGAAAAAAAAAAAAACATGGAGAGAACAATGATACAAGGAACATACCTAAACATAATAAAGACAATATACAGCAAACCAAGAGCCAACAATCAAACTAAATGTTAAAAATCTCAAAGTGATCCCACTGAAATCAGAAACAAGACTAGGTTATTCACTCTCTCCTTAATTCTTCAATATAGTTCTGAAGTTCATAGCTAGAGCAATAAGACAAAAATAAAGGAAGATCAAGGGAATACAAATCAGGAAAGAAGAAGTAAAAACTCCTCTTACTATTTGCTGATAATATGATAATTTGCATAAATGACCCCAAAAATTCTATCAAGGAACTTCTAAATTCATAAACACCTTCAATAATGTAGCAAGATACAAAATTGACTCAAAAAATTAGTGTCCTTCATACAAATAATAAATGGGCTAATAAAGAAATCAGAGAAATATCACCATTAACAATAGTCACAAATAACATAAAATATCTTGGAGTAACTCTAACCAAAAAATTAAAAGACCTTGTATCTCAAGACCTGTAAGACAGCGAGGAAAGAAATTGAAGAAGATACTAGAAAATGGAAAGATCTTCCCTGTTCTTGGGTAGGTAGAATTGATATAGTAAAAATGGTAATCTTACCAAAAACAATCTACAGATTCAATGCAATGCGCATCAAAATCCCAGCAAAATTTTTACAGACCTCAAAACAATACTACAAACAACAATACTCAACTTCATATGGAAAAGCAAAAAACCAGGAATAGCTAAAACAATCCTGTAAAATAAAGGAAATTCTGGAGGCATCACAATCTCTGACTTCAAACTCTACTACAGAGCTCCAGTACTAACAACAGCCTGTTATTGGTATAAAAACAGACAGGAGGAGCAATAGAACTGAATTGAAGACCTACGAACACCTGATTTTTGACAAAGAAGCAAAATGTATAAAATGCTGCTGACAAAACTGGTAATCAACATATAGAAGAATGAAAATAGATCCATGTCTATTGTCATGCACAAAACTCAATTCCACATGTATCAAAGACCTTAACATAAGACCAACCACACTTAACCTCAAAGAAGAAAAAGTGTGTACACTTGAACACATTGGCACAAGAGATCACTATCTAAATATAACCCCAGGAGCACAGATAATAAGAGAAACAATTAATAAATGGAACCTCCTGAAACTGATATGCTTCTGGAAAGCAAAGGGCATGCTCAACAAGACAAATGGCAGCCTAGAATGAGGAAAGGTTCTCACCAACCCCACATTGTACAGAGGGTTGATCTCCAAAATATAAAATAAACTCAAGAAACTGGTCATCAAAAGTACAAATAATCCAATAAAAAATAGGGTGCAGACCTAAAAAAAGAACTCTCAACAGATGAATCTAAAATAGCTAAAAGATACTTAAGGAAATTCTCAAAATCCTTAGCCATCAGAGAAATGCAAATTGAAACACTCAGAGATTCCATCTGACACCTGTAAGAATGGCCACAGACAAAAACACCCATGCATGGTGATAGATACAGGCCTAGTTTCATTCTTCTACATGTGGATATCTAGTTATGCCAGCCCCGTTTGTTAAATATGTTTTCATTTTTCCATTTGATATTTTTTGCTTCTTTGTCAAAAAATAGGTGTTTGAAGGTGTGTGGATTAATATCCAGGTCCTCAATTTGGTTACACTAGTCCTCCTGTTTGTTTTCATTCTAATACCAGGCTGTTTTCAGTACTCTAGCTCCGTAGTAGAATTTCAAGTCAGGAATTGTGATACCCACAAAAGTACAGGATTGTTTTAGCTATCCTGTTTTTTTTTTTTTTTTTTTTTGTTGTTGTTTGCTTTTTCATATGAAGTTGACTACCATTCTTTCAAAGTCTATGAAGAATTTTGATAGGCTTTTTATTGGCATTGCATTGAAACTGTAGATTGCTTTTGGTAAGATTACCATTTTTACTATGTTAATTCTACCCACCCAAGAGCATGGAAGATCTTTCCACTTTCTGGTGTCTTCTTCAATTTCTGTCTTCAAAGATTTAAAGTTCTTGTCATACAAGTCTTCCACTTGTTTGGTTAGAGTTGCTCTGAGATATTTTATGCTATTTTTGGCTATTGTGAAGGGTAATGTTTTTCTGCTTTTTTTCTCAGCCCTTTTATCATCTGTTTACAGGAGGGCTACTGATTTGTTTGAGTTAATCTTGTATCCTGCTACATTACTGAAAGTGTTTATGAGTTGTAGTAGTTCCTTTGTAGAATTTTTGGGTCACTTATGTAAACTATCATATCATCAGCAAACTGTGAGAGTTTGAATTCTGTTCCAATTTGTGTCCCCTTGATCTCCTTTTGGTGTCTGATTGCTATAGTTTCAAAAACCTCAACATTAAGCCAGCCACACTTAATCTTATAGAAGAGAAAGTAGAAAGTACAATTGATCGCATTAGCACAAGAGACCACTTTCTAAATATAACCCCAGCAGCATAGACACTGAGAGAAACAATTAATAAATGGGACCTCCTGAAACTGAAAGTCTTCTGTAAAGCAAAAGACTTGGTCAACAAGACAACATGATTAAAGATTAAAGAATGGGAAAAGATCTTCACTAACCCCATATCAGACAGAAGTCTGATCTCAAAAATATACAAAGAACTCAAGAAATTGGTATTCAAAAGAACAAATAATTCAATAAAAAATGGAGTATAGACCTAAATAGAGAACTCTCAACTGAAGAATCTATCTGCTCTGGCAGGATACCTAGAACAGAGACATGTTGCTCTGGCAGTTATTGATTGTGTTTAATGTGGTATTTAGGAAATTGCATTTTCAATGATTATAGGTCTAGGAGCTGATTCATAAGTTTGTCTTTGCAGGATATATTTTATTCCTTGGTTTCTGTTTTTTTTTCTGGATTTTAATAAAGTTTTAAAACTGCTTGTTGCCTGTTTTGTTGATCTGCTCAACTATTGTGTTCACAGGGAATGCCTATTTGTGGGGGGTGGCTGGGATACTGGGGTAAATTGGGGAAGGAAATTTGGATCAGAAGGCTTTGTTATCCCTTGAAAATGGAGCTAAAGAGGAAAGTGGAATGAATTACACATCATTCACATCGGTTTCCACAGGGTCATTGAAAGTACTCTTTATTTTCTGTTGAACAACTAGTAAAACACTAGTAGTAGAGCAGAATTGTGATTTTGTGGCTGTTGACTAGAAAATATGTAAAGGAAGAAGTGGGGCAAGCTGAAGAATCGTTAAAAGTAACTGTGAATGATGTTGATGAGTCATGACAGTGATGAGAAGGGTGGATATGCAATGAAGGTTTAGAGGAGCAGCAGTGTTAGTTTCGTACCAAGTTTATTTCACATAGAAATGAGTCAAAAATTTGTGGTAGGTAACATCAGTAATAGAAAAATAAACTTGAAAATAACCTGATGCGTATCAAAAGATTAATAATGTTAAAACTTCACTACATCCAGATAACACATAAGGAATGGCATAACAAAAATGTTCTAAAACTACTGACATGAAACAAGGTTAATGATACAATCATGTGTAATGAGTGAAAAATTTTATATATGTCATTGTAGATTGCTAAATATAAATACTGTGAAAGATAATAATTTTTTATGATCATTAATGTGAAGAAATAAAATGAAATTTATGAGATGTAAAAGTAGGCTGCTAATTTACAGTATTCAATATATTTTATGGTAAAATATATTACTAACAAGTGTAAAATGGATATGCATCAAGAGAGTAAGACCAAGATTGTAAATGAGAAACTCATGGAGGATAAAAGCTAGAGTTGAAATGTCATTATTTTTCCTTCTCTTATCTAGAACAACATCTCAGCACTCAGAGAGGAAGAATGAGGATCATAAATTTGAGACTATGAAACTACATTTATGAACTGCATACAGAATGAAACAAATATGTATTTCTTTATGATTACAGGTATAGACATGTATATGCATATTATGTATATGCAAATGTATATATACATACATAGAAAAGACAAAGACCAACTCTATTCTTTTCCTTTTATGCAAAGGATATTGGATATTCTCTAAGAAAAAATGATGGTTAAAATACATAAACCTAAATTTTGCTTATTTTGAACAAAGGTTCCAAGCACACACCATTAGAGACAAGAAGATTTCCTCAGAAACTGGTGTTGAGAAACTGGACTTGTACATGTAAAACAAGGACTCTATCTTACAAAATATATGACAGTTAAAAACACAAAACAGAACAGAAACATAAAGCATTAAAGTATTCTTAAAAAACAAATTGACAAAGGTATGAGTGTATTCTGAGCAAGAAATCTTTGAATATAACTAACAAAACACAGACAAAGAAATAATCACAAACTATGAGAGAACTGGCTGGTTTATGTTGTCCAATTGTCTCTTCAAGCACATTGTTTGCATGCACACACACACACACACACACACACACATAAATAAATGACTAAAAATTAAATTAGAATAAGCTTCTGTAGAGAAAAGTGACAGTCACTGGGGTAGAAAAACAGCCTACCAAGACCTAAACAGACAACATATCTGATAAGGACAAACCTCCAAAATGTATAATTGAGTAAAAATATCAAAGATCAAGAAAACAGGACAAAGCATAAGCTTACCATATAGTCCACAGCATCACTCTTGAGTACCTATACAAAGGACTTACACTCATGTTTACAGAAGACATTTGTACTTACATATTCAGTACCAATTTTTTCCAAGTTACTCCAAGTTAGGAGTTCAACATAATTTTCCATTGAAGAGAATGTGCTATAGAGATATGTGAGGTATTACTGTCTTAAGAAGTCACTAATTAAACAAACCTGGAGGGTACTAATATGAAGTTGATTAAGACAAACGCCACATGATCTTGAGTATACATAGAATCTGAAAAATAAAACTATGAAGAGACTAGAATGTAGGGGTAAAGGGTCCATGTAGGACCACCTCAACACCTCCATGTTCAATGATTTTATGTGAGTATTGTCCTTTGTAATAAGATCCTGCTGTCAGTTTGCAGAGAGCAGCTCTTTGTTTTAGCATCAGTTTGGGTTGTTTAGGGATTTCCAATGAACCTCTTGGCCAACAATTCAATTGAATACAATCCAGACCCACCACTGGAAGCCTTACCTTACTAGAAAATATGGATATCTAGTTGAGTCTCCATATTTCCATTTATAGGTGTCTTCAATAGGATCACCTTCCAGAAAATACCCAATGCAGTAGATTTCCAAAACAGTCTCAGATACCACCATAGTTATCTCAGCATACTCTTCCTCGATTCCATCCCTCTCCACTTGCTGATTTTTCCCAATACAGTATGTTGTACAGAGTCTGCTTGTTGGTTCCTGGCTGCCCGGCTAGCTTAGACCTGAAACAATCACACAGAAACTATATTATTTAAATCACTGCTTGGTCCATTAGCTCTAACTTCTTATTGGCTAACTCTTACACATTAACTTAAGCCATTTCTACCAATCTGTATATCTTCACGTGGCTGTGACTTACTGGGTAAAATTTCTAGTGTCTGTTTCTGGCAGTTCCATGGCATCTCTCTGACTCCACCCTCTTTCTTCCAGCATACAGCCTAGCTCTTCCTGCCTAGGTCTGTTCTTTCCTGTCATAGGATCAAAGTAGTTCTTTATTCACTAACCAATAAAAGCAACACACAGACAGAAGTACCTCCCACAGCACCAGTATACCCATAAATCTATTTTATTCCCTCTTCCAAGGGAGATTCATTCATCTCCTCTAGACCCCTCCTCCTTATCTAATCTCTCTGGGTCTCCTAATTGTAGCATGGTTATCATTTTCTTTACGACTAATATACACATACCATATTTACTTTACTTTGGCTGGGTTACTTTACCCAGAATGTTATTTTTCCTAGTTCCATTCATTTTCTTACAAATTTCATTATGTCATTATTTTTATACAGCTGAGTATAAGTCAAGTGTATCATATTTTCTTTTTCCATTGAAGAAAATGTGCTACACTTGTACAATGAAGAACATCTAGGTACTTTTCAGGCTACCAAAAAGAAACATGCACACCAGTCCAGCTCCAAAACCTTTGACCTAATCTGTTCTTACTGAGAAGATATGATAGGGTACTGTTAGTAGAAAACTTGTGATAGTTGTCAACCAATGTTTGCTTTGCTTTAAGGCCTACTTCCATATGAGAGAACCCATGCTCAACAGTGCTTGGGTAAGCAAAACCAGAGAATAAATAGCTAAGAGAATAAGGTAATAAAAGAATTAGGTAAATCACTCCTAATAATATTCTGCTATATTCTTAGATATATAACCAGAGAAGTTTTCTCTGTTAGAAAATGGGAACAGATGCATAGACCCATAGCCAGGCATTATGCTGAAATATTCTAAATGGAGATCTCCATCAAATCCCTCCCCTGAGCCACGGAAGATGAGGCAGAAAGATTGTAGTAGTCAGAGGGGATAGAGGACAATGGGAGAAGAAGTGCCCCTAAATCAACTATGACTCATATATCATATGAGTTGACAGAAACTCAAGAAGAAAGCATGGGACTTCAATGGGTCTGTACCAAGTTCTATATTTATTTTAGATATTGGCTTAGTAACTTAAGAGACTCCTGACCATAAAAACAAGTGTATCTCTGACTCTTGTCAGCTCATGTGACACTCTTCCTCCTTTTGGGCTGCTGTGTCTAACTTTGATACTTTATGTTACCTCCTAGATACCTGCTCTTTTCTAATGAGAGTCAGAAAGGGAGTAGATCTGGTGCGGATAGGATTGGGGGAGGAACTTGGAGGAGTAGAGGAAGGAGAAACTATAATCAGGATATATTATATTAGAAAATCTATTTTCAGTAAAGGAAAAAAATCTGTAGACACTGAACACAAAGTCAAGAAGAGAAACAAAAAGCCTTGAGAAAGGTCACAAAACATGTGAAGTGAAAGGCATATGAGTTGAATACATTCATGAAATCAATTATTGACCATGATTATGGTATTTTTATACTCACCAGCACATAAATTTAATGTTTTCTTGTCATACACACAAATAATTATAAGCAGTAGAGATTGGGACAATTAAATTGACACATCCAATAGTATATATTCAAATAATCAGAAAGATGATAAAAACATACAATGTTTAATTTTCAATTAAAAGTGTAAAGTAAGAATGAGCTTGTGAGGTGGGTTAGTAGAGAAAGGCACTTGTTCCAGTCTGGTATTTCCTTGGACTCAAGTGGTGAAGTGAGTCAACCAACTCCTGCACATTCTTCTCTGACCTCATATTCATTCTGTACTATTCTCTTTCTCTCTCTCTGTCTCTCTCTTTCACACACACATATTTATACACTAATTGATGAAATAAATTATAAATTTTTTAAGTTTAAAATGAAGGATGTATTTGTTTTATCATTTATATTTATATTTGACATTATAGTTTTATATTGATGTTAACTATACTCTAAGTTTTATAAATTATAGTATATTAATAAATGCTATCATTAATGTGTGTGTTTTAAAATTGTTAAGAAATTGAACTTAGGGTAACTCTTTTTTTTTTTTTTTTTTTTTTTTTTTTTTTTTTTCGAGACAGGGTTTCTCTGTGGTTTTGGAGCCTGTCCTGGAACTAGCTCTTGTAGACCAGACTGGTCTCGAACTCATAGAGATCCGCCTGCCTCTGCCTCCCAAGTGCTGGGATTAAAGGCGTGCGCCACCACCGCCTGGCCGAATTTAGGGTATCTTTATCCAAGATAATCTTTGCTCTTGACACACAAATCTAAGTTTGGCAAGATGAAAAATGATCAACCTCAAATGATAAGTGACTTTAATGACTAATCCTAGCAATGTTTACTGCACTTAACAAAATGTAAAACTGTAGAAGTATTAATTCTGAAAAAAATGCATCACATAAAGATTAGTAGTAGAAAATAGGAACAAAATTAACAGATGTTTGATTTTGCTCTTTTGAAATGCAGAGAAACCTGGTTCCAGTTGGCAGTGTGCATGTACCATAGTTTCTCCTCTGCTGGGCAGTAGTTAATCTCAGGGTTATCTAGAATACAATTATCAGAGAAATGCACTCTTTGACAGTCTGCCTCTGTGAGGGGCTGGGTTTCTGCCACACATTGTTTTGCTTTTTCTGGGAAGATTCTCAGATTTCAATCAGTTCCACACTTTGCCTTTTTGTTTCTTACTGGCAGTCTGTGCTTGCCTCCCTTATGTCCCAGACTCCTGTTCTCTTTTCTTCCAGAAAGCTTTCTATAAAGTTCTTGAAGCATGATTTTCCCATAGACTCATAGCATAATCAATCTTGGGTGATTTTTAATTAAAAAGTAGCTTTCTGTTTGATAGTTCTTTTTACTTATTCTTAACTATTATTTTAATGGCTTTGAACATCTAAACTTTATTAGGCTATATCACTTGCATAAATAGTCAGAAGCTTGTTATATTAAATATGTTAATATTGCTTAACTTTCTGGACCAAATTCTGAAAAAAAAAAGTTGAGAAGAAGATGGACAGAAAGTAGTAATATTTGAATATGCCCCTTTTTACTTATTTTATAATAATATTATGTTACTAGGTTTGCTAGTAATGTCAAGGATTAGAATTTCAAACTTAAGTGTTTCCCATATTCTCTCCTAACTCTCAGTGTTAGAAGTGGAGGTCTGTGTCAGGTGTTGGCTTTGTGGGGCTCATGGCAATACAACCATCTTGGGCTTCTCTGCTGGGCTGATAGGTAATTAGCTGTCTTTCTCATTCTTTGCCGAGTCTTCACTTCATATGTATCTGTCTCCAAGGCTGATTTTCCAGTCAGTCACTGTAGCACATATCTGCAAGTCCAATGTTTGGAAACTGACGTAGGAAAATGACTGTGAATTGGAGTGATATCTATCAAGTAATGTGCCTTCCAGAACAACATAGCAAAATACTTGTTAAATAAATTATTAAATTAAACAAATTAATTTATTAATAAAATGTTTTTATTATGAAAACAACCATATAGGAATAAGACCCATGATACTAATTTATATTTTTTCACTTATTTACAATTCAAAGTAGATGACTTTCTTAACATTCGCTCTTGGGTATGATTTTGTATTTGGACATCTGTGGTAATTACTTACATTTCTACTGTTATTATAAAATATTTGACAAAAGAAACTTAGGCAAGAAGAATTTTTTTTTAGTTTATATTTATAGAGGATAGAGCCGTAATGGTAGGGATTCAATGATGGCACGTGAGGTACAGTCACAGAAAGTTCCTAGTCACATATCATCCCGGAATTACAAAGTGAAAAATGCTAGTTTTCAACTCCCCTTCTGCATTTTCTTCAGTCCAGGACACTAGGACAGGGAAAGAGTTAACATACCTTTAGGGTAAATCTTCCCTCTTCAGTTATTATAATGTAGATAATCCTTCTCAGACATGCCCAGAGATTTGATTCCAGATCCCATCAAATTGATAATAGTATCCACCACAGTATCTTTTCTAAAACAAATATCAGTTCTTCATGTCTATATGTAAAACATGAAAAAAAAGAAAAAAAGACATGAAATTCATGACAGGAAGTTAGAACTCTATGATATCTTAAACAATCAAAAAGATACCTGTTTTAAGAAAATTTTGTATTTGGCTACAATCTTGATCATTCCTCTACCATACATGTTAATGGATAAAGAATAGAGAAATTGCAGTCATTTTCTATATTCTTTCTAATAAGTTTTCATAAACTTACTAATTTATAATAACAATAATAAATTATATTATAGTTTTGGAAGTCAACATTGCAAAAATATCTACAAATGCTACAATAAGGCTCTCAGCACACTAGGGACTTAATAAATTGTAGGAAAGAGTCAATGTCCTTGTGTATTACAACATCCACAGTCTATAATAGGTCAATATTATTAGTTGTTTTTATTATATTTGTACATTGTGAGATGGGCTAAAACTAGTGAGTGATGGTTTGCCAAGATGGCTAGAACGTGATGAAGCATTCAACAAGAACTCATCACTATTCCCAGCCTGGCTACGTGCTTCTGTATATTAGAGAAAGCAGCATCTGGAAATATTGGTGTAGTGTATAAGAAATGAAATGTGTTATGAATATTTCAGCAAATGCTTAGCTTCAGGTAAATATGAAGAACAGTAAATAAAAACAAAATCTGCAAAGAGCCTCCACTAAATAGAGGACAATTTTGCATGAGGGATCTGGAAATTCCTGGCACAGATACTTAGCAATGCAGATTAGACATGCAATGCAATGTATGTATGTCTAATCAATGCATTAGCAATGCGATATAGAGACATTACCAGACTCTCCTACACTGATCTGTTTGCTTGTTATCCACTCTGTAAATGTATCTGAGCATTTGATTACATAGGTTACAGATTGCCTACTACCTGTAAAGAAGATACAGGTAGTATCTTCCTGTCTTCCTGTATCTAATGTCTTCCTGGTTTTCTCTATAGATTCTCAAAGACATTTTTCTGTTCCCACTTTGGTGATTGTGACATATGGTCTCAAAATACCTACATTTAACCATGATGCTGTTTTTGTGTTTTGCTTACACTTTAATAATCCTAATTTAAAAATATTGCAACAAATTGACTGAATCATCAGTGACCAGTCAGGTGAGATCAATAGACAAAAATTCACAAGAATAAATGCCAGATATATTTAAAGTTGCAGCAATTTGCACTGTATTCCTCCTCCAGAAAATTTCCATTAAATCTTTAATTGCTATATTCTCTTCTTCCTATTTTTATGACTCAAGGAATTATTTTCATGACAAGATAGGAAGATTTATTTTTACCAAAATGAAGTGTGAATCAATATCAATCACAAGCTACTGTTACAGTTACAAAAGCAAGAAAGAGAAAACTTTTTCACAGTCTTTCTAAAAAAGCCATTTTGTTCTAGCAGTTTGTGAACTGTTGCTTATTCAAACAATCTACAGCAAAAATCTATTTTTGCATGAAATATGTGAGAAATGCTAGTCTGAAAAGGTACTTGTCATGAAGTTATGTACAAATGAAAATATGAGCTAAGAATAATTGCACCATCTGAACCGTGATTATAGAGCAGCGTTATAATCTAAATCTTCAGTAACTTTCTAGAAATAATTATTTTTTAAAGCTGTAAACAACTTTTAATACTTTCAAAGTATTCAAACTTATTTCAAGGTGCCAAGTTTTTTAAAAATAGCTTTTTATAGGCTTATTTACTTTAGGCTTATGAACGGTGAGGTAGAGATTAAGACAGTACTGATTTAAAAATATGACTTGTGAATATCTTTAGTATTAAGTTGATGGTAATTGCAATAATATATGTACCAAAGCCTCAAATTACAGTGATTTATGGCAACACAGATGGAAATGTAACATATATTAATGCATGAACCATTTATCATCAACTTACAAACTAAACGCCATCAATAATAATCAATATGAAAATTAATCATAGTATCAAAATACTGAAAAATATAAAAAGTATACTGATTTGTGTGAATGTATTAAAGACCTTATTAGAATGTCAAAATAATTATAAAAAGTGTACTTTTTTCTTTTTTCTCTTCTTTATTTTTTTTTAAAAATACAAAATATCTTTTTTTTTTTTGCATACAAATCCCAGTTCCTACTCCCTTCCCTCCTCCCACTAGCTCTACCTTCCCCCCAAAACATTCCCATCCTCTCCTCAGAGGGGGTAAGGCACATTGCTGCAAGGAAGGGTAAAGGCCCTCCCCATGATATCCATCGAAAAGAGAATGGGTTCCAAAAAGCCAGTATAAGCAGCAGGGAAAAATCCTGTTGCCACTGCCAGTGGCCAGGCAGTCTGCCCCAACTGTACAACTGCCACCCACATTCAGTAGGTCTAGTTGATCCTATGTTATTTTTTAATGTTATTTTATGTCACTTTTTCCCCTGTCTGGCTGGAGTTGGTGAGCTCCCATTAGCTCAGGTAGACTGTTGCAGCGGGTGTCCTCATCATGGTCTTGACCTCTTTGATCGTATTCTCACTAATCCCACTCTTCCACTGGACTTTGGGAGCTCAAACCAGTGCTCTGCTGCAAAAAATTAAATTGAAAAATTAAATGTTACTACCATTTTTTAATTTTTTAAATGTTATCTTTGAGAATTGCATAGTTTTGAGAAAGATTTTCTATGATACAGATATGATGTGAGTAAAAAAGATGGAAAACACTGAATTTATCTGGAATTGTCTTTTGAAAGGAAATTAAATATCATGGGCAGGGAAGCTCTACCCATGATGCCTGAACAATATAGCTTCCTAAGCACAGCCTTAACAATGACAACAGCAATGGACATGATATTAACTTGGAAACAGGGAAATCTCACAAAACCCCACCTATAGACAGGCAACCAAAAGAATCACTGAAAAAAAAAAGAGAATAGTTTTTCCAAGGAATTGTCATCCTATTTTATTTTTTCGAATATTAACTGGTCAGTCCTGAAATCACATACATATAAACAACATTAAATTAACTAGCAAGTTGCACACACACAAACACACACACACTCACACACACACATATAAATATACATATATATATATATAATGTCAGTATGAGTGTGTTTGTATACATGTATATATTTATGTATATATATATCCATGAATTTGAGAAGATGTGTGGAAGAACATGTGGGGGTTTGAAAAAGTAAGTAAAAAAATGTGTAATCATATTTTAATTAAAGTAGCTAAAAATTTAGAAATCTTCTTAGCAAAAAGGGAAAAGTGTTATAATATTTTTTTCCACACAAAACACTTAAGGTGAAACAGAATACACTTTCCTGCATCCAGCTTACTTCCAGATGTCCTAATATTTAATTTGCAGCCTATAGACATGCCACTAATTTCTGAACCATGAACAGAACAATAGAGATGACTCAGATATTTCACTCAGATGGTAACCTAAAGATCCACACAAGAACAGATTCAGAATATTTAATAGTGGTCAACAGGCATGTATAAATTTAAAGTATTTACAGCTAAGTCTGGAAAATTCAAGGTTTTTAATAATAGGAACACCCATGAATCATATTTAATTTAACTACTAGATTATACTTTAAATTAATTTGACTCAAAAGTCATCTTGTACAGCAAATTTTAAACAAATCTTTAAAGCATTTTTTATTTATTTTGAGTTGCACCTACTTAAGAGATTAAAAAAGCACATAGATTCTCTTTTCTACCTATATAATACATTTAACACAGTATTTAAAAACTACGAAATTTAAATTCATTAACAAATGCTAACTACAATACAATTAACTTTAGACTAAAATTTTTATTTTGTTTTTATATTAACCAATATATTTTAAATCAATATATTATGGAAACTTAGATTTGTCCTTTATACATTTATAAAACTCATGTGTTATTTCAGGATAATAATGCCACTAATTAATAATAAAAAATATTTTGTTACTTAAAATTTTACAAATTCAATTTATATATGTGCAGTTTGTATAGTATTATAACAAAAAATATATAACATTCTTAGATAATACAAGAGTATTTATATGCATATATATCCTTAGTTCATAAGAGTATATATACATATATATTATATGTAATTCAAATGTTTTTTAAATATATAAATTTAGGTCAAAATGTAATATAGAAGTTTTGTTTTTATTTCTGCTGTGAGAATATTCAAATCTCATCTTCATCTATTCAGAAAATATAAGATTTTCACAAAACTATTTCGTAGACAAAAGATAGTAAAGTTGCTAAGAAATGCTTCTGAATATTAAATAATCATATAACTAAGGAGATGAGAACAGCTCTTCCCTATTTAAGTTTTACAGTCACTCATTAGTACAACTTAATTTATTGTTATAACTGGCTGCCTTTCCTTTTTCTTTTGACTTGCAGAGATAAGAGTTAGGGATAAAATAACATTTCCATCCCGACTAAGTGGGGAATAACAAAAAGAAGAGATATCCTTAACTAAAAATGATAAGAAACTATATATATCTTGGACATAATCTATCAGAATCCCCATTCATATCATTGTAATTAACAATGGAATAGCTGAGTCTCTGAAGAGTTTGGTGATCAAAGAAAGTATGGATCTTCAATCAGCTAAGTCATTTTTCTCAATAAAGATGCTAATTACTTAAAAGTGACATGAATGTAAAGCAGATAAAAGACAGGAGGCTGCCTACTGCCACATCAGGGACTGTATTATATGTTAAATTTTATTCTATAAAGTTTTCTTAGGCACTGGAAACAGAATCTTGAGAACTAAGGTACATTGATTTACAGGTAGAATAAATTTGGTGAATACAACAAATGGATACAACAAAAGGGGAGTGTCAATTGCCTTTAACAAGCCTTAGAAAGAATGCATGTAGTCATTCCCATGAAAGTTGGTGGAGTAAAGAGGTGTGTTGAAGAATAAAATAAAACAAAACTATTATAGCTTTTTTTTTCTTTAGGTCATAATACAATCACACCATTTATCCCTTCTCTTTTCTGCCTTCTATTATTCTCATTTACTATTTATCACGCTCTTAAAATTCTTTGATTTTTTTTTATTAATTAGTAGCAATATTACCAAGATCTAAGCTAAATAAGACATATTGAGGACTCTTGTGATTTGATTGTTCTGAAATAAATCTTTAAAACATTAATAGACAAAAGTTTATTCAGTCTGGAATATTTATTATAAATACTGAGCTAGGGTTATTTGTAAAATATAACATTTCTAAAAATTCTAGGAAGATATCCAAAGAAAATATAAATCTTTGCAACAAAATAATTGTAAGAATAGGTATAATAAGCCGGGCAGTGGTGGCACACGCCTTTAATCCTAGCACTTGGGAGGCAGAGGCAGGCGGATCTTTGTGAGTTCGAGACCAGCCTGGTCTACAAGAGCTAGTTCCAGGATAGGCTCCAAAACCACAGAGAAACCCTGTCTCGAAAAACAAAAGGAAAAAAAAAAGAATAGGTATAATATTGATCATGTTTTCAAAGAAAAAAATTGCTCACAAATACAATTAAAACAAAACTGGTAATTCCTTCAGGGAACCTGCAGATTCATAACATCTGCAAGGTTATTTCCTAGGAAAGATATTTAGGCTATGTGTAAGCTTTTGACATAATAACTTAGTGTGGAGATACATGTTGTTTTGTAACTGGTATGTCTGTAACACGTCCATTTTTTTCCCTAGACGTTGTTATAGATTCTTTACAACTTATGTATTAGGGCTTCATTGCTCAACAAAGTATTTTGGTTCTTCATTTTCCTTGCCTTTATAATTGCACATTACATATATGGGATTTAAAGTTCATTGGTAATCATAACATTTTGGTGATTATTTAAACTCCATAAATATTTTTATGAAAGTCCCATCATAAAGACATTTATTTAAATGAATCTAATTAGTATAATGTTTCAGATTCATTAAGCTTAATTTATTCAGTTACTCCTTTTGATATATCATCATTTAAAATATTAACACAAACACTTAAACTTGCAAAATAAATTTGCCAATTGATTGTACTTAATTTTGGGAAACACTGATACATATTGCCAAAATTAATTTTACTTGAATTGATTTATTACTTCTTGCATATATTAAGCTATTATGTATGGCTTAAAGACTAGCATGATATTAAATAGAATCTGCTCCTTCTGTCATTATCCTGAAACTAGAAATAGCAATAAGGAAGTATTAGATCATTTACAATATCTTAGACATATGATTCATGAACATATACACAAAGGCAAATTTGTTCTCTCAATGGTTTTCTTAAGGGAAGTTATCATATGTAGATAAAGTTCAGAAGCGTTTTCACTGACATGAGATTTATAATCAAAGGGCAAGAGTATTCTCGAAAGCTATATTAGAACCATCTACTTTGTATATCAAGAGTTATGTAAACAGTCCTGTCAGCAGCTCCATATTCACAATGTATTTAACTATTGTTCCATTTTGATATATATTAGGATGCTTCTGAGTCACCAGATGAGACTGATGTGAACTGATCTCATCTACAGACATAACTGTTTATAGTTCTTATTACTTTGGTCAGAGTTTACTGAGACAAAATAGTAGGATGAAGAGGTGCTTGAGCTGGCTTGCTTTATTTTGTTTCTCCTTAGGTGTTTTATTTTAGCTCTTCTGTAGTTTTATCTCATCATTCTTGATTGTGTGTATTTTAGTATAAATAATTTAATTTAAAAGACAGAAACGAATCTGTTTTCAGAAGTATTACTTTCCTGTGTATTTTGTCTGAGCATAGATATATAGCTTATCCATTCACATCAATATCTGTAAATAACTAACTTGCTATTATAGTTCTTACAAATGGTTTATCACTGCATTTTTTAAACGTGTGGATACATCATAGCTTATTGCTTGTTCTGCCTCTGGGTCCCTAAAATATCTCCCATGTCTATATAATGATTGAGATAACATTTTTATGTTGTTGACGGCAAATATTTCAGGATCAATTTTTAATGTGGAAATTTTCTTACAGATTCACTAGTTATTTCTTAAGATTATTATATACGTTGCCGCCAACATTCCATAGAGCAACATCTGCATGCTGCTGTTTCATAGAGATGAACCAAAAGCACATGTCAATCGGTAAGCTTTTAAAAATCTTCCCCACACAGTTATAAATGTCATTTTCAGGTAACTGATTATTTTCACCTCTCTTATTGATGGCAGGTCACACCACACTTCTTGCCATATGATGAAAGGCTACTTGGGCTACTCTCTCTTTTGTTTTTTTTACAAAAACATTATTTTTATTTTTAAAACAATCTTATTTTACATACCATTCCCAATCCTTTTTTCCTCCTGCTCCCCCACCTTCTCCCCACCCCACACCCCATCCACTCCTCAGAGTTCCGGCCCGCCCTGGCTCCCGCATGGCTAGCTTTATCCGAAATAATTACACGGAAACTGTATTCTTTTAAACACTTCTTGGCCCATTATATCTAGCCTCTTCTCAGCTAACTCTCGCACCTGGACTAGCCCATTTCTAATAATGTGTGTAGCACCCCAAGGTGCGCTTACCGAGAAGATTCTAGCTTACATCCATCCTGGGTCAGAGCTTCATTGTGTCTGTCCCGGAGAGGAGAGCTAAGGCTTTTGAGCTCACTTCCTCTTTTTCCCAGCATTCTGTTCTGTTTACTCCACCCACCTGTGTTTTAACCTATGAGGCGAAGCAGTTTCTTTATTAATTAACCAATGACCTTCCTCCATCAGGTGCCGCCTTCCATGAGGAGATAACAAAGTCTTTACATGACTTGAGACAGGAATAAGCCCCCGCCCCATGCCATATCTATCTAGTTTGGTCATGATATTCCTCCATAGAAAATGGTTTCCAAGCAGTCAGTTCATGCACTAGGGATAAATACTGGTTCCACTGCTAGTGGCCCCACAAAGTGCCCAAGCCACACAACTTTCACCCACATTCAGCGGGCGTAGTTCAGTCTTATGCCGGCTCCTCAGCTCTCATTCTATAGTCAGTGATCTCCCACTTGCTCAGGCCAGCCCTTTCTGTTGGTTTCACCATTATTGTTTGGTCTGTGCTCATAATGTTGCTCCCCCTTTCTATGAAAAAACTCCACAAATTTGGCTCAGTGCTTAGCTCTGGATCTCTGCATCTGCTTCTATCAGCTACTGGATGAAGGTTCTATGATGACAATTCAGACAATCATCAATCTGGTTACAAGGAAAGGGCAGTTAAGGTATCCTCTCTTTTTAATATTTTATTCTGATTTTATGTGTTTCCTATAGATTTATTGGATTTTAGAAGAATATTTCAAGAATTCTTTATAGACAACTATATTGACACTGTGGTCTATGGCTATGCATTTTGATTGATTGTAGTTTTTTTTTGTACTTTTCTTTACCTAAGGTTCAGGGAACATTGCAGAAGAGAGAACAGAAAGACTGTAAGATCCAGAGGTTCAGGAAGTTGACTATGAGATTATCTCCTAGGAAGGTCAGGAGCTAAAACCATAATATCTAACCAACAAGACTGCCTAAACATGAAATGAACAAGGATAACAACAGTAGATATGCCAAAATGAAAGTGGGAGAACAGATAAGACATCAGGCCCACACCAAGATTTATATGGAACTAAGGAATGGTGAGAGTTAAAGAAATAGTCTTCTCCAGGAATCAACAACCAATTGATTACCCAATACCAAATGGTCATATCTGAAAACATACCTACAAGCAAATTCTGGAGGCTGAGTTGGTTAAATTTAGGAATACACACACAGACACACACACATACAAATATGCATAGATATAAAAATATAAGCAATTAATAAAAAAAGAGGTCATGAATTTGAAAAAAGGAAAGGATGAGTATAAAGAAATGTTAGAAAGGATGAAAAGAGCCAGAAAAATTATCTAATTATATCTGAATTTAAAACATAAGGGAAAAATAACTATTTATCAATAAGAAATATTAAACTTTTCTTGTAATGGATTAAAATATGGATTACAATATTTTCTCCATGTTGTCAACAATCTTTTTATTACTTGATTTTTAATTTTTAAAGTTTAATTACATCATTTCTTCATTTCTTTTTCTCCCAAACTCCTTCTCATATTCATAGCCTCCAATGTTATTGTTATGTATCTATTTAAATACAGAATTATATAACTAAAGTGGCTCAGTCTTTTCAATGTTACCTGTATATATATATATATATATATATATATATATATATATATATATATATATATATATATGGTTGACAAAACAGTATTGGGTAATCAAATGAGTAGACTCATCTTGGAGGAGACAGTACCCACCCCAGCTTAGACTCATTTATTTTATCTTTGAAATACTGTGAAAAGTCTGACATTGAGCCTATAATTTGTAATCCTAAAGAAGCTAAATAAGAAGTTGAACCCAAAGAAAAACATATAGTTATCCTCCTGGATATTGGAAATATGTGTTATATGGTTGGCTGTACACTAATATTATCTCCTTTTCCACAGTCAGAGTTCTAAATTACCAGAGCGATAAAGCTCAACATCCATGGACACAAATCACACACAGATCTCAGGCATGCATGATAAGGAGAAAAGGGTAATAGGAAGTAGAATCAAAGTTTATTAAAATATAATTTTATGCCTCGTTTGGTTAGAATTGGCCTGATTTCATTTGCACTTCACATCACCAGCTGCCAATTTAGTACAATTTGGAACTTAAATTATTGATGACAAAATATAATTAAATTTCTTATCAAGTCTAAAAAGCTTTGCAGTTCTTTTGCTGCTATAAATAGAAATAAAAGCCTTGTGATACAGAGTGAAGGGCACCACATGATGTAAACAGTGTTCTATAACAATTTTGTTTAGAAACAATTTCATACAAAATCCAAAGTTTTTAAGCAGAAGAACTACATCTTTAGTCTTTGCAAGAATTTAATACAATCCAATTTTATACTACTCTTTCTTTTCCTCTTTCTGGGTCTTTTTTCTACAGGATTCTGTTTTGCTTGCTTGTTTGATGTGGGGTTACCTTCTGTATGTCATGAATACCATTGGCTATTAAAGAAGCTGCTTTGGGCCCATTGCAGGGTGAAGTAGGTCAAGGTAGGAATTCCAAGGAGAGAGATGAGGCCAGAATAGGCCAGAGTCAATAAGAAACCATAGCCACCACAGGAGACAGACATGAGATGCTGGAGGGAATCTTACCAGTAGGCCACAACCACGTGATGATGCACAGATTAATAGATAGGGGTTAATTTAGGATGTAAAAGCTAGCTAGAAATATGTTTAAGTCATTAGTGAAACAGTATTGTAAGTAATATAACTCTGTGTGATTATTTACTGTCTGGGTAGACGGAAAATGAACAAGCAGCATCTGTCAATACCTGTCCTTGCTGATCTAAGTTACCAAAACCTTAGCAGCTTCAAAAGACCATAATCGAAATAAGAACTCTACATGAAAGAATCATGTTTCTTACAAAATAATGACTTTTCTTGGTTTTTTGAACTACAGAAATACCTTATGCCATCTGTATTAAAGAAATAAAAGTCATTAGGAAGGTATGCACAGAGTAATGAAGAAAGTGGTGTCATGAAAGAAAGGATTGTCGAAAAATGTGCAAACTGAAATAAAATTCAATTCTCCTTAGTTATTAAATATAACACTGAAAGTTAAACAGTATTTTCTGCCATGTTCTACATCTGAGAAGAGGAGCAATAAGATTTGTATATTCTGCCAAGTACTATAACTTTCATTTAGTTAAATGAATGCAAATAAACTATTAAGGAAGCCACAGTCAATACACTTTGGCTAGTATTCAAACAATAAAGCTGGCCACAAGTCAATTTTATTCTAATTGTTATTTTTTAAGTCCTAAGAACGCACTGTTAGCAAGCTCTGACCACTAAGAACCAGTGTCTTGTCTGAATTACTGAAATTAATATTTTATTAAGATTCCTTTAGTGTTGAATCCTTTATGAACATCAGTGTCAGGCAAATGATATCTACTTTTACAATTGAGTTTTATACTTATAACAAAGCTGAAAAAAACAAATTTCTATAGGTACAATCAAATATTAGAACAAACCAATGAAACTTGCTAGAAGTATGATACAAAATTCATAATTTCATTGTCAAATTATAAAGTTCATATGATTTTTTTCTCCACCATTAATACCTATAAATTTTAAATAAATCATTGTTTAAAATTGTAAAAGTGATAGCAGTCACTACTTAGAAACTCAGAGAGTAAAGTGTCTGCTGCTTGCAGTTCAAGATAAGAAACTGAGTTTGATTCTAAGAACCCCTGTGGAATATTTGGAGTGGTGGCATGCACTTATGATTTTGCTACTAGGAAAAAGAAAAATCTCTGAGGCTTTCTGGTCACCTAATTGGTGAGTTTCTGGAAACTGAAAGAGCTTATCTCAAAACAATAATGTGGATGACTTCTGAGGAAGGACACTAAACATCCTCTCACCTCCAGATGCATGTGAACATTTGGCTGTACTCGGGTGTACACGCATGAAAACAATTTACACAAATTTATAAGACTACTAAGTAAGTTAGAAATAATATTTTTAAGACAAAAGACAGACATAAATTCATACAGTTGACTGAGTAATACCAGAATATTGTAAATACCAGTTGTCATAATATTTTGGTCAGTAGAAATTTTGCCTGGGCCCACACTTAGATAAGGAACTATAAGTAATCACTGATGGTTGCAAAGAGAATTAGTTTCCTCCAGGAAAGAGCTTCAGATAGGGTGTTTAATCTCAAATTGTCATACATGGACAAATGTATATTTGTATAATGCTAAATGGACTTAGTAAGTTCTACACATGCAATTCTACTCAAATAACAATAATAAATAGTAAAATAAAAATAATGAATTTTTGATAAGGGGTGAACACTGCAGTGTTTTAACAGAGATGGGAATAAATAAAGAAATAGATGTGATGCAGACGCAAGGTTCCTGTATGAAGTTATTTACTTACAAAAGTATGTAAAAATAAGAAAAGGCAAGGAATTAAGCCATGAACAAAATGAGGCTAAGAATATAATCAGGTAAAATTTATTTGATGGTTTTCTGTTTGGTTCTTTGATTTGTTTGGTTTGCTTCAATTTTATTTGAATCAGGCTATTATTGTGCAGCTCAAGCTGGCTTGGAAAGTTTCTATGCATTCCAGGACTCTCAAACTAGCCATTATCTAGTCACAGACTCCATGATGCTGGAATTGCAGGTGTAAACCACTGTACCCCTGGCTTTCCCAGACACACCAAGGAAATCACAGATATGAACTCACAGTGAATGTAACATCATGCACAAAGACTGTACAAGTTCATGCCAGACATAATTTCATTATGGAGGGTGGAGGTAGCTATGAAGGGCCATCATTAGCTGAGGTGTTGTTGCCATCTTAGAGCTTCCAGAAAACATTGTCTTTAATGTTATGAACCCAAGTACTTTGATTTTTCACATAGTCTGTACCCTTGAGTCATTAGCCAATGAAAATTGGACTTAATAGAAGAGAAGTGGGTACAATTTATAAAAATAGCTTTTTAAGTAATCAATTCTTGGAGAATGTGGCACAATCATATACATCTCTTTCTCAAGCTCTTCGGGAATACACTCATTGCACCCTAATCTCCTAATTGTATATTCTCTTTCTTGTGACTTTAGTTTCAGCACACAGGAGGCAAAGGCAGGAGGATCTCTTTGAGGTTGAGGCCAACCTGATCTACAAAGAGAGTTCCACAGCATTGTCATATAGAGAAACCCTGTCTCAAAACAAAAACAAGAACAAACAACAACAAAAATATTTTTTTTAAAGAGAAGCAATTCAAACAAACTTCTCTAATATTCTAATATTCACAAATGTATCATGGTATGTGCACATCCACAACAAACAGAAACACTGATATATTATTATAAATTCTAAAATCCTACAACTTTTTGCAATTAGAAAAATCCTATAATGTTTTGTTCTACACCAAACTTTCTTAGATACTTTCTCTAACAAAATAAATTGAAAGCACAGATAATTACATTAGGAGGGTTTCTAGGTGGAATCACTTGCAAAGATAAATATTAAACCTATTATGTATCTGTGATTGTAAAATGAAGAGTATTAACTTCCTTTAAATGGTAAAAGTCTGGACCTTATGTAAATCATCATATACTTCAAAAACAGAGCTTTAGAAAGAAATATAATTATTTGAGGAGAATTACTAGCGTAGTATTGCTTCATGGGACTGATATGAAGCACTAAAATAAAATATGTAAAATATCTTAATCAATTTGGATACAAACTTTTAGAAAAGAGAAGAAGCTTCAATCACGATGTATAAATGAAATCAATTAAAGTGATAAATCTTGATTGACGGCTGGTTATTCCTTTAGCTTACAAGGTGTATTACATGTGAAAGATGAATTAGCAATGTTTAATGCTGCTAAGCATTAACTTTTAACCCTACTAGTTGTGTGGGAGAAGAACACAGATCAAGGTTGAAGGCAAACTTGCACAGCATGTTAGTAGCCAGTGTGGTATCTTGAACTAAACATAAACAAACAAAAATTTTGTGCTACTTTAGTTTAATATAAAATGAAAATAATTAGCTTTTACTTGTTCTATTACAAAGTAATATATAATTTACATTGATTGCTTTGCTTAGGGACACTACTACTAATCATTGAACAGTACCTTGAAAAACTACAAATATTAATAATATCATAAAATAAAATTTAACTCATATATAGATTGCCAACGACTATCTATTAAATAGTCACATATTTCAATTTACCTTAGAAGTAGTGCATAGTTCTGTTAACATCAGTAATTGAAACATATTTGATCTTGTACATTTTATCTTACACATACTTACTAGTATTTAAATTTAAAATAGTAAAAGTAACACATATACAGCAGTTAGTAATAAAAGACTACAAAGATAAATAAAAATGAATAACCAAGAATCAATGCCAAGATCATATTAATATGTAAATGATTCTTTTATATATCTTATTTTGATCATAAACCAATATAAACAAATTTTTGAAGTGATGAGTTTAAAGACAGTTCTTTTGATCCTTCTCTTTTTAGAATGCAATTACAAACATTGATTTTTGAATAGACTTTTTTTTTTTGAGACAGGGTTTCTCTGTGGTTTTGGAGCCTGTCCTGGATCTAGCTCTTGTAGACCAGGCTGGTATCGAACTCACAGAGATCTGCCTGCTTCTGCTTCCCAAGTGCTGGGATTAAAGGCGTGCGCCACCACCACCCAGCATATAATTCGTGATCCTAGAGAAGCTAAATAAGAAGGTGAAGGCAAAGAAAAACATATAGGCATCCTCCTGAATATTAACATTCATCAGGGGATGAAAGGAGACAGAGACCCACATTGGAGCACCGGACTGAAATCTCAAGGTCCAAAAAGGAACTCAGGACCACGATGGGTGCACCCACACACTGTGACAGTTGGGATGTTCTATTGGGAACTCACCAAGGCCAGCTGGCCCGGGTCTGAAAAAGCATGGAATAAAACCGGACTCGCTGAACATAGCAGACAATGAGGAATACTGAGAACTCAAGAACAATGGCAATGGGTTTTTGATCCTACTGCACGTACTGACTTTGTGGGAGCCTAGGCAGTTTGGATGCTCACCATACTAGACTTGGATGGAGGTGGGAGGTCCTTGAACTTCCCACAGAGCAGGGAGCCTTGATTGCTCTTTGGGCTGATGAGGGAGGTGGGACTAGATCAGGGGAGGGCGAGGGAAATGGGAGGCAGTGGCGGGGAGGAAGCAGAAATCTTTAATAAATAAATAAATAAATAATAGAACAAAGGCCAAAAAAAGACAAACATTGATTTTTGTGTTGTTCCAAAACCTTCCCATGATGCTAAAAAATTTTTATTTCCTTCTAATTAATTACAAGTCTAATTACTCTCTCTATTCCTTGTTATTATAAATAAGTGTTAAACAGAACAATTTTTTTTTAGTTCATGAGGAAAATAACTTTGTAAAATCCACAGGCAGATGTGTTGGTGTATATAATTGTATATTTTATATATGTATAAATTTCCAAATATTATAAGAATCATCTTAAAACAACAATCTTTCAAAAACAACCTCAAAATTTCTTATAATAAAAATGTTCAGGTGATACTTGGAAATATTTTAGTCTTCACACTCACCATAGCCACTAAGTAATTAGGAAGGTCATATGTATAGGTCATAATCATTTCTAGTATTTAAAGAAAGTAGCTTTGACAAAATTAAAATAATCAAATAAAAGTATTACTTCACAGTGATAGTTTTAAAAACCAGTAGTATAATTACATAAAATATAAAGTTAATGACTAATGAAACACTTTATTTGTACTGTGCACAGTTAAAGAGCACATAACAAATTCTTAGCTTCATTCAAGACCTACTTGTATATATGTTGTGTATTTCTTGAATTCCCCCCCTTTAATGAATACATGAAATTCTGAACAAAGACTTCAATGGTCTTGAAAGATTGAATCAACTTGCACAACCTCCCAAAACACTTCTGTGTGTTTTGCACATTTAGTTAGAAACAAAAAGAATGATCAGCTCTTAAAATGATTCTTCTCTTCTATTCTGTATAAAGAATTTTCAAGAGATTTTTCTTCCCTGAGTGGATATAAAATGGTGAGAATATTTCAAAGGAAAGATAGAGAAGGCAGGAAGCATTTTGATTATTTGGGTGAACATAACAGGATTCTTAGAATAAACCGGAAATCTAATGAAGTATGGGCATAACTCCCTAGGAGGTGATTTGATTTAATCTTTTCCGAATTTTATTTTCATTACATAAGAGCTTATAAAGCTTTTTATTAGAGAGAATGTTTAAAAACTATCATGAAAACTGGATGAATGGAAAGCAAATCACTGAACTGCACTATGTCTACCGTTTTGTCTACATTGTACCTCATATATGTTTTATCCATGATTAGTAAACATAGTTTATACAAGATAGTTATAACTGTGAAGTCTGATTTACTAACTAGGGAAATTTGACAACAGCTATAATCTAGGAGTTTTAGCTCAGCTCTTAAGAGCACTTATTCTCTGCCCCCACACAAAGCCCACTGCTATCTGTAAGCCTATTCTAGGGGATTCACTGCCTTATTCTTACCTTTAGGACACCTCTGTTGTAGGAAACAATTTTAAGGTGTGTTAAATTTGTGCTCTGATGAAGGTGTAAAGCACAAACAATCCCACACCAGTTTGAAATTATGATTAATAGGATGGTATTTATCTAAAGGGGAAAAAAAACTTACAGATCACCGTAGCTGACAACAGCCCTCTGCAGAATCAGGAAGGAGTCTAGATGGAAGCAAAAGAGAGCTAGGAGGGAAGTGGCTGCTTTTTTTTATTAGAGTGAGACCACTCCTATTTTATTTGATTTTAGCAGCTATTGGCTCCAGGAACGAAGGCTTCAACTGGGTGTGGGGCAACAGAACCATTCCCAGCACGATAAAGATGTGTTGCTTTTGATTTATACTTTTACACTTTGCCTAACTCTGTGAAGCTGGCTTAGCACACGTAAAACACCTGATGATTTGATAAGGCACTTAGGCAGAAGAAGAAATAATAGGGCTCAGTCAGAGAGGATAAAAAGGTGAAACTGGCCTCAGGGAAAGCACCTTACCATGCTACCAGTCATGGTGATGGAGTAATAAATGTATGCCAAAATGATATACATTAAATCTTTTAGTTTGAAGAAGGCCTCACAGGCTAAAATAGATGGTAATGATAGACACAGGGCCAATGACTGAGATAGAAATGATCCTCACCTGAATAGCACACCATACAGAGTTGTAGAAACCGGCTCAACATGGCATGGTACAGGTATGAAAGCTGGGGGGCACTCCCAATGGCCTAAGAGCCAAGGAGTAAAAAACAGCCCATCTGCTTACTTTAATCACTGCCAGACGCCTTTTACTTGAGGAGCACACACAGACACACGACTTATGGCAGGAAAAAAGTCACTTAACTGCACTGGCCATGATGGGGACACCCACTGAAACAGGTTACCTGGGAAAAGCTAAAATGGGAGTCCTGGTCCCCAGCCAAACAAGGAAAGAACCAGCATAGGGCCAAACCCCTCTGTTCCCAGGGGAGTGGATTGTTTCACCACTCGAGAGGAGGGTCTCTCCACTGGCTCAGTGCCTTCTCCTTTGGCCTGACAGCATGGTACTGACTCTTAGGAACCTGGTGTTCTTTGGATGGATACCTTGCCTAGCCTAGACATGGTAGGAGGGGGACTGTTCCAAAGCCATGTACTTCCCTATCTAAAGAATGGATGGGAGATGGGGAACCATCGCCCTGGGGAGAAGGGGAGGAACCCCGACACTGGGATTGGTTGTGCTGGGAGTGGCTGCTTTTTTTAAAGAGAGAGACCACACTAACCCATTATGGGATATATCCAAAAGTTCATGAATCTCCATTGAGGTAGCAAAAGGACCTCTCGAAACAGTGCTCAATGAACCAATTAGATCTAATAAATGAAATAAAGATGTGTGCATTAATGGGATATACTGCATTTGTTTAACTCTGTGAAGCTGGGATTCTTAGCTTTTCTAAAACAACCCAGCACTTTGGAGGATAAGGTAAGAAAGCTCCCAAGGGGTTTGAGTTCAGCATATATAACATAGTGAGACAGTCTTTTAAAATAATTAAATAAGTTAACAATAAAATACAATGAAACCTGAATGCATATAATCCTGAAACATAGTTATTTTGAAATAACATAGTCTTATAATAAGAATCAAAGACTCATTAGAGGACCCTTTTAATATTTTAATCTTATTGGAGATCATGTAAACAATTCAAGAAGTTAGGTTTGGGGACTAGCAATAGCAAATGCCTTTACACAATTCTGGGTAAAATGTAGTTCTTCATTATAAATTATTATTTTCAAGTTAAAGAAATTTAGCAAAGTCCTAGCTTAATTATATTGATAGTATATAATTAAGTTTTCCTTGGAAGCTCAACTCCATTGAGTTTTACTAAATGAAACATGAGAACATATGTCTGCTCATATGTTAGAAATAGATGTTGACAAGTTGATTTCTTTCCCATTAGGAAAACTATGATTATAAACTAAAGAAAAAATGCAAGAATAAAAGCACAGAGGCATATATTTGGTTTTTTGTTTTAGAAGAGGACTTGATTAGAGTGGAGGGAAACAAGGAAAGGGAAGAGAAGAGAGAGAAAAAGAGGCAGGTAGAAAGGAGGAAAAGGAAAAAGAATTTTAGAGATCAATAACGTTCTCCATGCTCATCAAAGAACAATGCAAATAAGTGCATTGTCCTGTGTTTTGCTGAGCTAAAAGTAAACACACTGAGAGGATTCAGAGGTGATTTTCTCCCACTGACATATTGACAAATTTCAAATCACATTAGACATGGCAATATCTTTTCTGTTGACAAGCTTTGTTGTGCTTTTGTTCTGTTGAGGACCGCTCTCTTCCTTTACATCTTATCTCCACAGACAGAAAGTTGCTGAACTCCCTGTGTCTCTAGGTCTTAATAAGCAACTCTATCTTTCACCTTCCACTGTGATTGAAACCAGGCTGTTTTTCATTAAGTTAAAACTTGGCAAAATCAATTTCTCAATTCTTTGCAGTTTGCTATCTTATTAGACAGATGATCTTGTAAAGCAGAATGTGTCACCATCACAGACTAGACTTTAAGCTTTTAATCTCCAGGAAATGCCCCATCAGCAAAGAATTAAAAGAATGCAGGTTCTTAGAGAAAATAAAATACTATCAACTAATAAGCATTTTCCTTGGTGTACTTTAACATTGCTCTGTACTCTCTGATAGTAACTAATCTGCCTATTATAAGAATATGTGTTTATATTCAAATAATCAACATTTTTAAATCCTAGGTGTGGTGGTTTGAAAGAAAAGCACCCCCAAAGGAAGTGGAGCTATTATGAGGCATGGCTTTGTTGGATTGGGTATGGCCTTATTAAGTATGTCACTGTGGAGGCAGGCTTTGAGGTTGCATGTATGCTCAAGCCACACCTAGTGTCTGAGACCACTTTCTATTGCCTTTAAGTCAAGATGTAGGACTCTTAGCTGCTTCTCTATCACCTACCATGCCTGCCATGTGCCACCATTTTGTACCATGATGATAACAGACTAGATATCTGAAACTGTAAGCCAAGACCTGACATAAATGTTTCCCTTTGTAAAAGTTGCCATGGTCATAGTGTTTCTTCACAGCCACAGAAACCCTAGATTTTCCCAAAATAATTTCTGCATGTACATGTTTTCTGAATTTTTCATGGTTCCCACTTGTAGACAATATTAAAGTTAAATTTTAAACAAACATGCATTTATTATTAAAAGTTCTTCTGAAAGTGTTCTTATTTTATTTAGGGAGAGAAAGAAAGCAATTTTATTGCATTTTCATGAGACATTTATTTTTAAGCTATGAGACTCAGATTATGTCCAAATTTAAAGAGAGAAAAAGTCCAAAAAAAAAAAAAGAGCGAGAGAGAAAAAAAGTACTTGGAAAAATATTTTTGCACATCTGGATAAATGAACTGCCTTGGGGATACTCAACCCCCAATACTTTGATTGAATTTGAGGTCTACTCCACAGGGGAAATTTATGAATGTATTGTAAACCTAATCACAAATCTATAGTTGCAAAGGTCATAGACAAAAACTGGAGAGATACTGCCATTGTTATTGCTAAATGATCATGATGTATCTTTCCTTTTTTCCATCTAAATATCTGTAATCATAGAGAAGGGTTACTATCAAATTTGATCAGAGTAGTTCCATTTGCAGTGGGCAGCAGCAACTACAGAGACTCAGTAGTAGGCAGAAATATTATAGTATGGTAGAATGATATATTATTTG
>CADCXT010004520.1:0-10035 GCA_902806775.1 Microtus agrestis | reverse complement strand
CAAGGAGTGTATGAAATAGAATGTTGAATAGTAACAGGCTTTACACACACACACACACACACATAGTTTAAACAGTGTTTTATAGGACAAGGAGACTCATTTTGTGTGGCAACTTTTAGAAAATTTCTTGACTGAGGTAAGATTTAATTTTGATTTTGAGTAGTACAACAGGTGGGCCAAGGCGTGAGATTCAGGGAACAAAGGCCACTTGGAATACACCAGCAAAAAGTAAATATCAAACAGACAGAGGGGTTTTTGAAAAAGATTTTGGATTAATAACTGAATGACATGATGAACAGATAAAATAATTTATTCGTATTCCCTTTACAGTAAAGAAACTATAGTTTTCAACTACACAATTAACACAACCAGAAGTATATTGTGGATATATCACAAGAAATTATCTAATGATTACAAGTTATAAGACTTAAATATATAATACATATAATTTATTAAATAGGTTATATATAATATGTAGTACATTGATACAAATTATGTATTATTATATGCATTAATATTATAATATATAATACAAAAAAGTGTAGTTAGCAAGAAACAAGAAGGCAAATTATCCAATCAGTTGAGGACTGGGTTATGAGTACACAGATAGGATGGAGGAAACAGGTGGAAGAAGAGTATTAACAAGACTGCGAATGGGGGTGATGGTCATATGAAAAGGGCTGGAAGAACCACCACACCCTCGGAGCAAAGTGAACCACTTATAAGAAAGCCATTCTGGGCCAGGAGGCACCGCTAGCATCATGATAATGAGGCGAGGTGGCGTTGAAAAAAGAGTGAAAGCAGAATGCTAATACTAACCCCATGGCAGGTTTGTGACCTCTACTTAGATTTTTGTTAACAGAAAGAAAATTGTTGATCCTATGAGAATGCCAGCACGCTGAGGATGAATGATTTCTATGTTTAAGATATTAGATGAATATGAGGCATCCATCGACATAGGCCTGTTTTTTTTTGTTGTTGTTTTTTTTTTTTTTTTCCCCCAGAGAGGTGGAGAAGAAAATAGGAGAAACCAGAGTCGTTGCTACAATCTGAGAAATTGATTGTGGCAAGAAGGAGATAGCAGAGGGGAAAATACCTCAGATAAGATCAGAAGCAGTTAGGGCACAAGATCAGTGGATTTCTGAAGTCATTAATAGACTTCAAAAACTCAGAGTAGTGAAGGCAGAAGGGAGATAGTAGAAAGCTGAGCTATCTGTAGCTAAAAAGAAGGAGAGTGGACCATAATTCTTAAAAGTATAATAGGGAGAAGATGAAAAAAAGATAAAAGAGGGGACTGTTTTATACAGAAACTTTGTGGAAGACTCTGATAGATTTAACTAATTTGTTTCTTTGTTGTATCAATAATGTAGATTATAAGAATTATTTTTTTCATTTCTTTTTTACTGAAAATAGACCTTTTAATATAATATACTCTAATTATTGCTTCTACTCACTCAGCTCCTCCCAGATCCTCACTACTTCCTCACCCACCCAATTATTTTAATGCTAAGCTATTAGGAGCTGCTTAAATTATAAGGAGAAATAACGTAAAATATAAAAAGATCAATGATAGTAAGCTCAAACAATAGTTGATATAAAACAAGATGTTGCACAGAAGAGAAGCAAACAGCAAAAAAGCGATTGTTAGTGCATTGACATAATTAGAATAAATTAATGTGTTAAATAAATACTATATAAATTCAAACTTATTCAGTAAATTGGAAAGTATATCTGAATCAGAAATTGGAACCATGTGAAAGTACCCAAATACTCTGGTGGAAATAAAGACTCAGCTTCAAACTGTCTAAGATCTGTTTCTCCAGTGAATATGATGAAAGTTCCTTCTCACTCTCCCTTGAAACACCAAGACTTCCTGAAACTCTGCCTGGACAGCACATCCTAAGTGAGTATGGCGTATTTTACTGAAGATTATTGTTAATGAGTTCTAGGGTCCATAGGTTGGTATCTGTCCTACTGAACAATATATACAATGACATTTCAGTAATTAATGTTAGCTATTGTCATGTCCCATTAAATCATCCTCCTTTCACCACTTTTGTTAGAACTGGCATATCTTTATATAAGCTTTTACTTTTCAGGATTTATTTTATTTTTGATATGTATATGTTTATCGGTCTATTCACATGAGTATTACTGCCTGTAGAAGTCAGAGAAATAGCTTCCCCTGGGACAGGTGTTGAAGGCAATTGTGGGAGCCTAATGTGGAAAATGGGATTCTGGTCCTCTTCAAGGGCACTGTGCTCGTAACCACTGAGTCATTTCTCCAGTACATATATCACCATCCTTACTACTCCTTGGGGCTTATAAAAATAAAACAAATTTCATACACAACATAGGCATTTTTACATTACACCTTGATGACAAAGTAGTAAGTGATTACCTTTGAAGACAACGCCAATAAGTAAAACCATTATAAGTAAATCATTTTACCAACTATATACAATATGGACTATGATAGGAGATACGGCTACAGCCACGAAATAGCAATTCATAATGTTTACAGGTGCAAGTAGACCATGCTAAGGCTTTGGACTTGATAACTTTAGAAAAGTCCTGTAAAACACACAAGTGTTGCTTGAAATTTCATGTTACAGAAAGTTCTCCCTCCAAAGATGATACAGTGGTTCATGAAATATACGTATATCCATGTTTAAATATAATATATAACAATGATATTATTCTATAACAGGTGAAAATACAACTTCCTCCAGAATTATTATAATTGAAAAAACACTCCCTCTCTCTACACATACCACACACAGACAGAGACACACAAACACACGCACACACATACACATCATATTTATATCATTTTCTACTCTTGAGTTTTGATGTGTGCTTGTGAATATCATGTGTGATTATGGGTGCAGGTGGAATTGTGGAGGTCAAAGGCTAGCCCCAATGTTGTTTCTTATTAATGCTATCCATTTTTTTTTTGTGACAGTTTCTCTCATTAGCTTGGAGCTTGCCAAGTATGCTCCATTGGATGAGTAGCCCATCCTGGAGATCAGCTTGTAGCTTCCTGAACAGTATTAAGTTTATAAGCCTTTGCCACAACACCCAAAATGACAGGTTTGGAGATCACCCTAGATACTATATATCGTATTCTTAGGTGTTGTGGAATATTACTGATACATTGGTTTAGGCTGTGGAATATTTGTTCAATGATGCAAAAATATATGGTATTCTTTTATGCTTTGTTTGTTTAACTCTGTAAAGTTGTGTTTCTTTGCTGGTCTAAAACACTGTACTGGTCTAGTAAAGAGCTAAACAACCAATAGCTAGACAGCAGAATTAAATAGGTGGGCTGTTAGCCAGAGAAAATAATTAGAAGGAGAAATCAGGCTCAGGAAGAGAGGAAGAAGTAAGAAAAGGAGAAGAGGACTCCAGGGGCCAGTTACACAACCACATAGTCAACCACGGGATAAGAAAAAAAAAAGATGTATAGAATAAGCAAGGTTAAAAGCCCAGAGGAAAACATAGTATGGTGATATTGTGTTTGTGCTATAACAAGTAATGCTTGCCTGAATTTCAGAGTGTGGAGATAGCCACTAGTTAGCTATAGAAGTCAGGCAGTGGTGGCACACACTTTTCATTTTAGCACTCACTCAGGAGACAAAGACAAAAGGATCTCTGTGAGTTCAAGGCCACTCTGGGCTTCAGGAGATTGGTGCATTTTATTTTATTATTATTATTATTTTTTTTTTTTGAGACAGGGTTTCTCTGTGGCTTTGGAGCCTGGAGATTGGTGCATTCTAAAAGAGAAAGAGCAGCAGTGTTTCACACTTTTAATCCTAGTACTTGGGAGTCCCATATCTTTAATCCCAGCAGTAGGGTTGTAGAGACAAGAAGGGATATATGGCTGACTGGAGAGAGGAATAAAAGGTGGGAGGAGAGAGGAACTCAAGGCATTCAGTCTGAGAATTCATGGAGATAGGATCTTGTCCTGGTATGAGGGTTCAGTAGAAGTAAAAAGTCTCTCTAGTGTCTGGCTCCTTTACTTCTCTTATCTTTCAGGATTTACCCTCATATCTGAATCCAGGGTTTATTATTAAGATAAATTAGAATTCACACTACATCATAGTTAAAAAGAAACAGAATATTTAAGTAAGAAAATCTGGCTAAAATGAGTCAAGCTAAGGCTGGGTGTTCATAAGTAAGAATAAATTTCCGTGTATTTATTTGGGAACCAGGCAGTGAACCCTTAAAGACTAAAAACAAGCAAAACAAACCAAACCAACCAAACAAAAAATCCAACTACAATTAAAGGCAAAAGATTCTTGAAAATAATATTTTGACTTTCTCTTTTTTCACATATAATGTATAAATATGCCAGAAAATTATTTAAGAATTAAAAATACACCAATTTTTCTTATGTAATGTTTTACAATAAAGTTATTTTTGTTATCACATGAAAACATTAAATAGGCATGCACAAGATTTCAATTCTTTAATTTTTGTATGTGTTTATAATATAATAGAATAGTTTTATTTTCTAGTTAATTTTGATTCTTTGTTTTTTCCCTGAGGTAAATTATATGCGGAAAAAATGGTGTTTCAGTTAAAATTAATTTAGATTTTATACAAAACTTTTTTCAGACCACAAAATACTAAATTTGTATTAAAATAATATGTCATGATATAAAAAATTGGAAAAATTTTTAAATACCCGTTTGACCTGCTTCCATTTAGAATCATTATTTGGTTTGCTTTTTATCACATATTGTTTCTAAGACACATGATGGCACACATTTCAGACTGCATTTGAAGATAACTTTATGAAAAGATTTATTCCAAATAACTAAACAACCAAAGGAAAAAGAAGTGACCATTTGATGCTGAGTTACAATTGGTGAGCTCTTTCCTGGGGAAGACAACTTCTCCCGCTCTCACAATTTCTTAGATGCCTGGAGTTCATTGCCAAAGGCTGAGGCCTGAAAAATATATACATACAAACAAAATACAGATGGAGCAGGTTGTGTTTATTTATTTGGAAATAAACACACACACACACACACACAAAACCACAATTAAAGAAAACAAGGCTATGACTTTGAAGGAATTGAAGGTGTGGAGAAGTACAAGGAAGAGTTTGGAGGCAACAAAGAAAAAAGCGAAATGTAATTTTATTATAATCTCAAAAAATTAAAAATAAAATGAAGTTCAAAAAAATAGTGAGTTATCTGTTCATCCATTCCTTTTTTAATATTATTATGGTGTTTAACTTTGAGACAGGGTTTTACTAAGTAGTTCAAACTGACCCTGAACTCAGGGATTTGGCTGCCTTTCGCTCTAAGTGGAATGCTAGGATTAAAGGTATGTTTCCCTATGCCTGGCTGTGTTAATTACTACTAATAAGCATACCCTACTGTGTAAGAATGCACCTCATTCTCTTCGGCCCCAACAGAGTGTTCTGTCAACACATACATGCGATAGTGATTACTCCATCATTATCTTAAGATGGCTTATTTCTTTTTTTCCGCCTCCTCCTCGCTTCCCATTTCCCTCTCCCTCCCCCACTCCTCTTCACCTCCCCGCATTCCTTTCCCCCTCCCTCTCCAGTTGGAAGAGCAGTCAGGCTTATTTCTGCTTCCCCAGTGCAACTCTTACCTCACTTAGTTCTATGTCCACTCCATATGTTGACATTGAAATTCACTCATGGATTACCGACTTTAGAAAGGATGTTTGAAGAAGTAAAGAAAGTCTTGCCTAGGTGGGGATTACAAATTGCCCCTGAAAAGATTCAAAGAGGAAATTCTATTAACTACCTAGGTTACAGAATAGGGTTAGAGAAAATTAAAACGCAAAAGGCACAAATTAGGAGAGACCAGTTAAAGACTCTTAATGACTTCCAAAGATTGTTAGGAGATATTTCCAGTCTACGACCAGCTGTTGGGATAACACCTGATCTAATAGTTCATTTAAACAAAACCTTAGATGGTGATAAAGATTTGAATAGTCCAAGAAAACTGACAGCTGAAGCAGAAAAGGAACTGACAATGATTGAGGAAAAATTACAGGAGGCACATGTGGATAGGGTGAACACAAATCTTAGCTGCATCCTAGTCATATTGCCTTCCAGAATTTCTCCTACTGGGATTCTAATGCAGAGGGAAGATATTATTTTAGAGTGGATATTTATACCTAATAAACCAAGTAAAAAATTAAAAACTTATGTGGAAAAAGTCTCTGAATTAATTATAAAAGGTAAGCTGAGACTTCGTCAACTAGCAGGTATAGACCCAGCAGAAATTATAGTGCCTTTTACTACTGAAGAAATAAAAAAGTTATGGGAAGACAATGAACCGTGGCAAAGAGCTTGTGCTAATTTTTTGGGAGAAATTAATAGCAACTATCCCAAAAGTGGTAGACTTAACCTCATAAAGAGAACTTCTTGGATTCTTCCTAAAATTGTACGTGATGCTCCAATAACTGGAGCCCGTGACGTTCTATACTGATGCGAATAAATCAGGGAAAGCAGGTTACAAGTCAGATGAATTGAGTAAGGTGGAACAAAGCCCTTATAATTCTGTCCAGAAGGCAGAATTATATGCCATTCTTATGGTGCTAAGGGATTTTAAAGAACCTCTTAATATAGTTACAGATTCTCAATATGCAGAAAGAGTTATCTTGCATATTGAAACCGCTGAATTTATACCAGATGACACAGAGTTGACTTCATTGTTTATCCAGGTACAAGACATAATCAGGAACAGGCTTTGTCCGATGTACATAACACACATCCGGTCCCATACAGGTCTGCCTGGTCCTCTAGCCCAAGGCAAGGCTGAGATTGATCAATTATTGATTGGAAGTGTGTTGCAGGCCTCAGAATTTCATAAAAAGCATCATGTCAATAGTAAAGGCCTAAAGAAAGAATTTTCCATTACTTGGCAACAAGCTAAAGACATTATAAAGAGATGTCCTACTTGTTCTTTCTATAATCAAACACCGTTGCCTGCAGGGAGTAACCCAAAGGGTACTAAGAGAAATGAAATCTGGCAGATGGATGTGTTCCACTTTATGGAATTCGGTAAATTAAAATATGTACACCACACCATAGACACGTATTCAGGTTTTCAATGGGCTATTGCCCTGAGTTCAGAAAAGGCTGATTCAGTAATCACACATTTATTGGAAGTTACGGCCATCATGGGTATACCTGCACAAATAAAGACAGATAATGGTCCAGCATATGTATCTAAGAAAATGAAACGCTTTTTTGACTATTATAATATAAAACACATTACAGGTATACCAAATAATCCTACAGGACAGGCAGTTATAGAAAGATCAAATCGTACTATAAAGGATATGCTGAACAAACAGAAAGGGACTGAAAATACCCCCCAGAAATAGATTACATAATGCTTTATTAACCTTGAATTTTCTTAACGCTAATGAGAAAGGAACGACAGCAGCAGAAAGACATTGGATAATGGAAAAGTCTGCTGAACTAAATCAACCGATTTATTTCAAAGATGTGCTGACCTCTCAATGGAAGCCAGGAGATGTGCTACGTTGGGGAAGGGGTTTTGCTCTTGTTTCCACAGGAGAAGAAAAATTGTGGATACCATCAAAATTAATAAAGTTTCGATTTGAAGAGGAGAAACCTCTTGGAAAGGAGAAATGACAACCCATCCACAATGATATTCATACAGGTGGTAAGAAAAACATATAGAATGGGGGCAGGGTTCTGTTCTTATCTCCATAGGAAAACACTCATCTTTGAAAAATTCAAAGGACCCTGGATGTTTGGATACTGACAGATGGAAAAATACCTGCCCAATAGGAAATATCAAGAAAACTGAATGGGTTGTGTAAGTAAAATATATTAAACAATATTTCTAAATTTATAGAGCTGGTTTTGAAGTTGGACTCTGGCTCAGTCCCTCTCCAATTCCAAGCCTGTTGGTAAGAGAAAAACCCAGAGTTTCTGGAGTTTCTGACTCATGTCAAGAGCCATGATATGGGACAGAAAGAAATATGAGTTTAGAAAACATCTTTGCTTTTCTTCATGTCTATCATACTTTTCATTGAATATATCTATCATGCCTTTCATTGAATATATATATGTCTATATGATTAATGCTTAAGTTTTTCACAATGAACAATGAGTCTTTCCTGAAGTGACATTTGAAGTTTCCAGGAAGAAGATGGGGCCCCACAACAACAACTCTACCTGGTTGATATGACGTCATGATACTGATAGCGCTACTACAAGACCTGTTTTGGGTACCAACTACACAAGACGATCCCAACTTGGTTAGCTGAAATGGTGCACATCTTGTACAACATTCTGGCCAGACCTCCACAAAATACTCAGAGACTATTTGCAATTTTAAAAGACATTGATCTTGAAATTTAACCATCATTTTACTTTCACAGGATCCCCCAGAAAGAACGTCGCCCCCATGACAGCTGGAAGTAATTCTAGAGGACGACGTCCCCTCTCCCAGTAAAGTTTGCCCCTGGGTTTAGGGACATCATTTAGGGGTTGGGAGGGTGAGGGAGGAATTTTATAAGCTCAGTGATCATTTTGAAAAAAAAAAGGGATTGATGGGATAATAGATTTATAATTGTGAGTTACTGTTTTTAGACAAATATATTGATATCGATTTTTGTATATTGATACAAAGTTAAATTATATTGACTATTGTATGCATGCATGTTTCTACCTCTGTTTAAAACATTTTTTATGTATTGACATATATTGTATTGATATATATATATTGTATATATTTACCATATTGCAGTGTACATTTCTACCTCTGATTAAGATACTCATATATTGTTTGTATATTGATATATATTTACCATATTGCAATGTATATTTGTACATTGTTTATATTTGGAGGTCATTGTCCTTATTTGTTTCACAGTCGTTTATTGTCTTAGTCTTTAAGTTAGATAGATATTGAGAATTATATAGATTATAGTCATCTAAGTTTGTCATTTATAATTAGACTAATCAGGTTCTTTAGATATATAGAGATTACACTCAGTATAGACAGACGGTCTTCGACCTCTTCAAAGAGCTGTAGAAAATGGCCTTTAATCTAACTCAGAGTTTTGTGGTAGTGAGACACAATTGCTCCTGGCAACACCGCTCTATTCCCGAGAGAATGTTGAGCACCAACGACACTCCACCTGGAGCCTTTTCTTTTGGCAGACCTGGCCTTGGGGCAAAGAAATGCCCATACCTCAACCACTGACAGAGATACAGAGCGTGCATCAATGGATAAAACAGGACTGTCATATCCTGCCAAGACAGGGTAAGATAGTTTTGAAAAGTTGCTTGCCTTTGAAAATGGTATGTCAGTTATGTTAGGCCTTAGCCAAAGTTGGTTGCTTGACGCTGCAAACATGACTTTGGGTGATTGCCCAGGTAGCTAGTTGTCTCTGTGATTTGTTGCATGTTTTGGAAGTTGTTTTACTGAACTTCCTAATTACTCAGGTAACATTATTTCCCTTCTCAGATCTTCGATGGGGTTGAAGACTATATAAATGTAGTTACTTTTCTCTCATGACTTGGCCAAGTTATTTATTATACAAGACCTAAGCTAGTTAGAATAGGATATTTGTACTTATTGTATATAATTTTGTAGTAGGTTTAGAACTTTCTTACTTAAACAAAAGGGGGAGGTGTTGCGGGAGGTCCTTCCGCCCCTCCAACCAATAGCTGCTGAGATACCAGCCCATTGGGGCGTGGTTTCTCTCCCTTTAAAAGAAGTGGCTATTTCCTTTCTCTCTCTCTTCACTTCCTGCTCCGCTGGAGACTAGACTCCCTTCCTTGTTGCGCAGATGGCTGTTGTCCGGGACGGTGGTTTGTAAGTTTTCCCTTTTTAAATAAATAACATCCTATTAATTATAACTCCAAACTGGTGTGGCATTGTTCGTGACTTACGCCTTCATTTTGGCGCCCAACGTGGGGCTCGAACCCACGACCCTGAGATTAAGAGTCTCATGCTCTACCGACTGAGAAAGGATTTTTTTTACTCAATGAAAATTTCC
>CADCXT010004519.1:0-149650 GCA_902806775.1 Microtus agrestis | reverse complement strand
ATTTTCCCAGTTCTACATGTCCCCAGAGACCATTTGCAAAGTTATGATGAAGTCAATCACCAGTCCTCTGTAAAGTGAAACACTGTCTTAGTTTGCTCACTACAATTGTGATTTAAAAAAAAAAAAAAAGAAAAAGAAAAACCACAGTGAGTAACAGTACTTGAGGGGAGGGGAGGATTTATTTGGCTTATATTTTTATATTACAGTCCATCATCAAAGCAGAAACCTGCTCAAAGCAGAAACCTGAAGGCTGGAATTAAAGCAGAGGCCATAGAAAAGTGCTTGCTCCCCATGACTTGCTCAGCATGCTGTCTTATATAAGCCAGAACATTAGCCCAGGGGTGGCCCCACCCACAGTTGGTTAGGCCCTCTCCCATCAATAATTAAATAAGAAAATTTTTCACAGACTTGCCTATGGTCAATATAAAGGAGGCGCTCTCTCAATTGAGGTTCCACTTCCTAAATGACTCTACCTTGTGTCAAACAGACAAAAAACAAGAACAACAAAACCTGACACACTAATCAGGCCACATATATTAAGGAAAATAAATGCCCAATTTAGACCAGAAATGTGAATAGTCATGACAATACCCTATAGCCACAACAGCAAATACCTAAGAAGGAAAATATATGCAATTCACTGCTTGTTATGCAATTGTCTATTGACTATTTTATGTATAAATAAAAAATGATGCTATAATCATTTATCATTTGACTCATATATTTGGTTGAGATTTAACCAGTTTAAATAAAAACAAAATCTTGCTTGGTAAAACCATTAAAGGTCTTTCAATTGAACAGCATAGCCCTCTGAGATTATGCCTTTCAAATAGAACCTGTGGTCAGTCACATCGAGGAACAGTGGCTTCCAGGTGTCCTGTCCCTTCTGCCTGTTAGGAAATTCTCCTTATGTATTACCCAAATCTATCTGCTCCCCATGTCTTTGATATGATAGCTTTCCAGACATTTCAAACACTGCATTTTTCCCTGTTGGGTTTGTTTGTTATACATTATAAATGTCTTCCTAAGTCATTGCCTGAGCATCATATAGCATGTGTTATTTCTTTTGTAATCCCCACCATACCTTTCACGTCTCTATTTCTGTCCTCCCTTTTTTAAGACATACTTTCATATGCCTTTAATCCCAGCAGTCAGGAAGCAAAGGCAGATGAATCTCTATGAGTTCAAGGCCAGTTTGGTCTATAGAGTGAGTTCCAGGGCAGTCATGGATTTCCTGGAACAAAGAACCTCTGTCTTGAAAAAAGAAGGCACAGACTCACTATATAGTCCATGCTGACTTCAGATTATCATTTCTTCTACCTCTGCCTAAGTGCTGGGATCAAAGGTATGCATCACTATCCCCAGCTGCACTTTCAACCCAGGACATTGCACATGTTAGCAAATATTCTACCATTTAGCTACATGCCCAAGCCAGCAAAAGACTTTTCTATTTATTTAGAATGAGCAAAACTATTTTACTCCATACAATGTCAATAGATAAAGCTGGAAAAGTAAAGAATACAGTCTACAGTCAAATGAATTCTCTATGAAAACTCTAGGCTATGTAAGCCAAATAGTCTTCTTTCTCAGCAGTTTTCCACGCTTAATATGCTCATATGCCCTGTGAAATTATAGGGGAAGGAAATAATCAGTGTTTCCCAAACATTCTGCTACATAGCTTGTCATAAAGATTAATCCCACGTTTGTGTTTATGTGTGTGTGTGTGTGTGTGTGTGTGTGTGTGTGTGTGTGTGTGTGTGTTTCAATAAAATTTTATTGACAAAAACAGACTGTGGGCAGGATTTGACTCATGGACTGAACCCCAATGACTCCATAAACTCAAGTAAACACTAATTCTTAAAAATACCATTGACTTCTAAGTTGGACTGCCTTGAGTTCCATATTTAATCTTCCACTTTCTGTGTGATTTTGAGGACATTCCTTAACCTCCTAGAGACCTCTGCTGACACTAGAGTTGTGCTGCCTGCCTCATGCTCTTGCTGGGAGAAAGCATGAGCTATGCAGTAATTGACATGATAGGTAGTTCACAGTTAGTTATGACAGTCATACTTCCACCTTCACAACTTTATACCCAATAGAACCATCAGCTCATGGTAGAGTTCTGGGTTCAACCTCAGCACTGCTTGAGGGCAAGCATATTGGTGTGAATCTGTAATCTCAGCATTCTGGAGGTCAGAGCAGTAAGATCAGGAGTTCAAGGTTATCCCCAGTACAAATGTAGTTAAAGGCCCACCTGTCTCAAAAACAAACAACAAACAATTCTGAGTGAATGTTTGTATCTCATTCTTGCTTCTTTCTCCATTCAAGGAAATTTTTAAAAAATAATAAAATAAAGTTATGTTATACATTATGCCAGGAATAGAAAAAGGAAACATAGACAGTCCTTGGATGACTATGTACCAGATCAGGAGGGATCAGATAGGAGCCCCCTGGACTGTGGGACCTACTTCTTGTGGGAATGAAAGAACCAAAAGAGATAAAAAGCAAATTCTGAAGAACAAGTATGGACTTCCCAGATTATCTTTTCAAACTATTGTAACATTCAAACTGGATCCAATTGTTGGGGTATTCCAAAAGAGAGAACAAAATCAGAGTCAGCAGCATGGAAAGCTACTGGATCAACCTTAGTAATGCTGAAATTACCCTAATATCCTCTGTAATGGCTAAAGGAAATCAATATTCAAGTCACACAAACAGAGAATTCAGACATGGCCATCATCACCATCACTGTCAGGAAAAAGAAGGGTCCCAGGTGGAACAGAAAGGGAGCTCTGAGCCTGCATAGTAGTTAGAAGAGTAAAGTCTAATGTGTACTTTCTGTCCCCCACACCCACACCCTACCCACCCTCATTGTCCTGCTGGGAAACTCTAACAGAGCCAATCTATGAGGTATCAAGCTTTCTCGTGTGTAAAATGTCTCAAATGTTCTTCCCAATAAGTTCCTTATATCTCAGAACCATCTGTAACCAGTCACTTGGCGTGAAAGGATCACACCTTTTTTGTGTGTGATGCCAGGGAGGGAAATAAAGCCTGATGATGATAGGAGAGACTGAGTGGGAGGCAGATTACCACATGACTGTCATCCAAGGCAGTCCAAGAGCACACACTGTCTAGCAGCTGAGTGTGCACACATAAGACAAGGTCGAAAAGAGGGCAAGCATGTACAGGAATATGTCAGAACATAGGTCCCATACGGCTGCCAGAGGGCTTTCAAACAAAGTGAAACTGTTTTCAGCATCAGTATATGTATCAAAATACTGCATTAAAAATCATTCATTGTTTATTTGAAATTTAAATCTAAGTTATCCCTTCATAACTTTGGTAAATCCAGCAGCCCTACTGTAGATTTAGCTACTCACAAGCACAACAGGTACAGCAGATAACTCTCATTGTTCAACATTTTATTTAGGATCAGTCCCATGTATGCAAACTTGATTCACACTTCTGGAAGAATCAACTTTATTTGATAACAACATATCAAGGTCAGAGTGTTCCTAGATAAAAACATCTGAAAAACATATGCACAAAATTATTTCTCTTCGCTACTTATGCAGGCAGAATATTAATTCAATAAACATCTTTGGCATTAACCTGACCTAGATCCAAATCTCAAATCGATGGTAACTCAATGTGTGACCTTAGCCAGGATACATTTGTTTCATTAGTCTCACATTCTTTGCAAATTGGGGACACTCACATTTAGCTCATGGAGAATTCTTATGGAGATACAAAATTACCAGTTTGAGAGAAGAAGAAAGTACCAATCAAGGATCATTAAGGTTATTTTGTGGGTTTGTGGAGAAATGCACCCATTTTTCCTAAGTGATTGATGTGGGAGAACAGAATAAATGTGCTTGTTATTGCCTCCATGCCTGCCCATAAAAGTCATGCAGATAAGAAAGGTGAGGCCAGGCATGAGAGGAGAGAGTGTCCCAGGCAGGTGGTAATGGGGCTAAAGAAGAGGAAAACTGAGAGGCTACATTAAGAATTTCCACCTACAAACCTGATTCTGCACTTGAAGAAGGTAAGGAAAATATCCAGGTTTCTAAACCAGTATGAGGATTCCAACATTGCAGCTGTGGGAAGAGGGGAAGGGATCATTCACTTAACTTTTTCATTCTGTCACAGAGACTACCTCTGCTTCCATATTTCACCCTAAAGACAGTTTCTGAACTGAGTCTTTCTAGTGTTGCTGCCCTTTATTGTCTTGACAGCAATAATATAAACTTTCACACTCAAAATGAAGAACTGATTCCTTAAATCAGTTTCTGTTTCTTCATTCCCATTCTAGTAAGCACAAGGAACTGAATCTCACACCCAGAGACCAGTCTTATGCCCCTGCTTCCCCAGGACTACATCCAAGTCGCATTCAGGGTCTTAAAATATGCCTTCGGGTTAGAAGAGGAGGGAAATGGAGGAGAGGCTGCGGGTCTCTCAGAAATATCCTGGATCCTATTTCTGCACCTTTGGCTGCTCTGTGATCCCTACTGCACTTCAGTTTGGCAGTCGATAAAAACATAGAGTGCAACAAAAAGAAATCATTGAATGTTAATTGAATATTGATAAAGAAAGATGAAAAAAGTTAATTAGTTACTTAGTTGCTAAGGTAACACCCCCCATAGGAAAGAAATTATCTTCAGATTAGTGCTATCTTAAAAAGAAAACTATACGATTATCTTTCCTTTTGAAAAGAAAGAGCCAGTTGTGATGGTGCATGCTGGTAGGATTTGCTGAAAGAGGAGGCAGGAGGATCATGAGTTCAAGGCCAGCCTGGACTACACATGAATAAGAAAAGAGAGAGAGAAAGAAAGAAAAGAAAAAGAGGAGGGAGGAAGAGAAGAGAGGAAGGAGGTGGGAGAGAGAGGGGGGGAGGAAGGAGGGAGGGAGAAAGTACAGAAAGAAGGAAGAAAAAAAGAAAAAGAAAGAAAGAAAAAAAAAAGAAAGAAGGAAGGAAGGAAGGAAGGAAGGAAGGAAGGAAGGAAGGAAGGAAGGAAGGAAGGAAGGAGGGAGGGGGAGGGAGGGAAGGGAGGGAAGGAAAGAAGGAAAGAAAAAAGGAAGGAAGGAAGGAAGGAAGGAAGGAAGGAAGGAAGGAAGGAAGGAAGGAAGGAAGGATTAAATCAAAGCAGAACTGGACTTGACAGGTCTTGCAGAGGGACTTCCTGGAGCAGACTGAGGTCAATCCTAAGAGGCCAGGGGATCATCTTCTTCAGGGAAAGCTAGTTACTTCCTCAGATGTGAGCTGAAAGCTAAGGAAGGATGCTAGATAGCCAGACCTCAGGTGAGCCAGCAGTAAGGGAATGACTAAACATATAAAACCCTCGGGCAGGGCTGAGGATGCAGCTCAGTTGGTAAAGGACTTGATGTACAGTCATGAAACAGTGTAAAGGGGAAACAGGTATGGTGGCCTGCATTTATGATCCAACAGCCAGAAAATGAGACAAACGGTTTGTGGGTGTTTCCTGCACAGGTAACCTAGTCTATTAAACATACCTCAAGTCAAAGACCTTATCTCAAAAAAAAAAAAAAACAATGGCTAATACTGAGGGTCACCACCTGATCCTCTGGCAGAAGGAAAGCTTCACTGAGTCAAGAAGATGCTTGCAAGTTTAGAGAATGTGGTACTTTCCTGGTCTCTTAGATCTGGGTTGAACTAAATCCCCTCTCCAAAAGATATACTGATGTTCTAATCCCCAATGCTTGTGAATGCTAACTCACTAAGTATGAGGGACTTTGACTATTCCAGCAAGTATGGATGAGGTCATTTAAGACAGCTTCACTCCAGTATAACTGGTGGACTTAGAAGAGGAGCATGTCTGTAGAGAGGAAAACACTGAACCAGAGGGAAGAAGCCACATGAGGGGAGAAGCACAGACTGGAGTCTCACTGCCACAAGCCAAAGAATATTCTGGGAAGAAGAGGAGGAAAGGCCCCCATCCAGACTGCCTCTGACTTGAGTAAAGCTCCGGATACGGAAGGTCACATCACATCCAGTCTGTGGGTTGGTGGTTGTAAGGCCTACATCTCATCCCATCCTGTAAAATGGCCTATGTCCTGCACAGAAGCTTATTTTAGTCTTTTATGAGAGTATATGTGAAATTCTATTTATTTTCATGATATAAAGGCTATAAATAGTGTTTCAAAGGGTTTTGCTCATCTGTACTACACTTGGTTGTTCGTTTTAAATGAAGGCGTGAATCAAGTGTCTTCACTGTCCCCAACACATATTTACAAAAGAACCTTGCCTGGCACAGCGTTGAAAGCCAGAAGTACTGGGGTCCTTCATTCTGGGATAATCACACAATCTTATCAAATTCAATTTCCAGGAACTCAGGACATTTCTTATTCTAGTCTGTATTAAAGTTTCCTAGAAAACATTAAAATTTAGATTCAGCCAGAGATTTTCTGAAATGGAACTTGGGGGGAAATGAATTGTGAGTAAATCTTCAAGGAGAGTGTGACACTGTGCATACATACTGATTTCAGACTTTCTCTGGCCTTCAGAAGGCTAGCAGGATAAGTGGCTCCTAGATTTTGGCCACATAGCTCATTGGGATTTTGTTAGAGCAGGAAAACTAATGCAGACAGTCAATGAGGGAGGACAAGGAACACACAGATCTGCCCAGTACTGGGATCCCAGCTCCCAGCCTGCTTATTAAAAGTAAGCCTTAGAAGCTGGGACGTAGTGGTGCATGCCTTTAATCCCAGCACTTGGGAGGCAGAGGCAGGCGGATCTCTTTGAGTTTGAGGCCAGTCTGGTCTACGAGAGCTAGTTCCAGGACAGGATCCAAAGTGACAGCAAAACCCTGTCTCGAAAAAAGAAAGAAAAAACGAAAGAAAAAAAGAAAGAAAGAAAGAAAGAAAGAAAGAAAGAAAGAAAGAAAGAAAGAAAGAAAGAAAGAAAGAAAGAAAGAGGAAGGGAAGGGAAAGGAAAGGAAAGGAAAGGAAAGGAAAGGAAAGGAAAGGAAAGGAAAAAAGAAAGACTAAGCCTCAGATAAGGAAGTCTACTAGCACAGGATCTGAATGAATTTTCACCAAGTTTTCATGCCTAGCCAACAAGTCTTCCTATCACTGAGAGCATCCAGGCACAGATCGTTTAACATTTTAGTAAAAGAAAAACATAATTTCTTCTATGTACGTTTTCTCAGGGTGTCACCTAAACTACCTGGGCAACACCTCCTTCTTTCCCCAGTTTAGCAGGGGAGGGGGGGGGGAGGGATTTGACAATTGTCTCCTTCACTTTAGCTGCCCAAATACTTGGCTCTGCATAAGGGTGTGGTAATAAGGCAGTTGCCAAGCAAAACTAAATGCTTGAACCCAAGCCTATCAAAGCTGTCACATTCAAACTGACCCTCAGCCATTCACACTGGTAGAAAAAGTGCTGAATGGACAGCTATTGAGGGCTAAGCAGGAAGAGAGAGGAGTCTTTTTGAGGATGATCAGGAGTTCAGGGTCATTCTCTGCTTCAAGTCAAGTTTGAGGATAAGCCTGGGCTTGTGTGTGTGTGTGTGTGTGTGTGTGTGTGTGTGTGTGTGTAATATATATATATATATATATATATCTATATATATATATATATATATATATATATATAATAAATTATATTATATATATATAATCCGATTTGATATTTCTACTTCAAGTAACTAAAATTTGAAAACCATAGCCAAAGGTAAAATAAAATATTTATCCTCACATTTCATCTCTCCAAATAAGACCAACCTAAGGGTGACACCTTGGCTCTGTTAACCTATTCCCTGAGTTCCAAGACAAAAACAATCCAGTCCTGCCTGGTTCCTCTGGAACAAGTGTGTTCTTACTGGTGTGCCAGTCTGCGAATGAACAAGTGTCACCATAAGCTGTGGAAAAGCCAGCAGTTTGGGTTCCCCTCCCTCCAGCTTAGCAAATCAACACATAAATAATATATTTGGCACCAAAATAGAATGGTATTAGCCCACTTCAGAAGCTCACATTTGGCAGGAACTGCTATAGTGCGTGAGATTCAAGCTGTGGGTGAGATTCTAAATGCACCTAATAACTTCGCCTGTGAGAAATCAGGCAGAGCTGGCCTCCAAGTGGCTTGTTTTAATGATTTATTGAATATCTCTTGAGGTCAGAAGTTTATGATTTGCCATTTTTAAAATGCACTGCAGCAAATGGATGCGATTTGCTTTACAGGAACTGAGTAGTTTTCTAAGTGCATTTTGAAGTGGGGAAAACCAACACAAAAGCCTGGGTCCACTCGAACTAGCTCCAGTCTAGATAAGCAGCTTCCTGAGGGACTGGGGGCAGTGCAGAGGGGTGGGGACTGTCCTTCACTCAGACACTCTTTGTTATCTGCTTGAAGCGTTATTCCAGCTGCATAACTTTATCTCTGGAACCACTATTCCCATTGAGAGGTCAGGAAATTCAGCTAGCCTTCTCAGTCATCTCGCCCATGAGAATTCAAGTGCATTTTGATGTTTTCTGTTGGAAGTATCTATGTAGCATTCACACCTTTCCTGTTGTGGTTAGAGTCACAGATAGAAAATATGAGCCTTAGCTGAGGACTTAATCCTAAAGCCAAGTTCTCTGCCCCAACCCCTGCCAAAGGATCATATTCCTTCAGTTGTGGGTGTATGCTAGCTACTTCTCTCATTTGAGAGAGGTATGTTCACTCATTTAAGGTAGAAAAATAATGTACAACCTTATATACAAATAATGTAAGCAGCTGAGCTCAGTGGCTAAGAGCACTTTCTGCTCTGTCTGAAGACCCAGGGTTAGCTCGCAAAACCCACATGTCAGTTCACAACTGTATGTAACTTCACTTTCAGGGACTCCAACACCATCTTCTGACCTCTGCCAGCAGCAGGTGTACATATGGTGCATAGACACACATGCAAACAAAACATCCATATATGTGTAACTTAAAAACAGACAGAAAACAACAAAATCAATAATGCTATATTGGACTGAGGCCAAGCATCAGTTAGGAAGCTGTCATCCTAATAAAACAAAAAAAAAAGTCCTGAGTTCCATCCCAAGCAGCACGTACAGTAATCGAGTTGACACACACCTGTCATCCCAGCACTCAGGAAGTAGAAGCAGGAGGATTGGGAGTTCTAGGTTATCTTCAGCTACATGCTGCTTAGTAAGCTTGAGGCCAGCCTGTGATCTTTTCTCAAAATGAACAAGTAAATAAATTTCGAGGATTAAAAAAAGTCACACCTCTGAATGCTGTCTCTCCCATAGACCCACCCCTGCCTCCTAGACAAATTCATGTATTTGTTATTTAAATAAAAATGAATTTATTCTACTAGGTCTTGTTCTGAGGTCTGGAACATAAAAATTATGTAGTAGAGACAGATGGTTGCCATGAATATTGGTGTCTGGATAGGAAAAACAATCTGAAGAGCAGTTGCATTTGGTGTGATTGATACCAGAATGTCATCAATGGCCACATGGAGGCCCTGTCCATGGTCCTATCCATGGGAAGGTGGGCAGGCTGAGCAAGCCAGAGAGTAAGCCAGTAAGCCGCAGTCATCCATAGTCCAGCTTCTACTTTCAGGTTCTTGCCTGACTTCTCTCAGAGCTCCTGCCGTGACTTCTCTCAATAATAGATTGAGAGGTGAGAGTTGTAAGATGAAATAAACTTTCCTCCCCCAGCTTGCATTTGTTTCAGCACAGCAAGAAGAAATCAAACCAAGACAGAGATATTCAGAGGGGATGCTGAAGCCTGGCTTGGTATTAACAACAATGTGGAATTTGAGTTATACACACAGTGAACTTCAGAATACACACAATGGTGTGCATTTCTCTGTGAGGCTGGATCCATAATACAAAAGTGGAATTGAGACACCACAGGCCCAGAAGTTAGAAAGACCCTGGAACCTCACAAGTGCAAAGCTTTGGGCATAAGACAAAGATGGTGACAATAAAAATGATGAGAAATGAGGCTGGAGAATTAAGAAAGATGCTGGGAAGGCTGAAATTTTGTTTAAAGATGAGAAGTCATTGATCATTTATGTCAATATTACATGATCCTACATGCATTGCTAAGAGGCAACACTGTGGACAGGAGATTAGACAAGTTAATGAGAAATTCAGAGGAATCATTAAGAAATTAATGGGGTCAAAATATGTCTTAGTTACTTTTCCTGTTGTTGTAATAAAAACACCCAATAAAAGCAACTTACAAAAGTAAGAGTTTATCTTTTTTCACAATTCCAGGGTGCAGGCTATCATGATGAAAAAGGATAATTGCAGGGACTTGAAGTAGCTGATCAAGTTGCACTTCCAGTCAGGAAGCAAAGAGCAATGGATGCTAGCATTCAACTTGCTCACTCCCTTTTCTGGAGTCCAGGAGCTCTCAGCCCAGGGAATGGTGCCACCCACATTTATGGTTGACCTTTCTACTTCAACCTTATCAAGATAAACACTCCCCCACAGGCATGCTCAGAGGCTGACCTAATCTAGACACTCCCCCACAGGCATGCTCAGAGGCTGGCCTAATCTAAGCACTCCCCCACAGGCAAGCTCAGAGGCTGACCCAATCTAAACACTCCCCCACAGGTGTGCCCAGAGGATGACCTAATCTAAACACTCCTCCACAGGCAAGCTCAGAGGCTGACCTAATCTAAACACTCCCCCACAGGCATGCTCAGAGGCTGACCTAATCTAAACACTCCCCCACAAGCATGCTCAGAGGCTGACTTAATCTTCATCCCCCAACAAATGTGCCCAGAGGCTTGCCCCCAAGTGATTCTAGATCCTGTTATGTTGACACTCAAAATTAATGTCACATAATGGAAGAAAGTGAACAAAATCAACTAGCTTTTAGAAGGAGGTGTGCAAGGCTTGCTCAAATGGAATGTAGAAATAAAAAGAGAAATATGTGGATCTGACTCCCAGATCTCAGTCTCAGTAATAATGAAAAAATTGTCATTCCTCAAAATAGAGGACACACTGAGAGGGGCAAACTTAAGGCAGAATTTTATGTTTACATTTGTGTTAACGTAACACCTGAGGAGGGAGAATTTTAGATCAATCATATCAACCTTTTGCCTCCTTGGGAAAGATTCCATTGTTGTTCCTGGAAGAGTAACTTGGCTATTCTGATAAAAATCAAATATAAAAGCACCTCTTACCCTCAGGAAAGGTGTTTAAAACCTGCCCCTCATAGTCTGGGAAAAACAGCCCTTTTCTTTTAGCAGATGTCTTGATTTTACTTAAAAAGAATTATAGATATCAGGAATTGGTTTTCTTTTTTCCTTTTCTTACTTTTTTTAGACCAGGTCAGTTTTGGAACATTTAGACAAATCAGAATTAGCAGGAAGAAAAATAAGTAGAATTTCTATTAAGCCAGCAAGAGGGTATCTTAGCTGTTAAAGAACATAACAGGTTTGACTCCATGTATTAAAAATAACTCACGTCTGGCTAGAGTTAATGCAATAGCTCTACTTTTATTAATATTTAAAGTCTCCCATAGGAGGGAATGCCAACAACATTCATATATTGCTACACATGTCCATTTGTTCATTTGTTTTCCAAAATGATTTTGTAATTATGGGAAACATTTGGTCTTTCTGCCAGCTCTTTACCTATCTCCTTTATTCTGACTACAGAACTTCTTTGGTCAGTGTATTGTATTATGCAAACTACCCCATGCTTTACAGAGGAGTGTGGTGTTGATCCCCATGTCCATGTGGACCCAGACACATAAGAAAGTTTTGCTGTGGAAGGGCAGACTTGCTGTGACATATCACTTACAAGAAAGGCTTGACTTAGCTTAGTTTCAGAAGTGTCATTTTCCACATCCATCTTGGGCCCTGTGCCGAGGGCATTTTCTTTTCTCCCTCTTTTATAGAGATTTTTTTTTTTTTTTTTGGTTTTTTTTGTTTTGGGGGGGTTTTTTTTTTTTTTTCCCCTTTTTTTTTTTCCCCCCTTTTTTTTTTTTTTTTTCCCCCCCCCCCCTTTTTTTTTTAAATTAGGAAAAACAGTTTTTTTTTTTTTTTTCCAAAGAAATCAACAGATTGATATTTGACACTCCCACATCAATGGTGGGACAGAGGGAAAGAGAAACCTGCCAGTGTCTCAGAATCACCTTTAAAGTTTTGCTCCAATTACTCTAACTTCCCACACCAAGTCCCATAAAATATAAGGTTCACTCCCTCCCAAATACACCCTAAGCTATAATTAAAAAAGTCTTAAAACATAACTTTTGGGGAAATGTTTGAGATGTGACCCATAGCAAACTGTATCAAAACACACCTTACACTTGCATACATACCTCAGTATTGGCAGAAGATACAAGATAATCCCACACTAATTCAGAATTACATATAATAAAGGGTTATTTATTTAGGGAAAATTTACAGATTACTGTCTTAAATCACAATCCTTTGCATGAACAGGAACAGGAACAGAGTCTAGCAGCCGGAAGTGAGAGCTGGAAGCAAGAGAGAAAGTGCAGACTTTACAGCTGCATTTATAGTATAAGAGACCATGCCCAAGTGGGCTGGTATCTTAAAGACTATTGGCTGAAGTAGCAGAAGGATCTCTCACAGCACCTCCCCCTTTTGTTTTAATAAGAGAGTTTTAAACACTATACAAAATTATATACACTAGGAACAGATATCAAGTACAAGATTAGAATTACAACCAGCATAAATAATATTAAGCAAGGAACATATGCTAAATGTTTTCATAAACATTCTATCCTAAGGAGTCTAAGTCTTGTATTGGAAATGGCTTGGCTAGATTATAAGAGGACAGTAACTATAACTATGACTATATAATCTTCAACCTATTGAAGTCCTGAGAAGGATGATAATATTACTTGGGTAGGGAGGAGGTGCAATCAAGCATCTTCCAAAATGTATAGTAGATGAAAGAGACAACTAGCTGCCTAAGCAATCATCCAAAGTCTCATTTGCAATGTTGCAATTTGCAACCAACTTTGGCTAAGTACTATAGTAACTGACAGCCCATTTTCAGAGGCAGGTAATTTTTCAAAACCATCTTACCCTGTCTTGGCAAGATTTGACAGTTTTTTTCTTGTTTCCTGCTTGTCCAGTCCAGACATTGTACACTTTAACAGGTGTTGAGGCATGAGTAGTTTTATCCCAAAGGCCAGTGGTGCCAAGAAGAAGACAAACTCCAAGTGGAGTTTCTCTGGTACTCAATACTCTCTCGGGAATAGATCAGTGCTGCCAGAAGCAATTGTGTCTCACATCAACAGAATCCTAAGTTATTTAAATGCCATGTTCTACAGATCTTTGAAGTGGTTGAAGGTTACCATTATATGCAGAATACAATCGCTATGTATCTAAAGAACCTAAACAGTCTGACTAAAATTATAACAAACATGAATGACTATTACCAATAATACTTAATACCTATAATAATTTAAAGATTAAGACTTCATATCAGAATATTTAAAAATCTTTATACAACTGTGAAGGAAAGGGGGACATGACATCAAAATGTAAACAGTGTATAAATACCTTAATCAGAGGTAGAAATATATAATGTAATATTATAAATATATTCTAAAACTGCATCAAGATACAAAATGTCTTAAACAGAGGTAGAAACATGAATACATACAATATGACAAAATATTTTTGCATAGGTGTACAACTATTGTAAACAGAAATAACAAATATAGTTTGAACTTGTATCAATATACAAGAAACTATACCAGTGTAAACTGTCCATAATTATTTACTTTATTACTCACTATTATTATTAGTGTGAATAAATTCACATGAAATTTTCTATTATCCCATTCAATTTTTTCCTTTTTTGAGTTATCTAAGATTACATAATTTTCACCCCAACTCCCAACACTATGCAAGTAATACATAACCCCTAAATGGTGTCTCTAACTGTGAGGACAAACTTTGTTGGGGCTGCATTTTCTTCCTGGAAGCTTCAAGGATTACTGCGGGAAAATCTACTGTTCATTGTGGAAAACTTAAACACTGTTCAATGAAAGATACCATATAAACAAAATGGGCATGGGGAAAAGGAAAATATTCTCTTAAAATCTGTCTTCTTTCTGTCCCATACCAGATGACTCCTAACATGAGGCAGAAATTTTGAATTTTTCTTTTAACAACATTCTTGGATTTAGAGAAGGATAACCATTGTCCAACTCCAAAGCCAGCTCTTATTCTTAAGCAGAGGTGTATATGTGTCGAAATAATTAAATTTTACCATGTAGATGATAAGGCATCATAAAGCAGGTTTCTCTTTGCTTGTTGATTCTTTCTGGATAGCTATCTTTTTTATCTTTAGGCATCTAGATGTCCATTTTCCTGTAAAGACAACAACAGAACCCTGCCCCAACCCTTATGAGGTTTTCTTCCTACCTGTATGGTTGTCACCTCTGTGGATGAGCTGTCATTTCTCTTTCTCAAGATGTTTCTTTTTCAAACTGAATTTTTATTAATTTTGATGGTATTCATAGCTTTTTTTCTCAGTTTCCGTCTGAGAGATTTTTGACCATAGACAATAACATTTGTGAAGAAGAGACCTATGAACATCAAAAAAAAGTAATATACATGTGACACAGAGATCCTAAAAGTTTGGCGCTGGCTAAATTTTTGCAGCTGTATTTCTGAAAGAGAATCCTGCCTCCATCTTCCAGGAGTCTCTATACAATGTGCAAGCTGTTGTGCTTTAGTGATAGAACCTGAATTGATGGCTCAGTTCCCTGGTGTTCCAGTTGGAGCCTCCTCCATTCCTAGCCTGGCCTGGCAAGAGCCCTGCTGAGTAGCAGACTGAAGACTCTGGAGTTAGCCTTAAGACAGCTCTAGGGATGTCCTGAAGCCCTACCATGCTGCTGGAATCACAGTCAAAGTCCACAATTCTATTTTGTTAGGTCCAAAGAAAAACAATGGGTTCTGGCTTGGCCACTTCAGTGCTATTCCAGAAGACTTTAACCCAAGCATATCATGCCGAACACCAAATCAGGCTTGACAAATATTATAGAACAATGGTCTCTATTGTCCTGCAGGTTGGTCTACTAATTAAAGAGAGTATTGTCAGCATTGCTTTTCTATAAACTTGGTGTGTATAAGCCAAGAGCTGCACTTGGTCTGCAGGTCCTAGCCTGGGGTTAGAGCCTTGGGATCTCATTTTTAGCCACCATCTGGACACTGGACTCCATAGTGAGCACTGTTTGCATATTAAGACACTTTTAACTATGCCCTCCTCTACCTACAGCAGATGCTGTGCACACAAATGAGAAGCCTTAGTGCTCTCTTCCCTGTTCATCTGACTCTCGGATTTAGGTTCTGGAGTGGAAAACAACAAAGCTGGGCCAGAATTGAAAAGACAGGCTGGAAACCAGTTGTGATCTCGTGGGACACAGAGGCAGAGATCAAGCCTCGAGAGGTTTTCACATGGTGAGATCAACCAGTTCTATGGATTCATGTGGTTCTGTAACATCCTTGAGCCAATTATTGTATATCATTGAATAATGAAGTAACAATAGCAAGAACAATGCAAAATTCACCATGTTTCCATTTACTCCTAAGTCATGTAGGCCAACCTTCATGCCCCTCATTTGGAGTCCAAAGTACCAAAAGGGAATTAGCAGCCAGCTGCTTCATCTAGGTCGACTGGGGCATTATTTGCAATGCCTTCCTGGCTTTGAAATACCCAACATAATGCTAAAGAACTGCAAATGTCTGAGCACTACAGATAATCTAGTTATTAAGCTATCAATAAATCAATGATGCAGTGGAATCATACATAGCTATAATTAAAGTTTATCTTTCTATAAAGCCATCCTCTTGTTTAGCAAAAGAAATACTTAGAACATCAACACTTGTCTTACTCTGCCCTTTCCCCAGCTTCTTCTCATACACTCTTTTATTCCAGCTGATCCTACACTAGTTCCCAGAGACTTCCCAATCAGGGACACCCAAAGAGAAACAAATAACAGAATCAGGACCTGGAACAATTCCACTTTTTGTCAGGGGTAATTGTGAGCAGCTATCTGAGCTACTGTGCTTTGCTCTTTCTGGAAATGTTTGCATAATTTGACATTAGAATCCCAAGATGCTCACTTTTTGTTAATTTGGTGACTCCCCATTTTACCTCTGACTCTACTATTCCTGGCTGTGAAAATGAATTAAACAAATTAAAAAGCTGTGGCTTCTACTTACTGGACTGAAACTGGCAATGCAGACACAGGATGTCAACATATAGAACTCCATGAAAAACAATTACTACAGACAAGAGACACCCAACTCTCTGGGGGAGACACATTACCGTGTTCTCAGATTCTAGTAAAATCTCAACTGTGACCTACAGAGATGTTCTACTTACTGATAGTCTCAGCAATAATCCAGTTATTAAACTTTCAACAAATCAACAACATAGTAGTTATTGTCTTATAGTTAAAGTTTATTATTTTATGAGGGAGTTTGAATCACAAAGGCCACCATATGCTTTGTCCCTAGTTGATAGAACTATTTTGGGAAGGATTAGTAGGTGTGGCCTTGTTGGAAAAAGTGTGTCACCAGAGGTGTGCTTTGCACTTACAAAAGCCAAACCCCTTCTCTGCCTATTGTTTGTAGATAAGATGCAAGCTACTGAAAGCTACTGCCCAATGCCATGCCTGCTCACCTGTGATCCTTCCCACCTTATTGGGCTTGGAGTCAACCACCAAAACAGTATGCAAGCCCTCAATTCAAAGCTTTCTTTTCTAAGTTGTCTTGGTTATGATGCCTTTCTAGCAATGTAAAAGTAACTAAGACCGAGTCACATGTTTTTATTGGAAGGAGTTTGGAAATTCTATTGAAGGCAGGGAGAAAGTATGATTCAGTGCAGTGAAATGTACTATGCACCAATGTTCAGCCATATACCTTCAACTTGATATGAAGGGGAGTGCCTAAAGGAGCTTGATATCAATATGAGACAACAGTAAGTTAGGTCCAGTGCTCTATATTTTAACCTTTAAATACATTTTTATTTCTAGCTTGACAGTAAATTGCAACTTCAGCTGTATTGTAGGCTCATTCTTTTGTGGAAGTCTTCAGAGCATAAAGCCAAGTTTGACCTGAAGATCTCTGAGCCTTGACTGTTTGCTGTGTGCTTTAGACCCAGCATAAAAAAAGGAATACTAGATTTTTAATAATGGAAATAGAGGCTTCTGAAGTCCTCTGTATGCCAGAAAGGGGTTAGCATCTATGTGAGCACTTCTAGAATTAGACTAGTTTTCCTAACTACCTCCTCCATCTATCTGTTTGTCCTTTTCATTGTTTAGGAAAAAATAATTCAAAAGTCTTCAAAACTGGATATTCATACTTAGTCATAGAAAACAGATAGAATTATTTTTAATAATGTCTGTATTTAATTGCATGACAAAAAATGTTTTAGGACCATACACTTATTTTCAAGTAAAGCAACATTTTTATGTTATGAGAATCCATAGACCAGCTTCTGGAAGATACTAAAGAAGGGAGGTAGAGTAGAGAAAAGAACTCAAAGGCACTTGGTCTCTGGAATATGGGAGATATGGTGACTTCTTAGCGTGTGTGCAGCCAAGGACATCAGGTTTCCAGGAACATGTGGAATATTTGAAGAATAAAAAGGACATGGGCAGAAAAAAACATTAAAATGAACAGAATTCCCTCATAGGGAACAGGACAGGTCATCTGGATGAAAGGATTCCTATGTCCTTTGAGGACATGTGATTTTCAGCAGTCCTTCAGAAACTCCTCATATATATAAAGGTACCCATTGACAGAAGTTTCTGTCCTTCTCAGTTCCACACCCATTCAGTCCCAAAGAAACACACAGAAACCACATTAATTACACAACCATTCAGCCAATCACTCAGGCATATTCCTAGCCATCTTTTACATATTAAATTAACACATTTCTATTAATCTGTGTATCACCATGAGACTGTGAGTTACCAATAATATTCTGGCATCTTTCTTCTTTGGCAGCTACATGGCACCTCATTGACTCTGTCTACTCTCTAACTCTCTATCTCTGTTCACATTTCCCACCTGGCTTTGCTATGCTAAAGTCACTGGCTAAAAAGCTTTATTCATCAACAAATAAAAGCAACACATATATAGAAGGACATCGCACATTAAAGATCAAATACCATAGTTTGTAAAATAGGAACATGCAGTCTTGGGAGACAGATTAGAGGGGAATAAAGGCATGTCTATGAAAGCAACCCAAAACCAAATCCGCAGAACCCCCATAGAAGTCAGAAGCATAGCTGACTATTTATAATCCCAGCACTCCTACAGAGATGAGAGGCAGAAACAAAGGAAGCCCCCCAAATTCTATAAAGCAGTAAAATGACACATAGACACTAACTCAAACAAGGTGAAAGACAAGAATCCACATGCCAAGTTTACCTTTGGCCACACATGTGTCATGGCACACATACATTTTACACACATGAATAGACATAGCCACACACACAAAATGGCAACATAAAAAGAATTCCATTTTAGAAAATCCTATTTCTATTAATAAGTTTATTTTTTAAAGTATGGAGAAACATGAGCAAGTTTGGTTGGACTCTTGTACTCATCGTTGATTGACTGTAGAAGAACCACAGGTGAATGTGGATGAACCCTTGTGCTCATTGCTGACAGACTGTGTAGAATGACAACAGGTGAGTGTGGTTGGAACCTTGTGCTCACTGATGATGGGCCTCCCATTCTTCACTCCTTATGAGATGAAGAGACACACACTTCACTATGTCACCTCAAAACTGTAAGTGACCAGAGTCAATAGAATGCCATTGGTGTTAAGTTAACTTCATAACTGACTTTATGCAAAGCAAAACAGAGAAGAAATCTAGGAAATGGGTATATATACAATTTTCAAGCTGAACCAGGCTTTGACTGGTCAAACCCATGATAGACCTACAGAGAAGCAAAAAAGAACAATGTTTGGCTAGAAGCCACTCAGATTCTGGGGCAGGCCTTTATGCTTTTATTACAATAGCTTACTAGTATACTGATTGATAGCATGACTCTGAACTAATGATTCTTGCAAAATTTTCACTGAAGTTTTCCAGAGTGATGGTGATTCCAACTTAACTTGTTCAGGAGTGTCTTTATCAAGGAAAAATCCCCAAATCTCAGCAAACCAGAGATGTCCATCATCCATGAGAGTATATTTTCTTGGGTCTAGTGATGCTGGGATGGCTGTCCTCTGGTATTCAAGATGCAAAAGGTACCTCTGGTTTTTCCTGCTCAGCAACTGTGTAACTCCCCCATAACACCGACCCTCTATGAGTAACTTGCTTACCTATTTACCCTAAATTGTTTGTGACAATGGAGGCATCAAAGGGTGTTTCTAAAAACATTTTTTTAATTCAAATATATTTCATTAGTTGCAGTGTGCTGTTAAAAGACACGGGAGATAATATTGTGGCTCTCACTCACCATTATCATCCTTTCCTAAGTCCTCTTTCTCTTACAGGTCAGGGTCACAGCTCTCTGAAATTAGGCTGGGGAAGCTTAAGGAAGAGTGCTAATGGGAGAAGTTTGAAGAAGTCTAAATCTTCTTTACAGACAATGGTCATGATGGCTGTACCTTCAGTTTACAAAAAGCAAGCTTCTGAAGCATGTAGCAAGCAAGGCAGAGAAGAACCAGATAGAATAAAAAAAATTAACCCAGTGCTGTTGGCTATTTTATTACTATTTAAATTTTGAGGGTTCCACCAACCAACTCCCAAATAAATTGACACAGAGCTTTATCTTGTCTTATGAATGCCCGGTCTTAGTTTGGCTTGCTGCTAGGCATCTTTTCTTAACTTAACTTATCCCATGTACCTTTTGTCTCTGGCCTTTTCTTCTTTTCTTTCTTCTGTATATCTTACTTTCACTCTTACTCCATGGCCAGCTATGTGGCTGGTTGCCTCCTCCTCTCATTACTTGATCTTTTTTTTCTCCTATTTATTCTCTTTGCCTGACAAACCACATATCCTTTCTCTTATCTTGCTAATGTCCATTCAGCTCTTTATTAGGCCAATCAGGTATTTTAAACAGGAAAAGTATCACAGCTTCACAGAGTTAAACAAATGAAACATAAAAAAATACAATATATTTTTGCATTATTAAATCAAATGTTTCACAGCATAAACAAATCTAGCACATCTTAAAATAATATTCCACAACACAGCACCAAGTAGAAACTGACTGGGGAAACCCTATATCAATTAGATGGAGTTCCAGATTGTGAGGCCCAAACAGAGTAGAACTTTTTTTCCATAAATGAACTTCCAGTGCCTTTTTCCAAACACAGATATTTTTATACCAAGAGATGATGTGGAATGCCCATCTGCATATGTGTTGCTTTTATTGGTTGATGAATAAAGCTATTTTGACCAATGGTTTAGCAGAGTAAGGGCAGGTGTGAAATTGGAACAGAGCTATAGAGAGAGTAGACAGAGTTGAGGAGATGCCATGTAGCCATCAAGCAGAAACATACCAGAAAATTACTAGTAAACCATAGTCTCGTGGTGATACATAGCTTAATAGAAATGTGTTAATTTAAGATATAAAAGCAAGCCATGAATATGCCTGAGTCATTGGCCAAACAGTGTTGTAATTAATAGAGTTTCTGCGTCATTATTTGGGTCTGGGTGTCCAGGAAATGAAAGTTCAGTCTTCCACTGGCATGGATCTACATAAGACCTAAAAAAACTTCAAAAATCAGGCCTGAGCCAGGGCATCTGCCAGTCTGGGCATGAATCTGGAACCTCTAAAGGAGTAGGCAGGAACCAGAGATCTCTGCAGGGCCAGGCCTAAGTCTGGGACCTCAGAGTGATTATGTCTCAGCCAGGACCACTGTGGGTCCAGACATTGTTCTGGGGCAACAAAGGGAATAGGAAGGAACCTGGAAACTCTTCAGGTCCAAGCATGAGTCTGGGGCCTCTGAGGGAGTAAGCCTGAGCCAGGTCCTTGGTGGTTCTGGGCACACCTGAGCCTGGGAACTCTGAGGCAGTAGACTTGAGCCAGAAACCTTTGTAGTACCAACTCTAAGCCAGGGATGTCTACAGGAGGGAATCCAGACCAAGATTTACAGAAACAGGTCAAAACTAGACCAAAGTAAGCCTGGGACAGCAAACTCCAAGGGAGCAGAGCAAAGCACAGGAGTGCTGAGCTATCTCCAGAAAAATAGACTAACCAATGGAGTAACCAGAACTGTGGAACTGACAGTACCAGGCAGAACAACTATCTGAGCTTTGGATTCACTTTCACCTAGAAGAATGTTCAACAGAATCTCAGCCAGCCCAACCACACCTATTAGAGGAATGTGAATAGAAAAGGTAAGAACATATGCAACACCACAAAGAGCAACACAACACCAGTAAAACCTAAAGACCCTACAACAGCAAAACCTGAACAACCAAATATAGATGAAGCAGAAGAAAATGACCTAAAAATAACTTCAAGAGAATGTTTGAAACTTTTAAATAAGAAACAATAAATTCCCTTTAAGAAATGAAGAAAAAGACAAACAAAAAATTGAAAGACATCAGATAATCCCTTAAAGGAAACCAAGAAAAAGAAACAAAACATATGAAAGAAACTATTCAAAATGTGAAAATTGAAATAGAAACAATAAAGAAAATACAAGCTGAGGAAATTATAGAAACAATAATCATGAGAATATGATCAGGAACTACAAACGCAAGCATGAACAGCAGAATACAATAGATGGAAGAGAGAATCTCAAATGATGAAGATACAATAGAGGTAATAGATTCATCAGTTAAAGAAAGAAAACATTAACCATAACAAAAGCTTAATTCAAAATATCCAGGAAATATGGGACACTATGAAAAGGTCAAATCTAAGAATAATAGATATAGAAGAGGAAGAAGTTCAACTCAAAAGCACTGAAAATATATTTAACAGAATCATCAAAGAAAACTTTCTCAACCTAAAGAAAGATATGCCTATGAAGATACAAGAAGCTTACAGAACACCAAATAGACTGAATCCAAAAAAAGTCCTTTTGCCACATAATGATCAAAACACTAAACATACAGAGTAAAGAAAGAATATTAAGAGCTGCAAAGAAAAATGTCAAGTAACATATAAAGGTAGACCAATCAGAATTATACCTGACTTCTCATTGGAGACAATGAAAGCCAGAAGGTCATGGTCAAGCATTATGCAGACATTAAAAGACCATGGATGCCAGCCCAGACTGCTATGCCCAGCAAAACTTCAATTACCATAGAAGGACAAAAGAAGATACTTCATGACAAAACAAGATTTCACCAATATCTAGCCACAACCCCAGCCCTACACAAAATACTAGAAGGAAAACTCCAACCCAAGGAAGTTGGCTATACCAACAAAAACACAGACAATTGATGGTCTCATAGAAGCAAATCCCAAAGAAGGGAAAAATGCACGAATTAACATCACCAACAATGAAAACTAAATTAACAGGAGATAGTAATCACTGGTCATTAATATCCCTTAATGCAAACAGACTCTACTCACCTATAAAAAGGCACAGGCTAACAGATTGGATATGAAAACAAAATCCTTCCTTCTTCTGCATGCAAAAAACACATCTCAACCTCAAAGACAGACATCATGTCAGAGTAAAGAGTTGGAAAAAAATATACCAATCAAATGGACCTAAGAAACAAGTGGGTGTAGCTAACCTAATATCTATCAAAATAGACTACAAGCTAAAATCAGTCAAAAGAGACAAAAAAGGTCATTTCATATTAGTCAAAGGTAAAAATTCACCAAGATAAATCTCAATACTGAACATCTATTCCCCCAATACAAGGGCACACTCATATGTAAAAGAAACACTTCTAAAGCTTAAATTATACATTAAACCCTACACACTAGTAGTGGGAGACTTCAACACTCTCTACTCAACACTGGACAGGTCAGTCAGGCAAAAAATGAACAGAGAAATAAGGGAACTAACAGATGTTAAAGGGAACTTAAATCTGTGTGCCTGGGCCATGGTCACTCAATGTAATCCCAGAATAAATGCTCTCTCATTCCCTTTGATGTGAGAGATGTGTTTCTATAGGTGGCACTTGTCTGCTGTCATGGTGGGGGTGGAGTATAAGTAGATCTTGTGTCATGTCTTACTTACCTCATGTTTCAAAGAGAAGTTCTCTGTTCTCTGTCCCTTGGAATTGGAAAGGAACTTTCCTAAGTACCACTTGTAACTGCAGAAATATTTCAGAGGCAGAACATTGATCTTGCTTCATAGAATAAGACTATCTTACAAATATTGAGTTCAGGACCCAAGACTTAAAGTACAGGGGGCCCCTTGCCTTGTGTTTGGGGTTAATATCATGATGGTACTTTGCATAGCAAAGAGGCTTTCTTCTTTTGTTCCTGTGAGTGTAGAATTCATATTTACATTTTAATATTTTATTCCTTTTTAAAAAGTGAAAGCAAGGTATAGTAGTGATATAGTCGATTAAAGATGCTTTCAGACATATGACACAATTTAAAGAGTGAATTTCAAATACTAATACAAGACAAATTACATACATAAAGATAATTTAGAAGCATTACAAAACAAAAAAAAAGGAGAAAACTAAATCTACATACTAAGAAAATAAGAAAAAGGAAAAAGATCAGTGGAAAAACAGCACTGAAAATGATATATCAAGGACAAAGATTTGTGAAATAAATAATTGTAGAAAAATCAAGAGAGTTATGGGTTTAATAATTCCTTTGAGAAATCATATAAGTATCCTAACAGACCTTTTTGAACTTTTAGAGTGTGAGGTATGTTTTGGGGTGGTGGTGGCGACTGTTATTATTGTTTTGTTTTATTTTTGTAATGTTGGGAATTGAGTTTAAGATCTTGCTCCTACCAGGCAAGTGCCTTATCAACAGACCTGTATCCACAATGGCTTGTTGGAGCTTGATGTCTGCAGAATGCCATGCTGACGGCAGAAGGAGCATACTGGAACAGAGACAAAGAACCTGGTTCAAGTGCCAGAAATATCCTTTCACTGCAGCAATTTCTCAGGACTGTTCTAGTCTTGGTTTCTCTATGCAAGATGCATGTGTTCCTAGACTAAAAGTAGCAAACAAGATCATTCAGTCAACTGGTGAAGGCAACCAGGCTTAAACACTGTGGAGACAAATGAAATTATGACAAAAGAAAATTTGACAAAGCACTGTAGTAGCCGGAAAGGTTGGATTCATGATCCTGAATGGCAGAAATAGGTGCAAGCTGAGGACCTGTGCCTGGGTGATATTTAGGTCTCCAAATGTATGTGATGCACCTACACTTTGCTTCAACTCGACATGTAACTGTGTGAACAAAAGTCTGACATCTGCAGTTCTGGATAGATGCTCGCTCTATCCCTTTCAGCTCCATCATTCCTTATGTTCTCATCTGAAAACAAAAAGCCAGCACCTAAGTTCTCATCATCCTCTGTGATTCTAGTGGGAGGAGATAGAAACACAGAATGGTCTGGATTTAAAAACTGATGGTCGGGTGGTCTGAAAACAAAAGAAGATTTAAAACTTACCCCTCTACCACTCATAAGTGCCATGGTGCTCACTCAGCATTCAGTTCATTTGCTTAAATCCTTGATCAATTCAACTTCTATTTTACAGTTAAGTCATTAGACTTTCTACAATTAACTATTCTTTTTTAAATATTTAACTCCAAAATGTCATCTTCGTTATTATTATCATTATTGTTGGTGTTTTAGTCACTGCTCTATTACTGTGCCGAGACACTATGACCAAGGCAATTCTTATAAACAAAAGCACTTAACTGGGAACTTGCTTAGACTTTTAGTACATTATCATGTGCCAGGGAGCATGGTAGCATGCAGGCATGTGCTAGAATAGTAGCTGAGACCTTTACATATGGACACAGACAACAGGGTCTGGTGTGGGTTTCTGGGCCATCAAAGCCTACCTGTAGGGACATATTTTCCTCCAGCAAGCCCACACCTCCTAATTTTTCTATTTATTACAATCATTTCCTCTCCCTGGTAACGGAGCACTCAAAAAGATGAGCCTATGGGGGCCATTCTTATTCAAACCACAATTGGATTAGCATATGAAATATTGGGTTTCATCCTGGTGTCTCCATATATATAAATGATTGTTACAGGAGCTCCTTCAGTCAATAGCTGCTGAGATACCAGCCCATTAGGGGCATGGTCTCTCTCTTTAAAAAAGCTGCCACTGCCCTCCTGCTTGCTCTCTGGCTTCTGGCTCTGCTACCAGTGACTAGGCTCCCTTCCTGATTGTGCAGAGGGCTGTTGTCTGGGACAGTTATCTATAAGTTTTCCTTTCCTTAAATAAATAACCATTCTATTAATCATAATTCCAAACTGGTGTGGGATTGTTTGTGACTTACGCCTTCAAATGATATTATACTTTGTTCTCATTCATTCCCCTCCCCCATCACTCCCCTCCAACGGGTTTTCTTTCCAGTTTGTCTTTTCATAGCATAATATTTTATTAATTCCACATTCCCACTTCAAGATCTCATTCTCTACTCTCATAATCCTTTCTAGTTTCAATACCTACAAACATACATATATAAATGCATACCATACACACACACACATTTTAAATCTTAATTCTGCACATGGGAAAACATGCAGAATTCTGTGTCTGGCTCATTTTGCTTAACATACAGGTTTCTAGTTGCCTCTTTTTTCTTACATATATCATGATACCACTTTCCTTTTATGACTGCTTGAAATTCCATTGCATATATATGCCACACTGTTATCTGAACTGGTGCCATTTCCTGGCTCTGGTGAATAGTGCAGCAATAAGCACAGCTGTGCACATCTGAGTGTGATCTGTAATGTGATGACACGGAGTCCTCCAGAATCATATAGCTTGGCCCTGTACTAGCTCTACTTTTATTTTTTGTTTTGTTTTGTTTTGTTTGACTTTCACACAGGTTGCCTAGTTTACACTCCTACCACTGCTGAATAAGGTGTCCTTTTCCCTATATCCTCACCAGCACTTCATTTGCTTTCCTGATGATAGTCATTCCACCTGAGGCGAGTTTTAACTTGCATTTTCTTGATGGCTAAGTATATTAAAAACTTGTTATTCCAATATTGATTGACTAGTCAAACGTCTTTAGAGAACTGGTTATTCAGTTGATCAGTCCATGTTTTGCTCAGATGATTTGATGATGTTGAGTCTTTGAAGTGCTTTGTATGTCTTGGATATTAATCCCTTTGTAGTTGGCACAGATTGTTTTCTGTCCTGTAGACTCTTCACTTTACACAGCGATTCATTTCAAACACATAGCATTAAATTATCTTCCTTTCAATTGAACATGAGGAGAAAATTAAAAAAAAAACAACCCCCACTTGAGAATAATGACTGGATACCAAAGATAGAATTTCTGAGGCATTTTAAATGGAACTGTAGGTTTTTCTGGAAATGCTGAAGCTTTGTCTTTTAAGATCCTTTCAAGTTATTTGCATAAAGGAAAATCTACTCTGCTTTGCCTGGGTTGTATACAAGATGAGGTTACTGCTGTTTGCCCTACATCCTCAGTTCCCCCACTTCAAATGCAATTTGCTTTCCTGTCACATTTTTTTCAAATGGTCCACTTTCTGAGAATTTTAGATTCATCAAAAATACCTGAAAGCATTTTTTCATAAAAAGTGTTAGTATTTTCTTGTATGCTTTGAATGAAAAAGGCTGTGCAGTATGCCATCATATAATTCAGACTGTGTCTAAGGAATGGGAAAACAAGGACATTCTGTCATCTACATATTATATTTGTGTGTCATCCGACAGCTATGTGACTCACATGCGCCAGCTGTGGCATCACAGAGCTAAACATGTGGATGGTAGCTGGAATGTTCATTCCCACCAAGACATTCCATTCCATCCCCTTATAGATCATATCTGATGTGCATGTTGTATGGACATGCTTACAAATAGACATGAGTTCCTGAAACAGCAGCCTTGAACATTATTTCAGATAGGAAACATGAGGTCAGCTTTTTCCTTCATCTCCAGCTAGACATTTTTAACAACGAGAGATTCCTTTTGTTCTGTTCCAAAAATCCTCTGTGTCATGCCAGAGAAAGCAGGAGGAAAAGCCAAGTTTTACTGTCCTCTGCATTTCAGTACCCAAAACTCCTGACTATGATGATATACACAAATGACTGGTACATGAGGCTAAGGCAGGAATGTAGCAAGGACTGAACGACTGACAGACCACTGCAAAGGCTCCCCTTACAGAATTTGCATGATGCAGCATGCTGAAGGCTGAATGTTTTTGCATGGTCTTATTGGACTCATTCAATTTTATGATACAGAACCTGTCATAGCCACCTTATTTCATTTAAGCTTGTAAGAACCTTCAGAAAAATAAAGCTACAAGGGTTGGTGTTTGTATTTGAAAATAAGCATTCAAAGCACACCTCTTAATAATAAGTTTACAATATCTTGTCTGTATCGCAGCTGGCCAGCCTCCTGAAAGCAACTTGGAAAACTTGCAATTCAAGTCATCACAGGCTGGGGAGACATAATGGGGGCACACCCTCTTGGCAAGCTCTCACATCAGAATATTGATGGCAGTCATCCCTGTCCTGATTCAAAACTTCATTACTGAATTCTCAGTCAATGTCTTATAGTCTTTGGGCAAATTTAGAGACTGAGAGAGAGCCAAAGTTATCAATCTTCAAAACCAAAGTGCAGGCCATTTGCACTACTCACAAGGTTAGGTATAATTTATAACAATGTATATTAAGATGACATAGTCTCTTAAGTTTCTAGCAGTCTTGAACACAGTTTTGATGTGGGATTTATAAAAGTAGGTGCTGGTGTTACCCACCATCTTGGTCTGTTCAAACTATTAAATTCTGGCTACAACTATTTTAATGCTCACTGTAGTGCTGTGAACATTTGTGTTAAATTCTATTTAAGGGGACACTTCTCCAGGAGGAAGAAAAGAGATGCAAACTTTCTTTTCTTTTCTTTTTTTTGGGGGGGGGGCTTGGAATGTGCTCAGTCATGATGCATCACACAATGGTACCATGAGAGAGACAAATGAAAAAAATTCAACACAGAAAACTTTTGAAGCCAAACAAGCAAATAATTGTCATCACATTTATTTCATAATGGCTGACAACAGAAAGACAAAGGAGACTGAAAGTCTCCAGAGTGACAAGGCAGAGTGACATAAAGACTCATGAATACAAAGAGTATTTCTAAGAGGCAGAAGCATTCTCACAGTACACAATATACAGTAAATCCTCATTATGCCGATCACAGAGCTTCTTTTCCCTAAATAGAATGTAATTCAAAAACAATTCCCATTCCTTGACTGCTTAGATTGTCCTATTGTTATTATATTAAAATACAAGCTCATTTTAACCTAGCTAATTCAAAGTCAAATTTTTGCAGCCCCCTACATGGTAACTAATGAGGTTTTACTTCGACTCTGTCTGCCTCCTGGGCCCTAGCAACTCCCAAATTGCCCACGTCAAAGCAACTGTGTAATGGAAGAGTAAATCATCACACTGAATGGTAATAACATATGCAGGAGAATACATGTTGAATATCTTTGTGACATTCGGAATTCTCCCCTGGCTTTTAAAATCTACCCTTACAATAATCTGAACACATTCAATGTAGGATTCTTAGAAGGCAGGAAAGGGAGAAATGTCCAGTTTGTCATGAGTAACAACATCCATTAGTAACTAATAATACTACCCTACTTTAATCCTCTGAGCTTGGGTCCTTGAACCATGACTGGGGTGGGGTTGAGGGCCGGAGGGGCTGAGGAAAGGACAGACACATTTCCAGAAAAGTTGGAGTCAAATGAGGTTTGTATGCTCTACTGAAGTGGCACCTACTATATATCATCAGCAACCTGGAACTTCTGCATGGTTATTAGGTACAACAAAGGGGTAGGGGGGGTTAGTCCTAGTAGGAGGTCCCATAGGCAAATCATCTCAGACTGTAAACATCAGGGACAAGGAACTGCAGATGCTTCAGATGCTAGTTTTTGTACATACTATTTACTCCTTCTTACTTGGACACCACCCCCCTACACACACACACACACACACACACACCATTACCACCTCATCTTCCACCCCACCCCCTTCCTACCTCCCCACCACCCCTACCATAGCAATTTCCTCTGAGATTAAACCATTTCATCTTACAGGAAAGCATGTTGAGATAGGAAGTAAACAACTCAAATACCCTCAGGACGTCCCTGAAACTGACCAGATTCATTAAGTTCTTCTATCCCCAGCAGTAAACAGTAAAGACTGTTGGGAGTCATTCCCATTTAAGTCAAGTTCTAAGGAAGACTCGGATAAGGCAAGCTGTGAAAGAGATTCTGAGACCAATCAAGCAGCCCCAAAGTAGCAGAGACTGCCTAACTGCTTAGAAGAAACAAAGACTAGCTGTGAAAAGTCGTTCTGGTACTGTTGAGCCACCTCAAGCTGTGCTCTTGTGAACAGTCACTTATGCCAGTGTAGGCCATGGTAATAGAGCTGTCTTTGAGCTATTTATGCTTCTGTAAGTAATCCCTCACCCATATTTTTGAAAGTAATCCTAATAAAACTCATTGGTTCATGAAGTTGAATTTTGGGGTATATTTTGTTCTGTCATGGAATCCCTATCTAGTGTGAGGGGTGTGTGTGTGTGTGTGTGTGTGTGTGTGTGTGTGTGTGTGTGTGTTTCATCTCCCTAAGAAAAGTCTGTCACAATTTAACCCCAAGGAAATCTTGGCCATCTCTCTGATCCTGGTACATACAGGTCAATTTCTCATGGGTCTAAGGCCTTAGTGTTTCTGGTATGACTCTGCCATACCACCAATATACATTCACTCAGGACTTCACTCAGGGCTTTCTCTGCCTACAGCCTCCCATAGAACAGTATAATGTATGGAAAGTGACTATAAACAAAAATAACATAAACAGAGTACTCACCATAACTATGAATTATGATAAGTCTGTTCCTGTCTCATCGAGGAAGAATGAAGCACGATTCATAAAAACTCAGGGTCAGAAATTGGGGTTCAATCTGAAGAGCTGAAGAGCAAAACAGCCAGCCACTGGCTCTTACCTCCACCTCAGTCTGAAAATGATGATCCTGCTTCCTGGAATCTCAGAAGGAGACTGCATCTGACAGCTGTCTCACCCCATTTTATATTTCTCTTTAGGGCTGGGATTAAAAGCATGCACCATCTGATTTCTATAGCAACTAGGGCAGCTATTGGGATTAAAGGTGTGTTACCATAATCTGGTCTGTAAGGCTGACAAGTGGGACTGTTTTACTCTCAGATCTTGATGCAGTCTTTATTTATTAAAATACATTTGAAATGCCGCTACAGGAGAAAGGCATAGAGAGTTCATTTACCTCTACTCAATCCTGGATGACTCCACTCTGGAAAACCTGAACTCCAGGTAGCCCCTCTACCTACAGGTTCCTCTCACTAAAGATAAAAGAGAATACCCAAATCCCAGGACACCCCTGACCCTGTGAGCATAGCAACACACCACAAGACTAAGTGGCAGGTACCCCTGAGGCCTGTGAGCATGGCCAGTCCCTCCCAAACTATGCAGCCAAGGCCTAATTGATTCCAAATGTTGCTCTGAAGTCTATCTGCTTAGTATTGCAACCGCCTTCCTCCCCAGCACTTACCCACACCATGTGGTTGTGTGCCCATGTGTATACATGTGTATGTGCAGATGTGCACTGGAGTACTTGTGTGTGTGTGAATGCATGTGGGTACAAAAGGACAGCTTCAGCTACCATTTCTCAGGTGCTATTTACCTTTGTAGTTGAGACAAGGTTTCTAATTGGCCTGGAGCTCACCAGGCTGGGCTACCTAGGCTATACAGCAAGCCCCAGGGACCCTCTTGCCTCTGCTCTTCCAGCATTGAGATTGCTAGTACAAGCTACCTTGCCTAGCTTTGCTTTTATAAGTTCTGGGGATTGAAATCAGGTTCCCACGCTTGTAAGACAAGCATTTTATTGAGTGAACTATCTCCCTAACTCTCAACAGCATAGTTTTGATCAAATACTCACTCAATACCACACACCTGGATTCTTCTGTTAACTTTGTGGAATATTCTGGGTTGTGTCTACAGGCCTTTTTTCAGGGTGAAGTAGCCCTTACCCAGATCCTGCAGCTACTAATTGCAAAAGGCACACAGCAGTGCACATAGACAAAAAATTATCATCTGTCCTGTTGAAAGTGATGTCAGAGGTTGGTCAGTACTCAGCACAGACATGGAATCTGGCCTGCTGAGAGAAGGGCAACTGTGTCAATGATATAATCAGCACCCAGAACTCTTCAGAAGTCCATACTGCAGCTCTGTCTTAGACCTTCTGGACTGGGTCCTCGGCCTTCCTTGCCTTCCCCTGAGGATATCACATCAGCAAACTGTGATTTCTAGAACTGATGCCTTAGCCTATGCTACTATAAACACTGACAATGATCAACTTTTGGCTTTCTCCCCGTCTTGTCTTCTACCATTGAATATCCTTCCTCACACAATTCTCAATGCTCTCAGGATTCTCCAGTAACTCTCTTCTGTCTAGGAGCCCTCCTGACTCTCCATAATCTTTTATACAGACACCATAGGGTATTTTCAATCTATGCATGGTTTTCCTACTTTTAGAAGTAGAAAACATTCATAATAGAAAATAACTTTCCTAAACAAGGTATGTAAAAAATTTGTGAGATTTTGTTTTGTAGATATAGCTGCAGGCTGTACACTAGGAAGGATGAATCTTCATTGGCTTGGAAGATTCTTGCAGCACCTGTCCACTAAATGAACACAACAGCAGGTCATCCCTCAGTTTAAGATTGGTCCAAGAAAACTTGGCCCTGGTGAGGATTTATATTAGTTACTTGTCTCATTGTTTTGACAGAATACCCAACAAAAGCATCTTCAGAGATGGGGGTTCATCATGATAGGGAAAGTATAATGGTGGGAATGTGGAGGCAACTGGCCCATAGTCAGTAAGCAGTAGGTGATGGATGCTGATCCTCAGCTGGTTTCCTTTTTGTCCAGTCTATGAATGGGCTATCTAAAATGTTCTCACAGGCATGCCCAGAGTATGTCTCCTAGGTCATGATTCCAAAGCCCATTGAGCAGACAACAAGAAACAATCATCACAAGATCAATGAGTAGTAGTTCTCTCATCAAATCACAAGTTCTTTGTTCTTGCATTTGAGACTAGGAAAGGTACCTATTGTGGAAACACAGACATGTGACATCCCATCAGAGGTCAGCTGAAGATGCACATGCATGCACATACCTACATGTTTGCACACACACACATGCATGCATGAACACATACCTACATACATGCACACACACCTACATGCTTGCACACACATCTGACTCGATATAAACAAAGAGCTCTAGCCTGGGAAAAGATAAACTCCTGGAAGAGCCAGGTGGTAAGAATACCTGAAAGCTGTGCTATGTCTGTTTGAGAAAGGTTTGAATGTTACACTAATTTGGAGAGTGAAAGTTCATGTGAAACTCAAAAATCAACTTCTGAAACATGCTCAATGGGAGTTCCACCTCTTACAACTTAAAGCCTTCTTGTTTAGGCAGAAGAAACACAGTTACCCCTCATAAGAGACAAACTCTAAAACTGTAGTTTTGTTTTCCTTCCTGGTTTTGCTAATTACTTCCAATGTGTGCATGTTTCCTACTTATCTGTAAGAGCAGGCACTTATTTGTTATCTCCTTGTCAGAAAGAACAAAAGTGGAATCAGTATAAACAGAAGTAGAATATAGACAAAAAACCTTGTACAGCATCTTGGACAAGCCCCACCCCTATCCTCTCCTGTGAAAACACAATACTGGACTAAGTTGGCCTAAGGTCCTATCTTTTCTGATGGCCTATTGAAGCTTCCCAGGAAACAAAATGGCATAAATAGCTTTAAGAACACATGTGGAGGCATGTGGGTGTATTTGTGTGTTTCTGACATGGGGGGAAGGTGGTAATATAACTTGATAAAGATACAGATGTACAATTTTCCATTTATGTCTTCATATAAATTCCCTGGTAAGTCTTACTTCCTCATGACTCACCTATGTGTCTCACTTGCTTTGGGTATAAACCAAAGAAAATATGTTTAGCCTATTCTAAAATTTGTGCCTACACCAAAAGAAGTAATCAATACATGTTATCTATTTCCAATCATCCTCTATAATGTACCTCAAAGAGATTTAACAAACTTCTCCCCAAAAAGACACTGAATAGTGAAGGTCAATGGGCTGTCAAAGAAATTACACTGATTATTTCATTTAAATTTCATCAAAGTCAGATGGAGTTTAAATATTGTGACCTCTTTCATTTTATAGATGAAGAAGCTGATCAAATTGAGAACAAACACTTAATGACTGGTTAGGAAAGAAAGAAATGTCTAGCTTGTGCTGTCTTCTGTGCATATGGACACATCTACTGTATATGTATCCACAGTAGTTCAGGGCAAGCTGAGATGGTGTTCCCAAATGCAATGCTAAGAAGAGTTCGGCTCCACAGTCTCTCTGGACCCACACAGTCCTAACCAGAGTGAGCATGGTGGGAAATGAGTCACCAAACCTGAGCAACCCCCCTGCACTCCCATGCAGTCTGCCCTGCCTCTACTCCCAGCTCTCAACTCTGCTCTATAATGCAAAGCAAATAACACACATTTTGCTTCAAAAAGCACTTCACCTAAAAAAAACTCCAAACTCAGAGACTGGGTACATGGCTCAGCAGTCAAGAATATGAACTGTATTGCTTTTGCAAAGGATGAGAGTTCACTTCTGACCACTCACTTCAGGTAGTTTCCAACCACCTATAACTTTAGCTCAAGGGCATTGAACTCACATACATGAACTCCCTCACAGACACACTTGCCTACATGTAGCTAACATATACTAACAAAGTCTAAGAACAACAATACTCTGAACTCACCAGCTACATTCCAGGTGCAAATTTGACTAGAAGTCTAAGTAGCAGCTGAATGTCTTGTCAAGGTCTCCATTTATTGAAGCAAGCTTTTGTCTTAAATCGTCCTCCAGTGAGGAATCAGGCAGGGGGAACGGGAAGGGGAAGAGGGACTGAGCAGCTTGACAGCTAAGTGGAGTAGTTGCAAGGTCAGTAGTTAGAACACCTGCTGTTAGGGATAAGTGAGGAATAATGGGGGCACTCTATGGTGCTTTCCAGACCTTGAGTCTCGAAGATTAGCACGCAATGTTTTAGTTAACTTTAAGTTTTCTGTCTCAAGGTTTTTACTTCAAGGCCCTGTGAGAAAGGGGAGGCCTGAAATGGCTCCTAACATGTAGCTATGTTGGTTTTGTAGTTTTCAGAAAAGAATAGTTTTACTTCCAAGACGCTGGAACTTGTGTACTGCAGTTTGCTCTGTGCTGCAGCTAGGAGAATCATTTTTCTGCAAATACAATAGTCATAATGCTACAAATAAGACTTTCTTCATTTGTAAATTTAATCAAGTCTTCAACAATGTGTAGCTTTCCTCATTAGTTGAGAAACTTTAAAATGTTCATATTGCACAGCTATGAGCTGAAAATATATACTGTGCATTCTCTTTTATTGAGTGTTTTATGCAAATTGGGCTTCTCCGTTGACACTGTTGATTGACTACTAGGAGTTTATTAATAGCATACACCAGAAGTGTCTAAATCTCACTGGGCAATTCCAACATGTGGCAGAGTCAGATATACAGAACTTCACCCTAAGAGCCCTTTCTTCCTGTTTTTAATTTAAAATATGCATTGACTTAGCATTTTGAAATGTACTGGAGGATAAACAAATAAAAAGGTGCTTAATTTCTACTTCTCTTTAGTGGCTAACATGCCATTTTGTGCATCATAATGCAGCTATTAGACTTTATTCTAATTTAGAGGGTTATTCTGCCTCTAAGAAGCTGTATGGTGCATTTTTGGCCAGGGATGGAGGTTGCTGGTACTCCCTAAGCAACCTGTTATCAGGAAAGTCAAAGCCAAGATAACAGGAAGCCTGTGGTGCCCAAGCTGGCCATACTCAACCCTGCAAGTGTAGGTAAATGAAAGACAAAACTGAGACAGAAGTACAAAGCAACTCATGCCTTCTCTTTTCTGTGTTGTTTTAACTCCTAATGCCTGCCTGTAATCTCTATCATCCATAAACTAAGAACCAGTAGTAATATGCCAACATTTTATCCATGACCTCAAGACCCACTGACAGACACATTTGAATACATGTTAATGTCTCTTGCATACATGTTAATACCAAGAAAATGCTGAAGGAAGACCCCCATACTCAAATAATATGCAAGAGCAAAGAGCATTTATTTACCACCATATGCGGGGTCACCTGTACAAAATGATCGTGGCCCTGAGAAGAGCGTGCAGGCTCCTTTTAATCACAGCTAGGGGAATTTTAGAAACAGGATCTCAAACATGATTGGTAAAGCAAGCAGCAGTTACTCTAGTATATTTTTGATTGGCTAAGGTTTCGATGTTTTCATCTTTGGGCATATTCTGGGGCAAGTCTGAACCTATTACAGGGGGTTATAGGAACTGTCCTTTTGAACACTGTCCTGTGGTACTGTGGGGCTTGCTCAGGCCTCCTGTGTGCTTCCCTCCTCTCCTCATCTCTGTTGTCAGGGCAGTGTTGCTCTTTGTTGGAAAAAAAAACTGAATGGGCTCTTAAAAAAATGAAACCCAGAAGGTTGTAAAATGGGGGAAATAGTTAAATGAGAAGCTTCTTCCAAGAGGTTGATGGCTGACTTAAAGAAGATTTTGCCAAAACATGGGTTTGAAAGAACAGTCCCAGTTTTTAATAAAAGGATCCCTCTGTCATCATTTGAACAACACAACAATCACATTCCACCCAAAACATCGACTTCAACTCTCATCCCCCCACTAACTTGGCCCTCACCTCCATGCAACATTCAAGCAGCAATTCTCAACAGGACTCTTGTCTACACTGCCTCCATCTTCATTTTTAAACTACAGTAGACTATCTCTAACTGGGTCCCTGACTCAGTTTGCTTCTGCCACTGTAACTTAATATCAGAAACTCTGTCATCAACAAACTTGTGTGCACAGAACCAAGAACAGAGTGCATTGGTGACAATCATTGAGCACTTGTCAGAGTTTTGTAGAAGGAAAACTGGAAGGGGTGTTCGGGAGCTCAGAGTCATAACTGGGCTGTGTGGAGAGATCTCCGTATTTCCGTATCGTTGGTTGTTTCTCTGAGACTGGAGATGAGCTCCAGTTTCCTGAGATCGAGCTGTCTGACAGATGCAAGCTTCCTGGTGTCTTTTGGAACATCTGTGGCAATGTTGGCAGGTTACACTCATCTCCTCCTCACCGTTTTGAACTTCTTTTACTGTTAATATCTCAACACAAGGAGAATATGTGAAAAAGACATGGCTAGAAGCTGTGAAATAGTGAAAATGAAGAATAGGGTGATTTTCCAGATGAAACAACTTCCCAGTTGAAGCAGAAATAAACACAGAAGTTCTCACTTAGCCTCAACAACAAGCACTGCAGAATGACTTCTGAAGAGAGAAACCAATTCACAATTCCATTATTTAAGAAATATACATATTGAGAGTCAGTGGTATAGAAAGTTACGCTGTAGCCTAGAAATAATCATTACTGGGCATTTAGCATTCCTGCTTAGCACAGTGGTAAGTACTATTAATAAGAAATTTATTATTCTCACAGGTAAACTTCTGAGATGAGCCCAACTATGACTCCCATTATACAAATTCAAAATTTTGAAACATATTACAAACTAGCCATAGGTCCTACGACTTATACATTGGCCAAGACAAGACTCAGATCCACTGAGCCTTGTGATGGTGTCTGTGAGGCATTATCTTAATGAAGATTTTTTTAAGATTTATTTTATTTGTGATTTTATGTATATGTTTATGTGTCTGAGCATATAAATGTGTACATGAGTGCAAGTGCCTGTGAAGGCTGGAGGTGTTGGGTCTCCTGGAGCTGGAGTTTCAGGATATTGGGAACCCCCCACAATGGGTGCTGGGAATCTAATTCATATCCTCTGGAAGAATAGCACGTGTTCTTAACTTCTGGCTCATCTCTCTAGTCCCTGTCTTAAGTTAATTGATGTGGGAAGACCTAGCCCATTGTAGGTGGCAACATTCCCTAGGCAGAAGCTTCTGACCTGTGTGTGAGTGGAGAAATCAAGGTGAGCACAAGCAAGAGAGTAGATATACATGCACACCTTGCTCTCCACTCTTGACTGGACACGTGATGTGATTCACTACTTAAACCTTCTGCCCTGGCTTCTTTATAATGATGGACTCTAAGCTAAAAGAGTCCCTTTATTTTACCACAGCAACAGAAATGAAACTAAGACAGGTTTCAAACTCATGCTTATTAAGCAGCACCATTCTCCAAGAGGAGAGAAGGGAAAAAGCTTGGGTGTATGTGTTCAGAAGTGACTACCGTGAGGAGTGGAGAACCACAACCTAGTAAGCAACACTAAAGCCTTTACCTCAGTGCGAATACAGAAGAAAGCAGTGTCAGGGAGGTGTTTAAACTAAGCTAATAGGTATGTTAAACAAAAAGCTGGAAGGCAGTCTCTCAACCAAATGGAATAGTAAATGCCAAGGCTCCAAGTAGCTGAAGCCCAGAGGGAGTGTTTGTGAGTTTAACTCACGGAGATCTATCAGAATCAGAACTCTGTTTTGCTCATCACTGTTTCTAGTATTTAAAACAGGTCTCTAAAGTACATGGGGAAAAAATCAAAAACATTCTACTTGGGAAGCACAAGTAGAAAACAAGCTGTGGGTGTCCTTGATTGTCACAGATTATATAGTCTTCTGCTTGCAGTACAAGATTATGAAATGTCAAGCTATTGAGAAAAGACAGGGTCTGAGGTTTATATTGACTAGGAGGTTATTCACAGAAAAAGCCAGTTCATGGAGAAATGAGGGTAGGGTTCAGATGAAGACAGGGGTCATGGGGACAGATTAAGTCAGAAGATTATAAATCACCCAAGCAAGAAGGAATGAGGTTAGACACTGAGAAGAAGGAAGAACATGGGTTGCCAAGAGCTATAACCAGAGGAGAAGCTGTACTGTTTTTTATTAACCCTCCTGTCCTGTCTCACTTGCAGACAACAGAAAATTCTTATACTCAGATCTCCCTGGATGTAACTAGCACCTTGATGAAGAGGACCAGTTACCCTATCAACTAACACTTCATCTATATGACAAAGCAGTAGGTAATCCCAGACATTACCTAGAAATTCCCAAATATGCATGTGCTTGGCAAGAAAGATCAAACATACTGACTTTGGATTGAGCTTTTTTTGCTCTTTGGCTAAAGGCACTGTGCTCTGACACATACAGTCAAGATCTCCATCTTTAAATTATTACCCAAGTAACTTTTCACAAACCTACAGTGTCTGTTTCAATTTTCAGCCCAGACCAGAATTCCACCCACATGGACTCTAAGTTTGAATAGTGATATATTCTTTGCATTCTGACCTGTGGGGCTGGCACTGTACCCCTATGGGTTCAGTGGTTAGAAAGGTCCTCACTGTATATGCCTTAGAAGAAAGACTCTCAACAAAATGTTTCACACCGATTGTTTTAGCAGTAATAGGACTATGGCAATACTGGGACTAGAAGGAACCAAACTCTAGGAATGTTCCTTCTGTTCTAGTTCAGATGGAATGGGGAGTCTGGGAGAATTTGATTTACACATATCCAGGTTTCATTTTGTGCAACATCACCATTAGTAATGTTCCTCCCTGTTGGGGGAAAAGAAAAAACACTGCATAAGTTCTCCAGAGTTCCCTGTTCCAGAAAGCAAAAGCTATTCATCCACAGACCTGGGAGATGGAATTCTGGATAGGTGTTATGGCCACGGTACTTATTATGTTGCAAAATACATTGGCATTAGAATGTCTGAGTTTGTCCCTGGTTTTAAGCTCAGTGGTTTTTAGATAGATGCCATGGCTGCATCTAGATGTGAGGCTGCATCGCAGCTGAAGCAGACTGGCATGTCTCAATGGCTTCCCAATCTCAATGCCACCATGCCTCACCACTGTCAGCCCACCAATAGGACATGTAGGATCCTCAGGAAACAGCTCAGCTGTCCTTGTCTTCTTCTCTCTCAGGATTTGTGTTCTCTTTTGACCAGCTTTTCTGAAAATCAGGCAAGGCTCACCACTCGCCTAGCAGAACTGCATCCAGACTTGCTGATCACAGCAGCCACTTTCTCAGCACCGATACGTAAGTCAAGCTTTAACTGAGTTACCAGGCTTTTAGAAGCAAACCTGTCGAATGGCCTGCCTATTGATCTGCCTTCCCAGAATCATTTGGAATGCTGTCCTTCCTCAGTGACTGGCTCCTGCATGCTCTCTATGGTACTCAGGTGAGGAAAAGGCCATGGCCTGCCACTGTGTGGGCTGCCTTTCTCCTTCCTGGACTTCACTTTGCCAGCTCAGCCTTAGATTAAACCTCTAAGACTCTTGTGAATCTTTGTCAAGACTCTGCTGTCCTTTGATATACATCAATCACTAATGGTATGTACCTCAAATTTAATTGACTGGTGACCCATGTTAGAATGAGGTCAGAAAGGATTTTTTCAAAAAAATGTTAAATTGCTTTGATCATTTTCATTGCCTTTCTTTTAACCCACTTGTCTTTTTAAGAATATTTTTAACTGTTCTCCTTAAACTCCAAGGATAATGATAACTTAAATAAAAGAACAATGTTGACCTATGATTTTTTTTTCACTTCTAAAAAATATCAGGTTGATTTGTTTAACGAGAAGAAAGGAGGAATTGTTAGGATTCAGGCATTATGTTGGTCCCTGTTACCTGGCAGGATTCACCCAGGGAGTACCCTGTTCAGCCTAGGGTCCTATGGCTGCTATGCAGGTGTAAAAGTCCCTTTGATAGACAAGCTCTGCCCTTTTCCTCTCCCATGCCCCCTGCAGATCTTCTGAAAAGGCAGGCTGCTCCTTGTGTCTTCTTCCTCTTTCTCTCTTTTTTTCTTTCTTCCATCCCTCACTCCCAATAAAACTCCCACATAAGCTCTGCCTATATGGTGTGTCTGTCTCTCACCTACTGTGGACCCATTGGCATACCAAACTCTTGCTCACACCATTTTACAACAGATATACCTCTGACTACTGAAATAGACCTTTAAAAGTAAAATGGGACTGGAGAGATGGATCAACAGTTAAGAGTGCATACTACTCTTGGAGAGGAACTGTATTCAAGTCCCCGTACACATACCAGCCAGCTTACAGCCTCCTATATATAAGTCCAGCTGCAGAAAATCTGACACCTGTAGACTCCATAAGCACTTATACGTATGTGCACATACCCACCCCATACAAATATACATATACACTGTAAAACAAATAATAAAATTGAATCTTTAAATAAATACATAAACTAAAAAGGAAAGCTAGCATATGTATGTTCAATAATTCTTCCTTTTGTCTTCCCTATTTGGGAGGAAGAAAACAAAAGATACCTCTAGCTTAGAGACAGGACTAGAAGAGTTACAGCCACCCCTCACAAATCCTCCCTCACCTCTCTCTCTCTCTCTCTCTCTCTCTCTCTCTCTCTCTCTCTCTCTCTCTCTCACACACACACACACACACACACACACACACACACACACACTACTGCTCAAACCCAAAAGGAAATAAGAGTTTATTATGAAGCTATATGTGAAGGATTATGGCCAGTGATTGTGACCAGAGAATATGGATGCAGTTTGCCCTGTGTTGTAAGAAAGAGCAGCCGGGCTGTGTCCCCGGCACCCAGCTGCCCACATGGCTAGCTTATGCCCTGAAATAATTACATGGAAACTGTATTCTTTTAAACACTGCCTGGCCCATTAGTTCCAAGCCTCTTATTGGCTAACTCTTACATATCAATCTAACCCATTTCAAATATCCCTGTAACACCACGAGGTGTCTTACCAGGGAAGATCTTAACCTGCATCTGTGTCCAGTAGGAGAATCATGGCGACTCCTTCACTCAGCTTCTTTCTCCCAGCATTCTGTTCTGTTTTCTCCGCTTACCTAAAGGTTGGCCTATCAAATGGGCCTAGGCAGTTTCTTTATTAATAAGAAACCACTCCCACATCAGCCCCTGAAAGGGCATAATCCACTATGGAAGCGGTATGTGGATTTCTCTAGTTACAGAACAAAGAAAGTCACATATGAAGGCATTTACCAAAGGTGGGAACAGGTAGGCAGGTTTCAGAAAAGCAGGAAAAACTTCTCTACACATTCTGGAACTACCTGGAGATAACCTTAGCCTCTAGGTTTATGAAAGCTAGTGGTCTGTGAAGAAGGCATATTCAGGATTTTGATAATCAGACATGGAAGTGGGAAATGAATGGCTTTCAATGGGACCCAAAATAACCCAAGATAATTCGACTTTTATATTTTAACACTCTGATGCTAAACATCCTTTAACCAATGGCCTTTGAGAGGCTGGACCAGGTTGGGCATGCCTTTATGGACCAAAAACCTGTGGGAGCGCACACTTGGCCTCTTCCTGCTTGCTATACCTGAATGTTGGACCCCATTGCTGTTTCTTCATGGTAATCCATGAGATGCCTTTTAATAAAGAAAAACCTAAGTATACCCTATTCAGAGCTAGCGTGGGATAATTTGATTCACATTCCTCCCGTCTGACATGTTCCACTTCATCTGGCTGCCCAATGTGGAACTGAGTCTATGCTTACCCCCACCCCTACCCATACTCCCCATTCTCCAGCCTAAGCTCCTTTCTTGCCTACCCACGGCCCACCTGACTTTCCCCGCCAGTGGCTCACAACCCACCTGCCACTGCTTCTCCAGACGACAACCAGACCACTGTCTAGGACCTTGACTTGCCCCACTGCAGCCCTTCATTGAGGGGACTTGCAACTGAGGGATCCATCTTATTCTGGCCACCAACTTTCTCTGTATATGGAATCATTTTAATTGCCCTTAATAACTGCTCTTATTTTGTTAAACAAAGCATATTTATCAGTATCTAAGTAGGCCCCTCTGCATGCATGGAAACAGTGTGGGACACTGCACAGAACCAGTGCGGTAATGCCACCAATCCTGAAGAAGCTGGCAGGCTCTCTGCCTGCTCACCTCTCTCCTTCATGTCCCTCAGCCACATGGCTGCAACCACAACACCTGCTGGTCGATAAAGTTTATTAAACCTACCCCAATTCCCTGTAATTGCTATGGCAGGCAAGTAAATTGAAATTTGAAAGTTATATGATGACTAACAATAGTACCATTCAGGAATTTAATGACCATTTTGCTTACATTATGGATGGTATTGTGCAAGGCTTATGTGATTTCCCTTATACATCCATTTATTTGATTTGGAGAATTAGCTTTGTTTTCCGTATTATATGTTTAAAAATGGTTTGATAACAGAGCCAAGAATAAACAATTTTAGAAATGATATAGTCTTTACAGACTAATAATGAACAGCTATCTGAAAAAAATAATGTCATTGGTAAGGATAACATTAATTTGACAAACAAAATTCAATCCATATCGAAGGGTGCTGAGAAATTATATGAAAGATTTCATACTGTTGAATTTCACAATCAGAATCCGTTGAAAATTTATAACAGGATAACAGATAAGGTATCTTTCCAAAAAGACAATTTGCATGCTCTCCAAATAATGTTTAAAGATGAGACACTGTCATTACTGGATGAATTTCATACCTTGAAATCATATGTGAAGAATAAGGGCTAGAAGCTAAATGAATCAATGAGGGCACTAGAACAGCACACAGGACTGGAGAGTCAGATGTTACAATAGGCAGTGGTAAAAAGATTTGAAATGGTTGAGGAAATTACTAGAACTGATGAGCAGGGAGGGAAGGTAGAAGAACAGGATTTAAACTCACCCATACAGGTCAAAGTCAAGGATGACTTACTGAGAGTTTTAAGTGCTTATCTGGTAATCTCTTTTGAAAAGTCATCTGATACAAAATACCCTAAGGTAGCAAAACAATATAAATGGCAACCTACAGGTAGGAACAATCTAAAGGAAATTAAGTATGCAATAGTGTCCTATAGCTTTCACTCACCATTTGTCAGAGAAATGGTGAAAATATGGGCTTCAAGTAATAAGGCTACACTAAACAATTGGCTTCAATTAGTCTCAGCAATCCTAGAAGATGGACACCAGTTGCTATGGAAATGCTATTTGAGAGAAGAGGCAAAAATTTTAGAACAACAAGGGGAAGCAAAAGGATTTGAGGCTTCCCAAAAACAAATTCTTGGTGAGAGTTAAGACTCAGATCCTCAGGACCTGGCTATCTATGACAAAAACACCATGTCCCTATGCAGCACAGTAGTTTTAAATGCTTGGGATAGGATTCAGGAACTAGGAAAGAAAAATGAATCATATACCAGCTTTAAGCAGCACCAGAGAGAACCCCTTAGTGACTTTTTACAAAGATTAATTAAGGCTGTACAAGTGGGAGAAACAGACACAGAAGCTAGATAATTACTTACTGAAAGTCTGGCTTTTGAAAATGGCAACTTAGAATGTAAAAAGATACTTGGGCCTTTAACTGTCAGATCAGCATCAATAGATGTATGGACCCTGAATACAATGAATGTTGAGACATTTGACTATAGTACTGAGGCTTAGGTAGGAGAAGCAATTTTCAATGGTGTGAGGAGACACCAAAATGGCAAATTTATAATTGTGATAGGAAAAGACACTAAAGAACAGATTGTAGACAAGGAATTTCTAGAAATAATGCCTCCTCTGGGAATGGCAAAAATAGAATGTCTCAACCTTCTGGAATATGTAGGAGGTGTGGCAAAGAAAATATTGGACCAATGAATGTAGATCAACAAATGATAGAAAAAGGCAACCCAATACCAGTGGGAAGCTCCTTAGAAGGCCCTCTCTCATAGGTCAAATGTGGTTCAGTCATTCTCAGTCACTGTGGAGAACCTGTCTCACCAGGAAAATTTTAAAAATCCAGAGCCTACTGTAAAAAACAATACTGTTCTGGATGATGGAACAGACAAAAACTCCAGTAGGAAATAGGAAATATATATTTTGGTAGACTTCTATAAAGGATGAAGGACCAAAGATAAAAGTACGTATAAATAACATTGTCATTGAGGGATTACTGGACACAGGTGCAAATTTGACTATCATTACTCCAGAATGTTGGCATCCAGATTGATCTCTTCAAGAAGCAGATGTTCACTTTCTAGGAATTAAAACCCTATCTCAAGTGAAACAAATCACAATATGGGTTGGGTGCATGGGGCCAGAAAAACAGAGAGGAAGACTGAGGACATATATAGCTAATATTGCAATGAATTTATGGGGTCATGACCTGTTACAGCTATGGAATACCCAGATAAACATTCCTGCAGTCCCAAAAAACTCATATTTCTGGGAAGGATATTATAAGGTATTATAAATAAAGGTCACCAGCCATTCATGTTGTACAAAACCACAAAGCAACTAGCAAAACTTCAGAGGTACTAACAGCCCTGCCTTTAAAATGGTTAACTGGGAAACCACTATGGTTTAAACAATGGCATTTAACAGAAGAAAAACTGCAGGCTTTAGAAGAGTTGGTACAGGAGCAACTAGATAGATGCTCACCATATTGAAGAATCAACCAGCCCTTCAAATTCTCCTGTATTTGTTGTTAAAGAGAAATCTGGAAAATGGAGAATGGTGACAGATCTAAGAGCTGTCAACAAGGTAATTTAACTTATGGACCCTCTACAATCTGGAATTCCTCTGCCTTCTTTATTACCAAAAGGATGGCCTCTTATAGTTATTGATTTAAAAGATTATTTCTTCACTATACCTTTACAAGAAAAGGATAGAGAAAAACTTGCCTTTATAATGCTTACTTATAATAATTCCCAGCAAACTAGAACATATCAGGGGACTGATTGCCCACAGGGAGTGCTCAATATCCCCATTCTGTGCCAATACTTTGTATGTCAGCCATTGGAAATAATATGTAAACAATTTCCAATATCTATAATTTACTGTTGCATGGATGACATTTTGGTATCTGATTCAAATGCAGATACTTTAGAAAGAATGTTTGAGGAACTAAAGAAAGTTTTGTCAAAATGGGGATTACAAATTGTTCTGAGAAAAATGCATAGAGAAGATTTCATCAATTACTTAGATTAGAAATAGGTTTACAGGATATTAGAACACAGAAGGCACAAATTAAGAGAGACTGATTGCAGACTCTTAATGACTTTCAAAGATTGTTAAGAGACATTTCCAGTCTATGACCAACTGTTGGGATAACACGTGATCTAATAATTCATTTAAACAAAACCTTAGGTGGTGACAAATACTTTAATAGTCCTAGGGAATTAACAGCTGAAACTGAGAAAGCATTAACTGTTTTTGAAGTGAAATAACAGGAGGCTCATGTTGATATGGTGAATCCAAATCTTTATTGTATTCTAGTCATATTGCCTTCCAGAATTTCCCCTAGAAGAATTTTAATGCACAGGGAAGATATTATCTTAGAATGAATCTTTTTACCACATAAATGAAGTAAAAAATTAAAAAATTATGTGGAAAAAGTCTCTGAATTAATTATAAAAAGATAACTGAGACTTCATCAACTAGCAGGTATAGACCTAGCAAGACTATAGGGCCTTTTACTACTGATGAAATTAAAAAATATGGAAAGCCAATGAACCCTAGCAAAGAGCTTGTGCTATTTTTAGGAGAGATTAATAGCAATTATCCCAAAGGTGACAGAATTAACCTTATAAAGATAAATACTTAGATTCTTCCCCAAATTGTACATGATGCACCAATAACTGAAGCCCATACATTTCATACTGATCCAAATAAATGAGGAAAAGCACATTACAAATCAGAAGATTTAAGTAAGGTGGAAAAACTCATATAGTTCTATGCAAAAGGCTGCTTTATGTGCTATATGTATGGTACTAAAGGGATTTTAAAGAACCTCTCAATATAGATACAGACTCACAGTATGCAGAAAGAGTTGTCTTTCATATAGAAACTACTGAACTTATACCAGATGATACAGAATTGACTTTATTATTCACTCAGGTTTGAGATACAATCAGGAATAGGCTTTGTCCCATATACATAACAATCATCAGATCCCTTACAGGTCTGCCAGGTCCTCTAACACAAGGCAATGTAGAAATTGATTGGTAGTGTGTTGCATCCCTCAGAATTTCATAAAAACATCATGTCAATAGCAAAGGTTTAAAGAAAGCGTTTTCTATTGCACAGCAACAAGCTAAGAAGATTATAAAGAGATGTCCTACTTGCTTTTTCTATAACCAAATACCATAACCTGCAGGAGTAACCCAAAGGGTACTCCAAGAAATAAAATACAGCAGATGGATGTGTTCCACTTTACAGAATTTTGAAAATTAAGATATGTACACACCAATGACACTTATTCATGTTTTCAATGGGCAACTGCCTTGAGCTCAGAAAAGGCTTATTCATTATTCAATAATCTAATCATTTATTAGAAGTTATGATCATGATGGTTATACCTACACAAATAAAGACAGATAATTCTCCAGCATATGTCTCTAAGAAAATGAAAAAATTTTTGTTTATTATAATATAAAGCATATTACAGGTATAGCAAACTATCCTACAGGTCAGCCAGTTATAGAAAGTTCAAATTAAACTATAAAGGATATGCTAAACAAACAGAAGGAGATGAAAAATATCCCCAGAAATAGATTACATAATGCTTTATTAAACTTGAATTTTCTTAATGCTAATGAGAGACATTGGATAATAGAAAAAGCTTCTGAATTAATGAGTATATTTTAAGGATGCATTGACCTCAGAATGAAAACCAAGAGATATGCTACATTTGGTAAGGAGTTTTTCTGTTGTTTCCACAGGAGAAGAAAAGCTATGAATACCATAAAAGTTAATAAAGATTCAACTTGAAAAGGAAAAACCTTCTGAAAAAGAGAAATGACAGCTCATCCAGAAAGGTGACAAGTGCACAGGTGATAAGAAAACCTTCTAAGAGTTGGCGCAAGGTTCTGTTCTTGTCTTTGCAGAAAAATACTCATCTTCAAAAAGTCAAGAGACCCTGAACATTTGGATTCCTTAAGAGAAAAAAGTAACTATCCAGAATGGATCACCAAGCAATGAGGAATATGACTTATGAGGACAGGTCGTCTGAGGTTAGAAATTAAATATATAAGCAGAGTTATAAACTCACTTAAAAATCGAGTCTGGCTTTGGAGTTGGACAATGGCTATCCTTCTCTAAATCCAAGCATGTTGTTAAAAGAAAAATTCAGAGTTTCTGTCTCATGTCAGGGGCCATCCAGTATTGGACAGAAAGAAGAAAGATTTTAGAAAATACTTTACTTTTCTCCATACTTATTTTGTCTATATTGTATCTTTCATTGAATATATGTCTATATGAATAATGTTTAAGTTTTCCACAAAGAACAATAAATTTTCCTTCAATAATCTTTGAAGTTTCCAGGAAGAAGATGGGGGCCTCACAACAACTCCACCTGGCTGATATGATGTCATGATGCTGATAGCACTACTGTAAGACTAGTTTTGGGTACCCGCTGTTCAAGATGGTTCCAACTTGGTTAGCTTAAATGGTACACCTTCTTACAATGTTCTCGCTAGAACTCCAAACAAGAACTTCAGAAAAACCCTATTGACTACTCAGAGATCATTTGCAATTATACAAGACAGTAATCTCGAAACTTAACCATCATTTTAGTTTTATAGGATCCAATAAAAAGAACATCACTTCCATGACAGCTAGAAATAATTTTAGAAGATGACGGCCCTTCTCCCAACAAAGTCTGTCCTCAGGGTTAGGGACATCATTTAGGGGTTGATTATAACTGGTATAGGGTTCGGAGTTGGAGTGGAAATTATGTAGACTCAGAGATCTCTTTTTAAAAAAAGGAAATTTTACGGGATAATAGGTTTATCAGTGTGAGTTTACTCACACTAATAATAATAATAGTAATAGAGTGAATACTTTTGAATTATTATTTATAGGCAATTTACAAATTATATTTGTTATATTGAATATGCTTCTATTTTGTCTACAATATCTGTTCACCTATGCAAGGTTATTTTGTCAGATTGTAGGCCTGCATGTTTAAGACATTTTGTGTATTGATACAATTTTAGAATATATTTATTATATTGCATTATGCATTTCTACCTCTGAGCAAGATACTTATTATACATTGTTTACATTTTGAGGTCATTGTCCTCATTTTTGGCACAGTTGTTTAAAGATTGTTTAATATTCTAATATAATAGCTTAGTCTTTAATTATATAGGTATTAAGTATTAGAGGTCAATAGTCATGCATGTTTGTCTAACTTATAGTTAGACTAGTCAGGTTCTTTAGATACATAGAGATTATATTCTGCATAGATAGGTAAACTTCAATCACTTCAAAGAACTGTAGAATGTGGCATTTAAATAACTTAGGGTTCTATTGACATGAGACACTCTTGCTCCTGGCAGCACCAATCTATTCCTGATTGAATGTTGAGCATCAAAGACACTTCATTTGGAGCTTGTTTTCTTCTTGGCAAAACTGGCCTTTGGGCAAGGAGCTGTCCATGCCTCAACCACTGACAAAATGCACAGTGTCTGGACTGGACAAGCAGGATCCAAGAAAAAGGACTGCCAAACTTTGCCAAGACAGGGTAAAATGGTTTTTGAAAATTCTGCCTCTGAAAATGATCTCTTAGTTACTCTAGGCCTTAGCCAAAGTTGTTTGCAAATGAGACATTAGGTGATTGTCGAAGTATCCAGTTGTCTCTGTCATCTACTACACATTTTGGAAGTTGTTTGATTAAACTTCCTGCCTACTCAAGTAGTAGTATCCCCTATCTCAGACCTTTAATGGAGTTGAAGATTAGATAGTCATAGTTACCTTCCTCTTATGATCTAGCCAAGCCATTACTAATACAAGACTTAGACTCCTTAGGATAAAATAATTATCAAAGCATTTAGCATATATTTCTTTGTTTCTTGCTTAATATTGTTTATGCTAGTTGTAATTCTAACTTTTATACTTGATATCTGTTCTTATTGTATATAGTTTTGTATTGGTTTTGAAACTCTCTTATTTAGAGAAAATGTGCAGGTGATGGGGATCCTCCTTTAGCAATGGCCTTTGAGAAGCTGGACAAGGTTGGGAGTGGCTTTGGGTACCAAAAGTCGTGGAAGTGTCCATTCAGCCTCGTCCCACTCACCACACCTGAATGTTGTACCCCATTCATGTTTCCTCATTGTGATCTGTGAGTTTTCCTTTTAATAAAGAAAAACCTTAGCATACCCTATTTGGAGCTAGTGTGGGATTATTTAATTCACATCTCCCCTTCCCATCTAATGTGTTCTGCTTCAACACTCCAAAATTGCAAAGGTTGGTCATTTGGCCTTGTAGAATCATTACTACGGAAAGGGTTATAGCTTTCTTTTTTCCTTTCCTTTCCTTCTTTCCTTCCTTTCTTTTATCTTGTCTTCCTTTCTTTCTTCCTTCCTTCCTTCCTTTTTTCCTTCTTTCTTTCTTTCTTTATTTATTTATTTTCTGAGAACTTCAGTTCATACCTTGACACCAGAGCAATGAACTAAATTCTGTCTAATCACAGCCTACCCTGTATACCTCTGGATTTGACTTCTTCGGTGGTGAGGAAATTTATATTCCTCCCACATCACTGTCAGTTGTAGGCTCTTCTTTATCTTCACTCCCAAAAGGGGGGAAAAAAGAACAGAATATGCAGTTTTTACCATACTTGCTGAGAAACATAAACATGGGACATAGTATTATGTTCTTTATGGGAAAGCATGAATGTCTCTAAGGAGATTTTTAACCAGAGATTGAGTGCATAGACTCCTACCTCCTCTGCCTACAGCAATCCAGCAGGCAAGTCAAAGAGCAAGAAATAAACCACTGAACTGCATGGAGGGTTGTGTGTGTGTGTGTGTGTGTGTGTGTGTGTGTGTGTGTGTGTGAGAGAGAGAGAGAGAGAGAGAGAGAGGGGGGGGAAATGGTCTGCAAGACTGTGGGTGTCAGAGGCTGTATGGAAGCAGCCCAGTGCTGTACCATCTTCGGATTTTTACCTTCATTTCGAGAGCTGTCACCTTTCAAGCTGTAAGGTACACATTAAATTTCTAGTCAGGCTCTTTGGTCACCTAAGGGATTTGAGAACAAAAATGGTCCTATGTTGTAACCAGAGCACATACTTAGAAAGCCCTAGAAGAAGCAAAGACAAATATGCTCTCTTTAAATTTCTTGTGTCTCCTCAGACAGCATGTGTGATTCTGAGAAGAGTTTCTGGAAACATCTCAGGGTTCATTTGGCCATTTGAAGATTTGATACCATGGGGGATAGTTATGAACCTGCTGCACTATGATGCCCTAATGTGCTTACTTTGTGCCTCTTATGGAGAGTACCAGCTACAACTGCTCCAAATTGGATACATGCAAAAACAGCTGGGGAAGCAAGGGATTCCTGTTGTGGAATCTCCTTCAGCTCCTTCAGCCAATAGCCGCTGAGATACCAGCCCATCGGGAAGTGGTCTCTCTCCCTTTAAAAAAGCAGCCACTTCCCTCTCCTCTCTCTCTGGCTTCCTGCTCTGCTTCTGGTGACTAGGCTCCTTTCCTGATTGTGCAGAGGGCTGTTGTCTGGGATGGTGAGCTGTAAGTTTTCTCCTTAAATAAATAACCATTCTATTAATCATAATTCCAAACTGGTGTGGAATTGTTTGTGACTTACGCCTTCAGATTCCAAAAAGGCTCTGACCATGACAGGCCTTGGAGAGCTGTACTTTCTTGGATTGCACCATTGATAATGCAGTCTGTTAAAGACAACTCTCTACTTGTTTTCTGTTATGTACTGGATCAAGCCATTCTGCTGCTCAATGACTCATGCTATTTTTAAGGAGAATATCACATTTCCTTCTTACGTAACACACAATTAACATTCTAAGACATGAACTTGCATGAGCTATAGCTTCACCAGTGTTAACTGAGCTCCTTCCATGTACTAGGCAGACACAGGACATCAGAGAATTAAGTTCTTGTTCTCTGTGAATCCCAGTCAGAGTAGGTGTTAAGAAATAAATTAAGCATCTATTCATATGAGAGGAACTATGTGAATAATAAAACAGTATGATAATCCTGGTGTGGGTGTACCCAGTTCCAACTGGGAGACAGAAATAGAGAGATTTGAACAATGAATTGTGATAGTGAATACCATCTATATAAGATAAGAATATGGTACTCTCTCTGGATTTTCCATATACAAAACCTGACATCAACTTACTAAAGGTATACCATCTGCATAAGATAGGAATATGATACTTTTTCTAGAATACTTCATGTATAAAACCTGGTATCAACTTACTAAAGATATACCATTTACATTGTTTTGTTACTGGTTAGTTTGTTTTTCTCTTAGCTTTTCTTATTACTTTGCTTGTTTTGACTTCAGTTTTCTGAGTAACTTTACACCTGAGAATGCTGTAAATTATTTCTCTGTAAGTCTTACCTTGACTTTGAGTTTAGTTGAGGTCAAATTAAAAATATTTCTTATCTCCTTTCTTATCTACTGAAGTTAAAAAAGTGAGATTTTGTAACGTGTCAAACCAATATTGAAAAAGAAGCCTAATCCATAAAACTACTGAATTGTTTGAAAAAATACAAAATTTTATGGTAATTTGTATCAAATCACACCACGAATGGAAGTCTTGGAATGTTAATGTAATTGATTAGAAATCCATCAGAAATTAACCTTACATTTATAGAGATGGAAATGACAATTGGGTAGAATCAGCAAATATTTATTTATTTGAGGCAGGGTCTCACTATGCATCTCTGACTGGCCTGGAATTCACTGTGTAGACCTGTCTGGTTTCAAACTCAGATCTCACGCAAATCTTGAGATTAAATGAGTGTGCCACACACCCAGGTGGAATCATGAGATTTTTTAAAATCAATTCATTTCATGTTATTAGACTGACATACGAACACTGTGCATGGATTATGGTCATTTGGTGACTATGACAGAGAACCTGTTTATGTTTTGAGACCTTAACTCTGATACTTCCTTAAGAATGAACTATGGGTGGAAATTATGAGAAATAATGAGAGAAATTATGTAACAAGTCAGCCTTCAACCATATATGAACCAGAAAATCTGTGACAAATGGTCTCATATTCCTTAGGATTTATCATGCCACAGGATTTTGAAATAATTATCATTGGTCATTTAGGTTTATACATGAAAACAGATAAAAGAAATAAAATTAAATCAAAGGCTTTTAGCAGAAACTAAATTTATTCTGTCACTGATGTTTCCATTTTCTGTCCGAGTATTACAGATCCACCCCAAGGAGTTCTGTTCTGAAATGATACCCAAATCATATTATGGATCAGCTAGTTATAGAAAAACCTTTTCCAGAAGCAAAACAAGAATCACACAAACTTCAGAACTGTTATAGGCAACCCTCACATTAAGCTACATCTGTATCTGTCTCAAAACACAGAGAAAGAAAGATGGTTGGTCACTATACCTAAAAGCTAAAGTTGGTGAGTAGGCTGTTTTGTTGGATAACAACTTAATGAGAGCTGCTTATCAGGAAATTTATGTGTTCATAAACTAAATGCCATATATATATGGCATTATATATATATGGTTGAAGGCTGACTTGTTACATAATTATAATATATATAATTATCGTTCCTAGTAATGTACAACTTAGTCCAGGTTTACTGCCATCACCTTGTGATAGCTTATGACACAGAACAAATCTCTAATGTGTTCCCAAGTATTCTTAGCAAAAAGGAAAGACAGGTTTATGGGGATATATTACCCTCTGCTTCATAGCTTAGCCCTGTTTAAGTGGGTTCAAAACCTTATTGTCTCTCTGGTTGCTTCTAGAACTCAGAGGCCTCATGAGAGACCATTTTGCCTTGGCTTATCATGTCACTGTTGATTAAAATATGTTGGATGGAAGCCTGGGGAGATGACTCAGTAGGCAAAGCCAGTACAAGCTTAAGGTGCTGCTGGGCCTAATGGTTTCCTTGGGGAGGGGACAAGAAGGTGCAGTATCAATGACATATATGCCAGGAGTCAGGGAAAGGGAAAGAGCAGACTCGTTTATCTAGTAATGAGAAGAATCTTATATATTCTCCCAGCACCCAAGCATTCTGATCCATCACAAAGTCTTCCCTCTTTGGCTACAGCAAGGCACAATCAAGACCTCTGAGAGCACCTGTTGGTAGATCTTTAGCCAGCATGGCATGGCTGTCCTCATTGGCTAGGCATAATTAGGACTTCTGATAGCACCAGGTTGTTCATGTTGGTACATCAATACCCCAGGACCCATGGAAACAAACAAAACAAAATCAGACACAGTGATTTGGCTCTGTAATCCTACAATTGGGAACATGGAAACGAAGCAATCTTCAAGGCTTATACAACAGTTCCATGAGAGACCTTGTCTCAGAAAATAAGATAGAGGAGGATAATTGTGGTGGTTTGAATAGAAATGGCCTCCACAGGTTCATATATTTGAATGATCGGTCATTAGGAAGTAACACTTCTTAACAGGAATTAAGAAATGTGGCCCTTTTGGAGCAAATATGGTCTTGATAGTAGAAGTGTCTCACTAGGGTTGGAAGTTGATGTTTCAAATACTCAAGCCAGGCCCAGTGTCTTTCTTACTTCCTGCTGCCCGTGGGTCCAAATGTAGAAATCATGGCTCCTTCTCCAGGACCATGTCTGCCTGACTGCCACCATGCTCCCTGGTACAACGATAATGGAATAAACCTCTTAACCTGTAAGCAAGCCCCAATTAAAGGCTTTCTTTTATAAGAGTTGCTATTGTGGTCATGGTGTTTCTTCACAGCAACAAAACACCGACTAAAGCAACAATCCAAAAAGGTTAAGATATATGACTACTACTTCTGTCCTCCATATGAACACATGCATGCACAGATACACACACACACACATTAGATGAAAAAATAAGCCACACGCACACACACACACTTCTCTCCTTTTCCAGACCCTCCATCCTCCACCCTCTTCTCTACCATAATTTCCAGAACATAAGAAAATAGGCCAGTTGATGGGAAAGGGGATGAGGCAAGAAGCTTCTTTCTTCCCATCTTTAGTTAGAAGGTGAGGTGAGGATACCCTTCCCACTTTTGGCAGACAGGCCCTGTGGTTAGCACACACATTGTGCACTGGCTGTTCCCATCAGACGAGTCAGTATTGATGGAAATTTGTCAAGGGCAAGAAAGTTGCAGGAACGTTTTCAGTAAATTTGTGACAAAAAGGATTTGATGTGATCTTCCTAGGCCAGTAGGTCTCTCTACAACACCCAGTGTAGCACCCAACACAGTCTGTTGGTAAATGCTGATGCCTGAGAGGAACCTGGGGAGACATTTACGTTTGCATGCTCTGACCTGGAAGGAATATGAAGTAACATCCAGGAGCAGACTTGCCTTTCTCCACTTAGGGACACCTTCCTAAGTCAGCAAAAGCATGGAGCAAAAGCAAAAGCAAAGGAAGGAAAGAGCTTTTCTATGTAAGAATCAGAGGCTCAGGGCATCGCTATGAGATAAAGCCTTCTATAAATAACAAAGAAACTGCACCCATAAAATTTCAACAATATGGCTGCCTGTTGAAGACCTGCACAATACCAGTTAACACAGCAATGTGGGTGTGATCATAGAGAGGTGGTGACCAATATATAGAACACATACTTATGATACTGTCAACGGGAATTACATTTATCACTGTAATTTTTAAAATAATTTTATTAATTAAAATAATAATAAAGAAATATATGTTTTACATCTTGCTGTGTAGCCCAAACTGGCCTCAAAGCTGTGATCTTCCTGCTTCTGCCTTCCAAAGACTGGGATTACAGGTATTAGCCACCATAGTAGCCCATATTCATATTTTAATGATCATCTGGTATTAACAAAGCATATAGAAATCAATCTATACATCAGGAAGTTAATTTACTAATGCCTGATAAACTTGAAACTACCTTTTGCAAAGACTATACATACAAGTGAGTTCTATTTATGTAATTCATATTTCACTCAGGAAACTGCCTGGGGGCAGGAAACCGAAGGTGGCAAGAGGAAAAAGACCTGTAGCTCAAATATTTCAGAGTTCTGTTCAGCCTGCCTTCATCTCCACCAGTGTCTTAGCCCCATGTATCCCATGCATCTGTGATAGTGTTTCCCTCTACTCTGCATGACGAGCACCACTGACACCTACACTCTTCCTCTCCATTTGCTGCACTCACCACATCTCTGACACTAGTAGATTTTCTTTAGGAACTTTAAAGTCTCACCAAGCTATCCTCAGACCTGTTTGCCTCTGTACACTTAGGATTCTGTCTGAGCTGAATAATCAGGATGCTCTCAACCCTCCCTGTCTAAATTCTAAATATTGTTCCCAACTAACACAGCGACAAACCAGGCAGAAACCCAATGTTCCTATTCTCTTAGGCCTTATACCAGATTAGGGTCTGGAGGAACTTAGAGAAGTCTGGCTCGGCAGACTCTAGACTAGACATCGGGTCAGCTTTGCTGTTGATGCAGGTAGGACCCACAGTCCGAGTCAGATAGTCTTACTCTTACCTCGCTATCTAATGTAACTCACTTCTGTTCAGAAGCCTGCCCCCATCTGTGCATTTGCTTTTAGGCCCTGCTGTGAGAGCCCTGCTTTATTTAGCTGCCTTGGGGGCACCAGTCATGTTGGCTATGTTCACAGCAGGGCACTGCAGGCTTTTCAGATAGCAGCTCCTGCCCGCCCTTACCATTTATTTCAGTTGCCTCTCTCCTACCTAGAAGCCCACCTCAGTTCTGTCAGGCCTTCTAACTCCCACCTCCTGAAACTGAGGGTTGCCCCCACCGTTGAAAACAAAATGACATCAGTACAAGATTTCAGATCATTCAATGAACAAAACTTAACTCAAAATCATGATCAAGTGTTTAATCTGAAGTGCCCCACGAGCCTTCACACAGCCTGGTTTCTGAATATGCCTGTGGTCATTGACCTGCCTGTGCTGCCACTCCGCTCAGAGCCAGCACAGACTCCTTGAAATGCCTGCTCGAGTCAAGATTATTGGGTGCTGTGAATTTTAGTGTTTGCACTATACATTCAAAAAGCTTTCTGAGCTTACAGAAATACAATGTTTCACTACAAAGAGAAAAGGCTTTTACTATTTTCCTGGTTATTACCTTAATACATAAGTATATAGTTGTTATAACTTTAAGTTGCATTATTTAGTCTTAAAAAAAATCCCTATTTGTGCTATTGATTAGAGTTTCATTGTAAAAAAAAAAAACTATTAAATGAATTTTGTCTTGGATGGAGAAAGAACTTCTAAAATGACCTAAACACACTTCCACTGCTTTGTATTGTGTGTTTATATGAAGTGATGCTCTCACCATTGATGATTATATGATCCAAATATTAACCAAGTCTGAAAAATGTTGAAATGTGTTCTGTCCTGTAGTCTCATATTTTCAGCTAAAACTTAGTTCTTTTCATTCATGTTTTCCAGGCTTTTATACCTTATAAAGAAAAAATACAGAATCACATTTTTTTTTATTTTTCCAACTGTTTGTGATGATACTACATGACTATACGGTAAAGATAAAAATCAAAACATCACTTAGAAATTAATTTCTTCTTGGAAATATACCTGTACTGAGTGGTTTTATATGTAAACTTGACACAAGCTAAAGTTATCAAAAAGGAAGAAACCTCAGTTGAGAAAATGCCTCCATGAGATCCAGCTGTAAGGCATTTTCTCATTTAGTGGTCAATGGGAGGGCCTAGCCCATGGTGGGTGGTGTAAGCCCTGGGCTGGTGGTCCTGGATTCTATAAAAAATCAGGCTAAGCAAGCTATGAGTAACAAGTCAATAGGTAGAACTCCTACATGGCCTCTGCATCAGCTCCTGACTCCAGGTTCCTGTCCTGTTTGAGTTCCTGTCCTGACTTCCTTTGGTGAGGAAAGCAATGTGGATGTTTTCATCAACTAACCCTTACTTCCCAAATTACTTTTGGCCATGGTGTTTTGTCAAAGGAATAGAAAATCCAAACTATGATTTAGTCTGTAACAAGAGGGGCCTGTTTGTTGGGGTTTCTGTCCTGCCCGGTACCCCACAGCTGGCAAGCCCCAAAGAAAATCACACAGAGATCTCTATAAGTTATAAAGCTGATTGGCCCATTAGGTCAGGCTACTTATTAGCTTTTGTAGCTTATATTAACCCATTATTCTGATCTATGTTAGCCATGTGGCTCAGTACCTTTTTCAGCTGGGGGTAGATCACATCCTGCTGCTTCAGTGATCTGGACAGGAGTGGGAGGAATCAACTTCCTCCTCAGAATTCTCCTGTTCTCATTGCATCATTTCTACTTCCTGTCTGGTTTTCCCTCCTATACTTCCTGCCTGGCCAATCAGCATTTATTTAAAACATGATTGACAGAATACAGACAATTCTCCCATATCGTTAGTCTACAGAACTGAGCTTTGTTATGTTCTAAGGGGTATTCATTTGTTCCCTCCAGATCCCTAAGTCACAGTGATTGCATCACAGACTGGGAGTGCCACCAAGTGCTCAGGAGCTACATCATACAAAAAAAAGGCAAAAGGAAGGAGTGGAAGGAGAAAGGAAGGAAGGAAGGAGGGAGGGAGGGAAGGAAGGAAGGAAGGAAGGAAGGAAGGAAGGAAGGAAGGAAGGAAGGAAGGAAGGAAAGGGGAGACAAATGGGAAGGAAAGAAAAAAGAATTTTATTTGGTGATTTTTTTCATCTTCTACAAGCCGGAAATTGTGTGTCTACAAATGGGATGGGTTTTCCACAGGCACCAGAGGTGTTTATTTTTATGCCTGTAACTGCATTTACTCTGGCAAGAGAAGTGGTGGCTCCCAATATCCCTAGTGATTTATGATGTGGTTCATGCACTTGAGCCAGAAACTGCTCTCCAGCAGCCTTTTGTTTGAGACTTTTCTCCAAAGGGGTCAGAGCAACTGTGAAAGAAAGGAAATGAGATTGGTCCTCCTGCACACCTCTCCCAGGCTGACATCAGACCTGGCACCAGCACAAGGACCATCTGGGCCTTTTGAAATGATGTTTGGGGTACCTCTGCAGCTCTGCTACAGCTAACCCAAGGCTGCCAGCAACAATTTGCCTCCCTTTCCAGTCCCCCCACCTGCCACACCCGACCCCCCACCCCTACTATTCCCACATCACAATCAATTCCTCAAGGGCAGGGAGCACTTCCTTTTATGTTTTTTCTGTATCCATAGAGTGGAAGGGCGTGGTAGAATTTTGGGCTGCCAGGCCAGCCAGAAGCAAAAGAATATTCCCTCCAACACACACCTTACAAACACACAATCTCTTATAGAATTACATGAGGAAGACATCCAATAATGGTTTTTGGGAATAGCTCCTTCCTTCCCACTAGAGTTTCCACTCTCCAGGTTCACAGGGACACTGCAACCCAGAGACCCCCTGGATAAAAGATTCTAAAAGTCAGAGGAAAATGGAGAGGCCACAGCATTGGCTGTTGATCTACTGTGATGTATCCTCCTAGTGAAGGCTGTGCTCTGCTTGCACCAGCAGTATCTCGAGGAGAGATACACTGGTCAGACCAACCGATGCTTGGTCAGGGGACCTATGGCTTTGGCCCTGCGCACAAGGCTTAGGAATAAAAAAGATGTATTAAGGGATGAAGATACCTTATATCATGCTCAAATCTAGTAGTTTATTTTTTGTTTTTGTTTTTTTTGGGGGGGTGAGTATTTTGTTTGTTTGTTTGGTTTGATTGTTTTTTGTTTTGTTTGTTTGTTTTTTGAGACAGACTTTCCCAGTAGCTATGGAGCCAGTCCTGGAACTCTCTCTGTAGACCAACCTGGACTTGAACTCACAAAGATCAGCCTGCCTCTGCCTCCCAAGTACTAGGATTAAAGGTGAGTGTTACCATCACCTGGCTCAAATAATAGTTTCTTTTAAAGATTTCTCTCTGTTTTTTTTTTTTGACACAGATTCTCTTGTCACCCAAGCTGCCCTCAAATTTCCTGTGTATCCAAACAGCCTTGACTTTCCTGCCCTCCCAACTCCACCTTTCCAGTGCTGTGTACAAGCTCCACCAACTGAAGTGACGGCTTCAGCCCCTTCCTCCAAGCAGGTTTTCTCATGTATGTTATTGGGGGAGGGGAACACTCTTCTCACGATATTCATGTTCAGGTTAGAGGACAACCTCAGATGTCAGGACTTTCCCTTCCGCTTGTTTGAGGCAGGGTCTCTCTTGTTTGCTACTGTGCTAAATTCTTCAGGCTAGTGCTGAGGTTGCAGCCTCTGGTTTTTACCTGAACTCCAAGCAAAAGAAGATGATGGGAAGACGGAGTCAGAAGGACCGAAAATTTAAGGCCACTTGATATATAGAAAGTTTAAGACCAGTCTGAGCTAAAAGAAACCCTGAGTCAAAAATAGATAGGAGAGAGAGAGAGAGAGAGAGAGAGAGAGAGAGAGAGAGAGAGAGAGAGAGAGAGAGAGAGGTAGATAGACAGACAGAGATACAGATAGATGATAGATATATGATGGATGCGTGGTGGGTGGATAGACAGACAGACAGACAGACAGACAGACAGATAAAATGTATGTCTTCTGGCTTATGTGGCAAGCACTGTTGCTTTTTTTTTATTTTTTTTTTGCACTTTTGCTTTTATTAGCTGAACTTTCTCCCTAAAAAGTCTTAATTTAGTCCTCCCAGTAGCAGTGAGTATTGTCCAGGCCCAGTGAACAGTTTACATTAGGAGGTTGCTGAGTTTCTCTCTCTTCCTCTGCTTGACTGGAAACACAGTTTCCAGTGTCTCTCCTAGCTTCTTCATGGTTTCTCCCTACCACTCTTTGGTTGTAAACCCAGTAACAAACACTCAGGCAAAGCAGGGTGTGGGCACTGTCCAGGTTCAGCTCTCTCACCTTCTTCTGTCCTCTCCCAGCCACAGGCTCACTCCTGCTTCCAAAATGAATCTGCATAGAAAAACATGATAGCCATAGTGTATTTAAGGTACACACCATCTTACACACGTGGCATTTTCCACAAACTGACCACACCTCACTCTCTGGAGCATGTTTTCATTAAAGTCCCTCTCTCTGCCACTGTCATGAAAGTAATTAAATCCATATTTTCTGAGTTTGAAACAGGATCTCACATATTCCAGTCTGGCCTTGAACTAATTACACAAATAAGGATGACAGTCTCTACACCCTCCCTCCTCTTCCTCCTGAGAGCTGAGACTAAAGCTGTACACTAGCACTCCCACCCTCCGTTTCCTTCTCAGTGTATTCATAATATTTTATTATTCATCTATGCATGATCTGCTCCCAGCATTTTCTGCCTTGCTAATGGAGTCTGTGTTATTTACTTCTTGCTTGCTGTTTTTCTATTAATCGATTGATTTATTTTAAAATAAAGTTTTATTCTGCAGCTCAGGCTTACCTTGAACTTGTGGTATTCCTCCTGTCTCAGCCTCGGGAATGTTGGGATTTAAGGGTATATACCATTATTAGAAGATCACACAATTCAAGATTTTTCAGCAAACAAAACATTTTACTTCTGCAGAAGGTTGCACAGCTGTGATTAACTGAGCAAGCAAGCAGGGTCCAGTTGGGTCTGCTATTCCCAACACAGGGGTTCTGTGCCTTACTTTCAGTGGTCAGAGCTCAGCCTCAGATTTTTATTTGAGTGGCTAGCTGAAAGCTCTGCAGTTGACAAGCATAGTGCGAGTGTTGAGAACAGGAGGTACCCTTGAGCACAGAATGCAGCCTTGAGCACATACTTGGGTCTTAGAAAGCTGCTGACTTTAGAAGAGAGTGCTGTGAAATGCCTTCTGCACAAATTTCTTAAAGATGGAGATCCCTTTGCCTTGGGTAATCTTTTGATAGATGGGTCCCACAATTACACACCTGACTTTGCTTCTGAATTTCTCTAAGATCAATTTCTGCGGTGGCTGGTAACCTCTCCTCTGGGTTGCTGTTGCTTCATGTGTTCCTCAGTCCTTCAAAAATGGTTCTTAACAGCCTGGTCTACAAGAGCTAGTTCCAGGACAGGCACCAAAGGTACAGAGAAACCCTGTCTCGGAAAAAAAAAAAATGGTTCTCAAGCCTTGGTTTCCCAATAGGGATCTGTGATCTTGCTGGTCAGTTATGATGTCAGTGACCTCCTAAGCTACGGTTTTCTGTTTCCATGCAGCCAGCCACCTGCCTCTATTAGCTCAGCTGTCATATTTCTCTCAATATCTCTATTTGCTAGGAATGACCACATTCCAAATATAAGTAATTCATATAACCTGGAGTAACTAAATACGAAGAATCTCTGGATGAAAGTCACTGGAGAGAGTCTCATCCTGCACAATATTATACATCTCATACAACACAGGAGTTCTTTTCTACAGAGGCAAAAGACAGATGTGATTACGTAATAAAGAGGGTGCGGCTCCTCTTCAGATTGCTGCTGTCCAGCTAAAAAGTCCCCTTGGTATCTGGATTTGTATTTGCTTGAATGTTTTTGACAAGGTCTTGCTATGTCACTGTGAACGTGGGATCCTTTTGCCTCAGCTTTCTGAGTGCTGGGATCTCAAGGATGAACCACAACCACTAGTTTAGTACTTTTTTAAGACTTTTTTAAATTATGGGCATGTATGAATTTCTGCATGGAGCATGTGCACGTGAAAGCAGAATCCTGCAGAGATCAGAAGTGTCAGCCCTGGAGGTGGAGGCACAGGTGGTTGTGACCAATGAAGGTGCTGAGAACTGAATTTGAGTTCCCTGTATAGCAGGTGGGTCTGGCTTAAGACCTCGACATTTTCCAGGACTTCCCTCCCACCTGGCATTTGGAACACACCAAACCCAATCACACTAATGCCTTTCATTACAGAGAGCAACATACATAGCATCTCTCATTTTGGGGGAAAAATGTTGAATTGAATACAAAGTGCCTCTTGGGCACCTCTATTACTGCTACACAGCAAGCCGCGACTTAACTCTCTGTCAATTGTGGAGGCAAGAAATCCATTTGTGAAACTCCTTACTCACAACAAAATCCTTCCGTTCCTTCTTAAAGGTTCAACAGCTTTTTACCCTCCTGAACGGGGGCACCCTTGTTCAGACACAGCATAAAGGCTGCAAGAACCCAGCTGTTTAAATGAAGTCAGCCAATATCTGTCAGGATGTGAGCCGGCTGCCAGGAAGACTGCCATATATGAAACTCATTTTTCATGAAAGAACTCAATTGAACATCTCTCTATCTCGTGCATGCAATTTAATTTAATCTATAAAACATTGCACAATGTCACATTAGTATTAAAAATAAATGATGCAGACCAGATATTTGAAGAATGGATATTTATTTTTTGACTTTCCAGTGGTACACATCCAGACTTCCAGTGCTGGGAAAGTCAAACAGAAAAGTATCAGTCCCAATTAAACAATTTATGGTTTTGCATTTGTGGGGATTTCTGTCTCTGATGTTCTGTAGACTCCTAGTCCCCTCCAATTCATCCAAAGTTCTCATTAGTGACAAGCCCTACAGAGAAATGAGAATGCTTGAGGAAGTATCCCTCACATTCATGGAATTCACATTAGAGGCCATACTTGACAGACATCTGGGGTACAGAGAAGCATTTGCTGCTGATTGTGTCCAGTGTTCATCCAAGTCAGTCAAAGCCAGCTACTGCTCTGCATGTCAAAGCACTAGCTTTATTTCCACTTATGAGTGGACTTCAGAGTCATGACTGGCCATCCAGAGTAACACTCCTGATATAAAAATCTAAATACTGTCTGAAACTATGGTTTTGTGATAAATAGCCCCATCCCCCTTCTCACTCTCTAAGAAATAACAGTCCTAGACTCCTGAGCTGGGACTGCCTGAGAACTGCCTCCTGGCAGCCGGCATGGCCTATCTTTTCTCAGTACTGCTCTGTGCACGGAATGAACACACTTCTTTCCCTACTGCCACCACCCTCATCATAACCTCACTCATGCTCTAGACTTCCTAAGGTGTCTCCTGTCCCCAAAGCCCCTAAACTTCCAAACCTCAGTACATGGCCTAGGGTGGGAAATCTTTCTTTAATAAACCTAGATTCAGCCTTCCTGGGTAACTTTGATGGCATAACATTTTATCTTGATTTTTATGTGGCTTTTTAGACTTATAAATTGATAAATTTTGGCAGCATGTACTACCTATTCACAGCAAGCATTCAAATAAATAGGAATTGTCATGTGCTCTGAAGAGAATATAAATTATTACAACTCTGTAATGCTGTTTGAAGACCCAAAAGGCATAAAGCCTTTTGCCACAGTTGTGTAGCAGGAATCTATTTCAAGGATGTCATCTGGGATGCACGTAGGATGCGGACTGTTGGCAGTTTATGCAGACACAAATTATTAGAAACAATGTAAATGTTCAAAATAAAAGAGCAGTGACATAAATCATGACACATTTCATAATCATGAAAAACAACATCATGGAGAAGGTGTACGACATAGGAAAATCTTCAGAACATCATGACATTTTTAAAGTAGCACATAAGATAGCATCTGTCATCTTTTTCTCTTTTAAAAGTCTCTAGTAACATTCCTGGGGAACATTTGGTAGAGCACATATTACCCTGTTTTCTGGGATCACCCAGAAATGAAGTAATAAGAGATTTTCTTCTCTTCTTTTTACTTCAAATTCTCTAACAATTCAATGATGAACTCATTACATTATAAATAAAATTTAAAACTATTCTAAAGTGTGCAATAGTTACTTTTCTCTTACTCTGATAACACATTACGACCAAAAGCAACTTATGGGAAAGACTTTATTTGGGCTAACAGCTCCAGAAGGAGAAAGGTCCGTCATGGTAGGGAGGCTTGTAACTAGGCACAGCATCAGCAGCAGGCAGCTGAGAACTAGCGTCTTCAAGTGTAGACTTGAAGCAGAAGAAGCCAGCTTCAAACAAGATGAGGCAATCGAATCTCAAAGCCCACTCCTAAGGGCCTGCTTCTTTCAGCCATCACAACTGTGTATCCCAGCCTAGGCCCCTCCTTTGCTGCTTTAGCTCCTGGGATTCAGTGGCAATATTCAGCCTGCCAAGGCAGCCTGTTTAGTCTCAGCGGACCTCAAACAGCTTGGGTCACCACTAATTCTCTGCCCTTTTCAGCTCTGCCTCAGAGAAGACTCAACATTCTGATAACCACCATCCATTTTTAACAGCCTGCAATTATGCACTGGTTTTCTTTATTTGGGAATGAATGGGATCACAGAAGTTTGCAAGGGAAATGCCCTCGATTAGGAGCCTTCAAGGTTATAGTGCAACTGTGCATTTGAACACGCATCTATTTATCTTTTCAGTGGAAAATCAAAGAACTGAATATGTCACTTCCCATCAGCTGCAAACTCGGGGCTCCTCTCCCTTGCCAGAACTCCTCAGAAGTGCCATTCTCCCTCCAGAGAGTACCAGGAGCCACCATGTAAATTTTACAGTGAGTTCTGAGAGTAATCTTACCCTGGCCACTTGAGTCACTCTGCGGCCGCACCCTCGCTGGGCACGACCAGATGAAAGCCACAGCCCCTGTGCATGTAGCTTCTTTTGGAGAGAAACATGTGCTCATCAAATGCCAAGGAGAAGAAAAAAAAGCAGAGTTTAAAAGTAATCAACCCTCAACACTGCAATAAGATCAGAGCACTTCTCTTCTGGGCATTAGTTTCCTCAAACGTCTTATATAAATATTCTAAGTTCTTGGGATCATTTAAGCTTTTCCTCTAGGATTCGAAAACAACCCATTTCCACCCATTGTCATGCACTACTATTACTGCTGTATGTTGGCAAAGAGCTGGGTAGGTGGACGTGGATCCTGAGACCAGAGAAATATGTTCTCAGGGCTGTTAGCAACATAAAGGAACCAGGAGTGAGGCTGTGCGAGCAATTCTGCATTCTCTTGTGTTGCAGAGAATAACAGACAATGAAACTCACAGAACATTTAAAAAAGAAAATGCATGATGACATTGGAAGGCCCAGGATTGTACCGTCCATCGACACCATCAACGTTCACTAACAGCCTTTTGATCCCAGAAAAGTACATGATGAGTGGTTTTCCTTCTCTGTAAAAGGAGAGCTTGATAATTGTTAACTAGCAACTGCTCCAAAGGAGATATTAACACTTTTAGAACTACTGAGCAGAGCTGTAGTGATCGGTCAGTGGCAAAGTGCTTGCCTTGGAAGTATAAGGACTTGAGTTAGATCCCTCAGAGCTCACCTAAATCAGTTGGATGTTATGTTGTGGACTTTTAATTGAAGCGCATTGGAGGCAGAGCTCTCTCTCTCTCTCTCTCTCTCTCTCTCTCTCTCTCTCTCTCTCTCTCTCTCTCTGTGTGTGTGTGTGTGTGTGTGTGTGTGTGTACATATATGCATGCAAGGACAATTGATGAAAAAAGAGGCTGTGAATTTAAAAGAGCAAAGAGGTAGGTGGAAGGGTTTGGAAGAAGGAAAGTGAAGGGGAAAATAATATAATATAATCTCAAAAAAATAAATGGAGTAGTAAAAAGAAAGAAATGACTGACACATGGAAGAAAGGCTGGAGTTAGGTAGACTGAGCTCTCAGATTGAATAGCCTCAGTGCCCTGGAAACTCACCTTGCTTATTATACACATTTGAACAAGGAGGCGGGGTTGTTGCATATAGCTGACCAAGAAGCTGGGTTACATATAGACAAACGAGGAGGTGCGTTACTCTACACTTTGGAACAATGAAATGGTTTAACTAATCTCAGAAAGAGCAGTCTCTATGGGAAAGCAGGCTTCAGTCCATAAGTATCCAAGGGGAAAATGTTTGAACACTATCAACATCAACACAGAGTCCTGAGGAGAACTATGCCACATCTCTGAGCCTCGACTAGGGAAGACTTTGCCACCCCCCACCTAAGGCTGGGGCACTGGAGCTCTTGGCATGGCCATGCCCATGTCAACAACATACATTTACGCAGGACTTTAGTTGCCCATACAAGGGTCAGTCTGGAAGGAGTAGGGGAGGGCTGAGTGACTATAATCAAAACACATTGTATACATGTATGTCATTCACGAAAAACACATTGTATACATGCATGTCATTCTCAAAAGATACATTGTATACATGCATGTCATTCTCAAAAAATAATCAAATATTTTTAAATTGCAATAAACATACATAATAATTCTTTTTATAAGATTAGAAATTTTTATTTACTTTTATTGCCCTTTTCATTCTTTCTTTTTTGTTGTTGTTGTTGTTTTTCAAGACAGGGTTTCTCTGTAGCTTTTGAAGCCTGTCCTGGAACTAGCTCTTGTAGAACAGTTTGGCCTCGAACTCACAGAGATCCACCTACCTCTGCCTCCCAAGTGCTGGGATTAAAGGCATGTGCCACATAATAATGTTTTTTATAAGATTAGAAATTTTTTATTTACTTTCATCTCTCCTTTTCTTTACAGGGTTTCCTGGAATGGTCAAACACTGGCAGAACTAGAAACTCAACTTACAAGCTAGCAACCGGAATCAGCACAAAATGTATGTTTTCTGGTCCACTGAATGCTGACATCACAGTTGCCTGTTTGGAAAGTGCATGTTGAAACCTTGAAGAAACCCTGTCCATGAAACACTAAGATCATTAATATTGTGTCTTCTATTTTTTTCCCAGACTTTGCCATCCAGAATGTTAAAAACATGTAATTATCTTTGAGTTCACAAAAACTGTGCCTTCAAACAAACTCTTGAGTTTGAACTTGCAAACTCTTCAAAATAAGATTTCCTGCTGACGAAAATAAGATTTCCTGCTAATGAAAATAAATGCTTTGAATGCAATTATTGTCAGAAACAATTAACTCCATAACTCAATCAAATTTTGACTTTATTAATTATCAACAAAGAAAAACCAGAACATAATTTTAGGTTACTGGAGTCTGCAAAAATAAGTAGCTAAAACTTCCTTCAAAAAATAGTATATTTTATATCCACCAGCCTATTTCCAGATTTATGGATACTATAGTCACTGATGTTGGACATTATTACAAATAACAGCTCAACCTTCTGGAAAACACACAGTTTCAGAGGGGTTGGCTGACAAGTTTTCACCCTATAGTAGTGCCTGACTTTCCACCCAGGTGCCTGGAGTCAACCTCTGGTTGTGTGTGAGTCATTCTCACACTTACACACTGAGCTATCCCCCCATTTATGAAGTTGATTCTCATCTCTTCACCTTTTCTATTATTTTTATTGTGCTGTACATTTTCCTCTGCTCCCTTCACTTTCTCCCTTCTCCTCTTCCACCCCCTTCCATGACCCCATGCTCCCAATGACTCAGGAGATCTTCTTTTTCTCCTTCCTATGTAGATCGATGTATATCTCTCTTAGGGTCCTCTTTGTTGTCTAGATTCTCTGAGGTTTTGGACTAGAGGCTGGTTTTTCTTTGTTTTATGTCTAAAAGCCACTTATGTGTGAGTACATATTATATTTGTCTTTCTGAGTTTGTGTTAACTCTCTCAATATAGTTTTCTCTAGATCTATCCTTTGACTGCAAATTTCAAGACGTCATTATTTTTTTGCTGCTGAGTAGTACTCCATTGTGTAAATATATCACATTTCTTTATCTCTTCTTTGGTTGAGAGGCATCTAGGTTGTCTGAAAGATACTCATGGAAATGCTCAAAATCCTTAGCCATCAGAGAAATGCAAACCAAAACAACTCTGAGATTCCATTTTACACCTGTCAGAATAGCCAATGTCAAAAACACTGATGACAGCTTATGATGGAGAGAATGTGGGGAAAGGGGGAAACTCCTCCATTGCTGGTATAAGTGCAAACTTGTACAGCCACTTTGGAAATAAGTATGGTAACTAGGAAATTAGGAAACAATCTACCTCAAAACCTAGCAATAGAACTTTTGGGTACATACCCAAAGGATACTCAATCATACTACAAGGACCTGAGCTCAGTTATGTTCATAGCAGCATTATTTGCAATTGCCAGAACCTAGAAATAACCTAGATACCCTTCATTCACTCTTAATCTCAAGGCAAAAATTTAATTTGACTTCTACTTTACAACATTTATTGATTTACTTGTTTACTGTTTGTGTGTGTGTGTAAGAGAAAGACAGAGTGACTGACCCAGCATGTGTGTGGAGGTCAGGGCACAACTTGTAAGAATTGGTTTTCACAGAATACACTTTACCAGCTGAGTCATCTTGCCAGCAACGCCTTTTCCCTTTTAAGGTGCATTTGTTGTGTGTGTAGGAGATCACTTGAAAATAAAAATTTCCATGATACTCAAAGATTATCAACCTCAGGAACTTTAAATACTGCTCTTGGGTACCTAGTAAGCTCAGGACATTCCCTGCCATGCATGTGTCAGATATTACATATGACATATCATGTCAGAATATGCGCAATAAGATTGGGAACTCAGAACACTGAAATTAACCTTGATCGTACCAACCAAGCAATTCGTATTCAGCAGTATTTTGAAGAGATTAGTCAGTAAGCCACACCTCTTTCCTGAATGCCAATGAGTAAGACTCATCCCTCAGATTTTCCTTCGCCCTTTCACTTGCTAGCACTGTGACTGTGAACTCCACATTTAGGATGGCTGCTGAATCCACAGCAAAGGCCCCTAAAAACACTTTGGCCCTGGCTCTGACTATGGAATTTTAATTTTAAGAAAATTCTACAGTGACCACAAGTGACCCTCAATTTCGTCTCCTGCCCTGGGTTTCTAGGAAAGATTTCCAGAGATTGTATAGTAAAATTTTGGTTGGTTGCTTCATAAGTAAACGTGTTGATGCATGAAACTATTCAAATAAAGAGTAGCTAACTAAAAGACAAACCCCAGCAATCGTAGTTTAAGGCAGAATGTCATTTCTTCCTCATAGGAAAGAAACTAAGAGGGAGCTTTCCAGGGACGATAGCTTGGCAGACATGTACGCAGTCCGAGGTTTCATCCCCAGAACCACATAAACTTGGCATTGTGGCATATACCTTAAGTCCTAGTATTTAGGAGGCAGAGTAGGAGAATCAGGATTTTAGGGGCAGCCTTAGCTACACAGAAAAAAAATCTCAAAAAGTAAACAATGACAACTGCAAAAACAAATGAACAACAACAACAAAAGCCAGGCTATGATATTCCACTGCAAAATACTGTGGTTTTCCATATATATGTGTAACTATCCATAAAATGACTTAACTCTTTAATTAAAAAACAACTTAGCTTTTTAAAATCTGTGATGCTTCAGTTGAAAGCAAGAAATTATTCAGCATGATAATACATATTTTTTCACCTTGTTTCTTATACTCAGTTTGTTATAAGAAATGTTTGATCCTTTTAAGAATTTTCTAGTGTAACCTTAGTGTCTTACCACAAAGTCAAATTTTTAAAAATAAACTAATCTTAAATTTAGGATAAGTTTGTTCAAAATTTCAAGAAGTCCTTGTTTTTTACTGCTGAGTAGTACTCTAATATGTATATATTCCATACTTTCTTCATCCATTCTTCCATTGAAGGGCATCTAGGTTGTTTCCAGGTTCTGGCTATTACAAACAATGCTGCTATGAACATAGTAGAGCATATACTTTTGTTGTATGATAAGGCCTCTCTTGGGTATATTCCCAAGAGTGGTATTGCTGGGTCCATGGGTAGGTTGATCCCGAATTTCCTGAGAAACCTCCACACTGCTTTCCAGAGTGGTTGCACAAGTTTGCATTCCCACCAGCAATGGATGAGTGTACCCCTTTCTCCACAACCTCTCCATCAAAGGCTATCATTGGTGTTTTTGATTTTAGCCATTCTGACAGGTGTAAGATGGTATCTTAAAGTTGTCTTGATTTGCATTTCCCTGATCGCTAAGGAAGTTGATCATGACTTTAGGTGTCTTTCGGCCATTTGAACTTCTTCTGTTGAGAGATCTCTTTTCAGCTCAGTGCCCCATTTTATAATTGGGTTGATTAGCCTTTTACGGTCTAGTTTCTTGAGTTCTTTATATATTTTGGAGATCAGACCTTTGTCAGTTGCGGGGTTGGTGAAGATTTTCTCCCAGTCAGTGGGTTGTCTTTCTGTCTGCAGGCAAATGGATGGAAATTGAAAACACTATCCTGAGTGAGGTAAGCCAGACCCAAAAAGAGGAACATGGGATGTACTCATTCATATTTGGTTTCTAGCCATAAATAAAGGACATTGAGCCTATAATTCGGGTTCTTAGAGAATCTAAATAAGAAGGAGAACCCAAAGAAAAACATATAGGCATCCTCCTGAATATTAACCTTCATCAGGCGATGAAAGGAGACAGAGACAGAGACCCACATTGGAGCACCAGACTGAAATCTCAAGGTCCAAATCAGAAGCAGAAGGAGAGAGAGCACGAGCAAGGAACTCAGGACCGCGAGGGGTGCACCCACACACTGAGACAATGGGGATGTTCTATGGGGAACTCACCAAGGCCAGCTGGCCTGGGTCTGAAAAAGCCTGGGTTAAAACCGGCCTCACTGAACATAGCGGACAATGAGGACTACTGAGACCTCAAGAACAATGGCAATGGATTTTTGATCCTACTGCACCTATTGGCTTTGTGGGAGCCTAGGCAGTTTGGATGCTCACCTTACTAAACCTGGATAGAGGTGGGTGGTCCTTGGACTTCCCACAGGGCAGGGAACCCTGATTGCTCTTTGGGCTGACGAGGGAGGGGGATTTGATTGGGGGAGGGAGGGAAGGGGAGGCGGCGGTGGGGAAGAGACAGAAATCTTTAATAAATAAAAAAAAGTTTGTTCAAAATTAGTTAGATATTTTTAATCAAAGATTTATAAAGAAATTGTTCAAATTTTTATCTTGTTTATCAAAATAAACATTATAGGAAAGAGGAACAGGCAGTGTGGGGATGGCGTGGGGAGGGGCAATGGAGGGAAGAAAAGAGATGAGAAGACAGGATAATGACGAACGTGTGAAGACGCCATGATGAGACCCGCTGCTTTGTGTGACAACCTGACAAAACAACAAATATAAGTCACTACAACGTTTTTAAAAAGGAGTAATAATACTCTTTACTCAGAAATAAATGTTGCTTACTAAAAGTAAGTTTCACAATGAAAACTATTTTCAGGAAATCCCTCTATAAGCTCAAGAAGAAGAGGATGCATTGCATTAGAAACAGGACCTTAATGAAACACGTCTCCATCCTATGATTCTGGAAGTGTCTTGTAGGGTGAATCACTAATAAAGAGAATCATTTTATAAAGTTACTACGCTTAACCAGAAAGATCACCTATTCTGCAATGAAATAAAGGAAGTCCATGACAGCTATATTCAGGAAGAACTCACAATCCTCACAAAGAAATGGCTTATTTGATTAGTTTTGTCTTGTCAAAATATTTATTGAAGAAATGCAAACTGAGTAAATGGGGGAAATAACCTGAGATGTTTGCACATACCCGTATGAAAATATTACACTGAGATGCCCCGCAGTTAGCAGAATCTGTTCTGAATTTATTTCTAAGCCTGTAGGGAATGTATTTTCTCAATGAGGAAAAGCAGAAGTCATTGGCATTATTAGATAGTCTTCCGTATTTACTGTAAAATACTCCTTCAGCTATTGTTCAGTTATAATAAATAGAAATCAAGATAGGCTTGAAATATAAATTTCTTAGGAAAATACTAGTTGCATAACACTAGAGATAGGTACAAGCACAAATAAAAATGTGACTGTGTATCAAGAACAATTTTTTTAAATTTATTTATTTATTTATACCACCTGCATCCAGGTCTAGTAAGGTGAGCATCCAAACTGCCTAGCCTCCCACAAAGCCAATACGTGCAGTAGGATCAAAATGGGTTTTTGATCAAGAACAATTTTTAATACCTTTACTCATATGGTTCACATAATTAGGAGGATTTAAACTTTTTATTAAATGATTAAAATGTATGTGTATTTTAAGAAAAAAATCTTTTCAAAAATTTTTAAAGAATTGACTGGATGGCTACTAAATATACAAAACAAATGTCAATTACTTCTAGACCTTCCTTTTACTCTCAAAAGTATTCCAGTTAGGAGTAGGTCATTATTGTGTATTTAGTAATATATAGTCCTAAATAATATATTTTTAAATACATTAATAAACATGCACATACACATTCACACACATACCACACACACACACACACACACACCACACACACATCTATAATAATAAAGAAAAAGCCATGGATTTGCAAGAGAGTTTGGAGGGAGCAAAGGGAAGGGTGAAAAGATTACCCTTTTTTTAAAGCACTCCAATTAGGACAGAAATTTGTGGTCACCCTATCTCCAACAGGTAAAGTGACTTTCCATGGGTCTGCTCTCTGTGCCCTTCCTATGTCACCTTCTGTGCCTCCTCCTCAGTGCTATTCAGACTATTTAGCTGTCCTCCCTCCTTCCACAGGGAATTAACATGCCACGTTTGAGCCACCTGGGATGCCGGGGTCAAGTTGCCATGGTCCAGGCCCCACTTCTCCCTGGCTGCAGTGCCCTGTACTCCTGTAACTCTGGTGACGTCTGTGAGTGTGAAACAGGAGTGCGTATTTGTGTTTGGATGTGTGTGGCGTGTGTGCACATGTGTATGGAAGTCAAAGGCTTTTCCTCATGTGTTCTCTTCATTTTACTGAACCTGGAACTCACCAGTTCTGTTATTCTGGCCAGGGTGAAGTCCCAGAGAGCCTCCTGTCCCACTGTCCCAGTACTTGCATTACAGGAACACAATACCACTTTACAGGTGCTTGGCAAACACAGTATATTCTGAGCCGTTATCCTAGCCCTGGAATGTATTTGTTTCAAGTCAGTGAGTATTACACTATCATGTAATCTGCTAATATTGTACAATCTCCATCCCTCTCTAAAGAGCCAGTCATCAAGGCCCCATGTTGCCAGGTTCTATTTTTGGTGGCATTCAGAGAGCAGCTGTCCTCCCCAAATCCACAGGAAATTGTTTTACTAGAGGATCTTCTGCTGGCTTTCGGTCAGTTACTGTCTTGAGAAGGTAAGGGACAAGGGGGTTCCCGCTCCTGCAACCAACCACAGGATTTAGTTGAGCTCTATTGCAGCTTGGTGACTCCTGTCCTTTCAGTTGATGAGAAATCAAAAGTGTTGCCAAGGAATTTTGTAGTCCTCAGCAGGTGGCTGCATGAATTACAGAACTGCATTCTCGGAACTGAGAACAATAGCTGTTTGTGTCCACATGAATGGGGGCACTTTGGAAGAGTGTGCTGACCAAATGTTCTTCATATTTCCCAAAATACCAATGTCATTTATCATTTTTTCCTTAGTGAAGTAGAGTTGAATTTAATTTTAGTAAGACTTAAAGAGGAGGAATAAGAGAAAGAAGCTCAAAAAAAAAAGACACACCCCAAAATGTGGTCAAAAGATTCTCAAAGGAAAGTTGCCTATACATTTCAAATTCTTATGAATATACAAAATTGTCCTACTTCCATTTCTGTTGCTGCTACAAAATGCCCTCAACAAAAACCATTTTTAAGGGAAAGAGGGCTTATTCAGCCTACAGTTCCAGGTTACAGTCCGTCGTTGAGTCAAAGGCAAAGCAGACACTCGAAGCAGCTGGTCACATCCACACTCAAGAGCATGCTCAGCTCACTCTCTACTCATATCCAGGAACCTCAGCCTAAGGAACCCTGCCCCCCACAGTGGACTGGGTCCTCCCACATCGATTAATGCAATCAAGACAATCAATCTTCCACAAATATGCTCAAAGACTAACCAGATCCAGACAATTCCTCATGGAGACTTCTCAGGTGAGTCTAGATTCTATCAAGTCAACAAGTGAAACTAATCATCATACCAACGTAGGAAAAATGACAGCCCCCACCTATACTTTGGAGAGAGTTTAACTTTTGCAACTTCTTTTGTTTGTTTGTTATGTTTTGTTTTGTGTTGTTTTGTTTTGTTTTGTTTTTTTAAGACAGGGTTTCCTTGTATAGCCCTGGCTGTCCAGGAACTCCCTCTGTAGAGGAGGCTGGCCTTGAACTCACAGAGATACGCCTGTCTCTGCCTCTCCAATGCTGGGATTAAAAGCCTGTGCCACCATACCTGGCTACTTTACAACTTCTTAAAAGTGTAAATAGTGAATTAACCTATATGAAACTGAATGGAACTGATGAATGATAACAGTTACTTCAGATAACACTGAAGTCTTTTAAAAGACATTTCATTTTCCGTATCCACAGAGCTGCTTGCTTTTGTCTGTGTCTGGATACTTATATACAGCTTTCAGTTCCCCAGATTCTTTTCCTTTCGCTTAGCTAATGAAGCTAACCCAGCTTCCATTTCAATAGTTGTATTTTGCAACACTATAGTAACTTGTTGTTGTAAATGATTTTGAAGTACTCTAAGCTTATTTGTCAGAGTTGGGCTTATATGCAATTTTTCATGATTGCTCTGGAAACAATAAAATTCTTCTATTTTTATGGTATACAAAGATCTAATACATTACCAGGACAAGAAAAATAGAGAGTTCTTTCACCCACACAGGTGCCTTTTTCCTCTAAGCCACACTTGCCATATTTACTTCTACACATACTGAACCTATCAAAGTTCTCATTTCCCTACCATATCATAGATTTTTAAGGACATTATAAGGAAAAAGCCTTTTGTACTTACCTAAATGTTTGCCATTTTTGTTCTTCCTTCAGTCCTGGGGAGAGGATCATTTTCTTTGAGCCCAAATAACCCCCCTTGAGCAGGTCCGCAGTGATAAATCTTGTTGTTTAGCTTTCTTTCTAAATAGTGACATATTTTTAGTTGTACCTTAAACATGTATTTCTACTGTCTGACTGCAGTAGTCTCAGTAGAGAAATCTTGTTTGACTCAAATTGTGCCTCTATAATGCAATGTTGTCATTTTTATTTTCCTGGTCACTTCTAAGTTCTTGGTTTCATCCTATCTGACTATGGCATATCCCAACTCTTTTTATTTTATTTTTGTATTTTTAAATATTTTTTATTATTTTTATGTATATATTCCCTGGAACTGGAGTTACAGTCAGTTGGAAGCTGCCGTGTAGGTGATGAGAATTGAACCCCGGGTCCTCTAGAAGGGCAGCCAGTGCTCTTAACTGCTGAGCCATCTCCCAAGCCCCTCATTGCTGTATTTTAATGAACTTTGAGGGGGTAAAATGTATATTTATTTTATGTATATGTGTATATTTTATATGTGTGTGTATATTTTATATATTTATTTTATGTATTTGTATATGTGTATATTTTATATATATGTGTGTGTGCATGAGTACACCTAAAGAGGGTATTGGATCCTCCAGAACTAGCGCTACAGATGGTTACCACGTGGGAGCTGGGAACCCAACCTGGGTCTTTGGGAAATACAGCTGGAAGCTTTTAACTACTAAGCCATCTCTTCAGACCTAATGAGTTTCTTGAAACTGTACAATTTTTTCTTTCACTAAGTTTAGGGAGTAATCACAAAGACATTCTATTTCCCTCCCCTTCTAGACCTCAAGCAGCAAGAGGGTTATAAATGTCACACTTGTCCCCAGCACCCAGAAGGTTGGTTTACTTATCTATATTTTTTTACTGTTTAGATTGTACAGTTATTAACTGATCTGTTGTCACATTTTCTCTCTCTTACAAATAGGTATTCTGCTATTGAGCCCTTCCAGAGGAAATTTCTGTTACTAATAGTTGAATTTTTCCTTTATATTTCTACTACTTTTTAAATTTTTCTCTTTTTTGCATAGAATTCCTATTCTTGCATTCTTTTCAAATGTTTTATTTTCATATAAAACACAATGGGAATTCTCAATTGAAATTCTTTGAAAAATCCCAATTCTGGATCTCCTTTGGTAGTCAGAAGCGTTTCTCCGGATAAACATGGTCCCCTCCACCCAGTGGCTTGCATTTAGCTGTTGCACTGTGTACTGTGCATGTCTCCTGAGGGACACTCACAGGCAGTGGTGGCAGCACTCCCCAGAACTCACCAGCAAGGGTTCAGCTCTCCTCAGCAGGGGTTCCCATGTCATCAGCTTGGTGTTCAGTGGCTTTGGTACACTGCTTCAGCTCTGACATCTGCAGGCACATAGCAAATGAGTCTGAGGACTGCTGAGGCTACGACTGTCACTCTTCTGGAATGCCCTATGCATTTCCGTGTTTCACCCTTTGTGTAACCCATAAGCAAAAAGTATGGTATCTTTGAGACAGGCTGTCTGCACCATGGCATCAGCTACAGTCTGTAAGTGAGGTAGAACCTAAGAGCAGGCAAAGGGCTCCCAGAAGGAAGGTCAGGGTTTTACTTTTAAGTGAAATTTGGTTTGATTTGCACTTTTTCTTCCAGTCTCTCTACTTTGACAGAATTTTCAATGAATGCAGGAACTGCTGTCTGTATTTTCTCCAAATTGTTAATTATATCCTAAAGAAGGATAAATTGACCAGTAGCTTAAAATACTTGGTTGTATTTTCAAATTCCCCTATGCATTTTTCACCTTCTAGAAAGATTTACTGTGTCCTTTACTTCACTTGTTACTGTTAGGTTGGGAAAGCTTTGTTGTCTCCATCACAACACTCTGTTTGTCTTCCTCATAGAGAAATCCCTACTTGCATATTCTCTAATTTTCAATTGTGCTCAGTGAAAATCTCACAGAATCCTCTGAAACCTGACTTGTGAATGTGGCTCTTTGGAGTTGAATTTGCTTCTCCAGAGGCCACTGGTAACTCACTAGGCAGAGGTCAATTTATAGGTAAATGTTTTAGTAGTATAATTCCTGAACCACAGAGATGTTATAATTGGAATTCAGTACCATACATGCTTCATAGTTAGATATCAACTTATCACAATGACATTTTGGGTTTGTTTTCTAGCGAAAGTTTATGTGAAGTCATCCTTCCATCTCCCCAGGAACTATTTCCTCTAGTTTATGTGAAGTCATCCTTCCATCTCCCCAAGAACTACTTCCTCTGGTTTCTCTTCTGCAGCAGGAGCTGCTTCATGGAGCAGAAGAGTGAAACCCAGAGAAACGTTAGAGAAGAAACTGGGCACACAGCCATTGCCTTTTCCAAGCCAAGACTACAAAATGAATCCTCCTTTTTCTTCTACACAGGTCTCAGAAAATCAGATTTTCCTATTATCTTCTGCATTTGCCACTACCAATCTACCTATGCCACAAGTCAATTTTTCTTTTTTACCAACTATAATGAAGAAATATTGGGCTTACCTCAGGGTTATCATGAATGACACTAGCAATCTCAACAGTAGCCACCAGGTTCCTAACTAGGTGGTGAGTAAAGACACACAGATTTGAACTGCAGGAATACTGAATGTTTTAAAAGCTGTCTTTCCTATGCCAGGAATGGGGAAATGTGTCAGTCTAAGGTATGGTACACATTCATTGCTTTCCCGACAGGTACCAATGTCACTGACTCGTGATCACTGGCCAAACTATAATTCTTGTTTGCAATTTCTTTGACTCCTGTGATTCTGGGCCTTATTGTTAGTAGACAATTTTCCATCCATCCCTCAATAGTTCTGCACATTGTGCAAGCAGAGCTACTGGCTGCCCTCTGCTCCAAACTGTCTTTGCGAGGATATTTATATAGCAAACAGCCTTGAAATATAGATATTGTGTCTCTTTCTGAGCAAAGGGCAGGCAAGCTTCTGATCCAGCATAATAAAAAAGAAAGAAAGGAACACCTTCCTTTCTCTACCCGTGTGTCTGAAGCCAAGGTCAAAGGTGCTTATTGTATATTCTACATGATTCAGGTTCCCTCAGTTCAGGATTCTTCTGAAGAAAAACTTCTTGATGAGTAGATGTCATCAGGTTCCTTTTCTTAACATGAAGTAGGAACTGGGTCTTGGGGCACAACATACAAACACCAGTTTTCTGGGTACTGCTGTTACTGGGACAGTATTTTACATTTTATCTCTGGTCTGGAGTCTCTAGTCTCTCACCCTGAGACTATAGAAGGACCACACGTCATATTGCAAACAGGATAAAGTCTTAGACCTTCACAACCCTCAGTGCTTATATAATGTCCTTGTATGCCTGCCCATGGTGTTCATCCATTTCCTCTGAAGAATAGAGCCAGTTGCCAGGCAGTTATACAGTATCTGGGCATGCACTCATTTACCAAATCCTCTTAAGATTCTGTGCTAAAATTTATTTCTTCAAACACTCACACAGATGGCAAAATATGTCAGCAGTTTCTTTGTGTCCTCTTCTTTCGACTTGTACACTTTCTCTTCGGGATGCAAACGTGATATCACATATTTCAACAGCTGGAAGTGAAAGGAAGCACACATCTGATGATTATACCCAGTGGCTAAAATACGCCTGTGGTAAGCCTTACAAATGTGTTGGAACACTTCAGCTGATAGTCAGAATATGGAAAACCCATGGTTTTTGTTCCCATAGACTCCTGTAACACAGGAATTAGCATTGGCCACCTCTAGGATATCTACTAGAGTTTCCTCACTTCTATACAGAAGAAAGTTAGCAAATATATCAGTGAGCACTTGACTAAAATATTTGTAAGAGCTAGTAAACAAAGTATTTCCATTGTCAGAAGCTGAAAGGGATCAGGGATTGTGTTTCGTCTGCCAACATAAGCATTATTGTCCTTCTCAAGTTTGCTTGTATGTTCCTGACAATCGAGTTACTAAGTTAGTAGATGTGGTAGTGACTCTTGGTTAAGGACTTGCCCTAGATATGTACATTAAATTAATGAACAAAAAAAAATAAATTCTAAAAACCGCTGGCCAGCTTGTTCATTTTTATATAATTTACCTGTTATTAAAGGCTACTTCATTTACAATGGACACAAACCAAAACACACCCAGTCCTGCCACATTCACTGAGCCTGTAGTTTGGACTGGACATGAGGACATAGTTTGTCTCTGAGCCACAGTGTCTGGGGACTGTCATGGAAAATTCAAATGCTGAGCCTTGCCTCATCTGAAAGTTTCTTCATTCATAACTAGTGTTAGCTACTATCCATCAGGTACACTCCACATTGGCCTCTCCATGGTAGTTAGCTTAAGTACAGCATAGTAACTGATTTTTACACGGGCTCTGAGGACTGAATTCAGTCATCAAACTTACAACAACAACAACAAAGTCCTGTTACTGCTAAACCATTGCCCTCCCCCTCTTTCCTGCACTTAGGTCCCTTTCCCCTATCCCTGGCTTTTGTAGTCATCACTCAGTTATGCTTTCTGGCGGGTCTCTCAGTCTTTGCATCCCAGCCTCACTGTTTACATCTCCCCAATGGAAACAAATATTTGTCAAAGTGTTAGGAGGAGCCTTTCACAGCATGCTTCATAGGAATATAAGAATAAATAAATAATAAATAAATAAACACTCAGCAAATGAATCACAACCCTAGATTTTAAAAAAAGCCATGCACAGTTTGCAGACCAACATGGAGGTCCTGACAGCTGGAAGGAGTCTTCAGTGTGCAGTTTCTTCCTTGGTCTCTCAGACCTAAATCTGCCCTTCCCCTCCACTCAGTTGCTCTCACTATTCTACTGTGTCAAGTCTTTTAAGGCCAATTATTTGACGTTGTTTTTCTCTCTGGAATTATCGCGTTCACTTTTAATTCTAATTATGCATCAGTTCCATTTATTAGGAGACTGCTTCCTTCAAATAAGTTCTGTAAGCTGTTACCCCTGCCAGCTTGCTGCTGTAAATAGCCTGTTTCCTGTGCCATGGCACACAGAAGTGTTTGTTGTACAGCCCCAGGCTTTTTAGTGGAAAAACAGCTACTTGCACTGTAGCTTTATAAAAGAGGCTTCCTTGTTACCCTAACCTGATGCTTCCTGTGTTGCCATGACAAATGTCTTCCCCAGCCCACCCCTCTGTGCAACTGCTGGAAAGGGCCCAAAAAGTTAGCTAAGCCCTTGGTTACCACTCAGTACACTCTCTCTTCACTTCAGTGCCTACCAACTCTGGGTCCCCTTAAACTCTCTCTCTGACTCCATAACACAGACGTTTGTTCGCCTTTCTTAACATGGAGGCTAGCCTACTTAAGTCCTGAAAAGTACTGTTCATCCAGCAGGAAAACAGTAATTTTTAATAATTAAACCAGAAAATTGTTTTTAAAAGTCTTCCCATTCCAAAGGACTCCATAATGAAACCTTGCTGAGGTCACCAGCCATCGTAGACTGGAACTTTGCAGGGATGTAGCTGTTCATGGGTCACCCATGTTTCTGTAATCGGTGCTCCATAAACCCAGTAAACAACCGGTTTAATATAAAATAAAATAAATTCAAATTTTTCTATTTCTAGCCCATCTTCATCCCAGAAGAATTAATTCTGCAAACCTTAAACTAAGGCATAGAATTGCTACTCTACAAACGAAGATTAATAAGGGTGCCATTGCTGACACTTGAAATAAATACGTCTTCACTTCAGCCCTAAATCATGTCCATTCATAACTTCAACATCCCAGCTTGGCCAAAAGACTTATTACACAAGGAATAAAAGGTCATTGATCAACTTTGAGTCATAAATTTGATTTTTGCAAGTTCTGCATTAAAAAAAGAAAAGACAGTTTTGAAAATCAAGCCTTGGTAAAAAGAGGAGATCAATCCAGGTTTCACTAACTGATCAATGCCCTATGAGCAGGCCTAGAGACCACACAGTCTAGCGGTCACACAGACATGTATCTTGGGCAAGAAGTCAGAAGAGGAGATAGTCAGTGTGCTGCATTATTGGAAGCAATGTAAACAGGAAACAAAATGCCATGGCTCCTTCTTACTCTTCTCCAAAGAGGCCCGAAGTATAGAGAAGAGCTTTGTGGGTTAAGGAAAGACCAGCACAGAGAATAGAGATAAGAGAGCAGCATTTCAGGTTCCCTCTCCTCAGCTGCCCCAGGAACTAAATGGGGACATCGCCCTGGGCACCTGGGAGCCCCTCTAGATCCAAGTCTCTTGCCAACCCTAAGATGGCTCCCTTAATTAAGATATGTGCTTCCCTGCTCCCCTATCCAACCTTCCTTTATCCCAATCATCCCGTTTCCCCAAGTTCCCCCCCATCCTCCCCTTCTCACTTTTCCCTCCCCATCTCCCCTTACCCCCCTTAGCCCCAAGATCCCAATTTTTTTGCCCCTATCCTATAGCCATACTGATGAATATCTTGCATATCACCATAGAACCTTCATCTGGCGATGGATGGAGATAGAGACAGAGACCCACACTGGAGCACCGGACTGAGCTCCCAATGTCCCAATGAGGAGCAGAACGAGGGAGAACATGAGCAAAGAAGTCAGGACCACAAGAGGTGCACCCACCCACGGAGACAGTGGGGCTGATCGATTGGGAGCTCACCAAGGCCAGCTGAACTGTGACTGAAAAAGCATGGGATAAAACCGGACTCTGAATTTGGCGGACAATGAGGGTTGCTGAGAAGCCAAGGACAATGGCACTGGGTTTTGATCCTACTTCATTTTCTGGCTTTGTGGGAGCCTAGCCAGTTTGGATGTTCACCTTCCTAGACCAGGATGGAGGGGGGAGGACTTTGGACTTTCCACAGGGCAGGGAACCCTGACTGCTATTCAGACTGGAGAGGGACAGGAAGAGGAGTGGGGGAGGGGGAGAGAGTGGGGAGAGGGGAGAGGAGTGAGGGAGGGGGTGGAGGGAAATGGAAGACTAGGAGGAGGCGGACATTTTTTTTTTCAATAAAAAAAAAAAAGAGCAGCATTTACCTCATTCCAGAGACTCAGCAAACTGCCATGGGGCACTGAATGTGAAGTCACCACATATCTGTACAGATAAAAAAAAAACCAAATTCTGCCCCCAGATAGCCTGTGACCCTCAAGAATCAGAAACACCTGGAGGTTGCCTCATGCTCTTAGGAAGGAGACAGGCTTTATCTGATAGTCCAGATAGAGAACTTCCCAGGCTTTTCTATGGAACTTGCTAGAATAAAAGAACATTTAGAAAAAATGGTTTGTCCCCAACAGCAGAGGAGATCCTGGTTGTGTGGCTGTTACATCCTAATAGCAGCATTCCCTCCTGGGTAGTGAAGAAAGTCTCCTGAGACTCAGGAAGCTTGAAAAGCTGGCAAGGCTCTGGAATCATTTCATTTTTCAGGACTAAAGTAGGTTACCCTCCATATTAAGAAAGGTGAGTTCTGGAAACTCAGAGCCTTAGAAGCATCTCAAGGCCCCTCCTCAAGGTCATTAAAATAGTAAGCAATTGTTAAGGAGTAGGTCCTGCAATGGAGCTGCCTGAAAGATGGGCAAGGAGTTTTCAAGGAGGCAGCAATTTTTAGTTTTATAATCCATGCGGGGAAGGGTTTGTGAGTGATACAGCTATCTTTGAATCATCCATGTGCCTGTAGGTAACTCCAGACGAACTCATGGTTCACCAAGCTGAATTTAGATAAAATTGCTTCTTTGGTCTGTCATCTGTGGCCTAACTAGAGTATTGATGATTGTTGACATCACCCCAGGAAAAGTCCCACAACAGATCCATTCAGCAGAGAAGACAGCAAAGGCCCCAGAGCAAGAAGGTACAGAACACAGATTTGCTATTCCAGCTTCAGTTTCTGAGCGCACAGCAGTTCCAATGGCAGAGAAAAGAGGACCCCAGTCAACACAGGTCCCTATCACACAGTCATAAGGCCAGTGGAGCTTTCATCTGCCATATAAGGAAGAACCATCTCAGAAAAGGAAAAGGATATATAAAATTCATTGTTGTTGTTTAAATAGGAGCACTATAAAATCTGTTCATACTTGATGTAGACAGTTCAAGGAATTTGAATATGAGTATACGCTCTTGAATCCATCATCACCCTCAAAGCCATAAGCATAAATGTTGTCTCCCAGCATTTCCTACCACTCGCTCTGCTGCTGTATGTGATAAAAATAACTCTGCCTTCTTCACAAGGTTATGCAGCACTGTCGTCAGCTATAGGCATGATGCTGCCTTCTAAGAGATCTCTGTGACCGACTGACACCGCAGAACAAAAACACTGTGCCCTTTAACTGTCATTCCCCCGTCCCTCCTGCCCTTCCTCCCCTACCACTATTTTTGTCTCTGCTCCTATGAGTTAAGCTGCGTAAAAGGATATAGTCCCACGTACAAATGAAGTTATGATGGTTTTCCAGACTCTGCAGTTCACATTTGCTAAACTAGAATATACTTTGTTTCATTTCTCAGTGACTAGAAACTCTAAAGCTGGCTCTCAGTGGTCTCTGTCCTGAGGTTCTTGCCCTCCTACAGTCTACTGCACTTGAGTATGCTGTATCTACTAATATAAACATAAACAAAATATAGAAAACATACTGAGATGGCCCAAGGATAGATGACACTACCTGAAGGCCAACAAGTCAAAAATAACTGAATCCTGCATCATGGTGTGGATGCCCTTAAGGGAGTCAGTTTAGGATTCATATACAGTCCAGGCAAGATAAATAATTCATGCCAGCATCCTCATCACCTTTTCTTTTTCAGCAGGACACCCACATGTCAGGACATGCCTCAGTCTTGAGCAATCTCTGATCACTGTCACAACACGCCCATCCCAAAAGCACCCTGAATGTGGCCTTGTAAAAACCCCAAGTGAGCCAAAGAACTCAGGGAAGCCAGATTTCTGACCTACAAAAACAATAAGATGATAAATGATTTAGGCTGATGAGTACAGAAATTTTTTAGCACCAAATTCTGCCTAATGTATTTCTCACTTACAACAGAGCAAAGGCCAGGGGAAGCATAGATCAGCCAGAGAAGAGTAGAGAAGTTGTATTTCTTGGGGCATCTACATGCAGTGTGACTTAAATCAGTATCTTACAGTGTGTGTGCTGCACTTCCAGATGGTTGCAAACATGGATTTCAGAAAGAATGAAGAAATGGATATACACCTTTTCTCTGCAAGGAATGTCAAATCATGTAAGGAAACCCAAAATAACCACAAGATAGATCTAGGAGCTCCCAGCAGGGCTCAGAAGTTGCTGTCATGAACTTCATTCCTCTTCTGAGAGTCTCTATACAGATTAGATGTATTTCCCATACCACACAGTGAGACCTGAAGGCCAGCCGCCTCTGAAAGGGCTTACATTCATCTGGAGGTTACACTCACTGCACGAGTACACTAGAAACACAGGACAGAATGCTGTCTGGCTCTCTCACCAGATAAAAACAGGAAAACACAGTGATTGCAGCCATATTGCTAAGTGGTACAAGATAATTCAAGTGTCTTCTTCATCTCCTTAGTGTGTTGTGACATACTAAATGTCATGTCCTCTATGTTCCTTGTCTTTGCAAGGTTTCTCAGGGACAAGCACACCAGTTTACACCAAAGGTTGGAATATACATACCAGGCAGGTGTGTTTCTTATGTTTATGCATCCTAGAACATGCTCCAGTCACCACGGATAGCAAAGAATGGAGATCTCTGTGACTGCAGAGAGAGGTCTGTCCCAGATAAACAGAGCTCTGCTATTGGCTGGGTCTTGATTGGGATGGAGATACGGGCAAGGCGGTGGCATGATCTAAGAATGGGGGTCTCACTAAGGCAGTTGCATGTCACAGCAGAGCTCTCAGGCCACCCTTCCTTCCGCTGGGTTCTGGCTGGAACTGGCTTCTTCAATAGTTGTTGACACAGCACCCTGTTGTGTGATGCCCTTTGCAGGCCTTCTCCCTGCTCTGTAGAGTCCCATTTTGATTGAACTGTCCCCATGTTCAATAAATAATCATGTAGAGGTGAGATACATCTTTCTTGTACACCAAATCTTACAGCTATTAAAAGTGAGGCAAAAAAAAGAAGAGAGATGTAAAAGATGTAACATTCCCAGGACAAGAAATAGAAGTGATAACTGTTTCTATACTGAGATATCTGGGCTACCCTAACGCTCAGCAGCCTTATGCTCCTGTCAGCTCTTGAGTCCCCAAACCTGAGCCCAGCAGTGAGCCTGTGTGAGCACAGTACAAAGCATTATACCACCCAGGCTCCTCTCTCCTGCATGTCCCTGTCTTAAATAGCAGTTCTGAGTGCTGACTCTGAGACATTCTCAGAACTAAACAGAGAACTCTCAACAGAAGAATCTCAAATGGCCGAAAGACAATTAAGGAAATGTTCAACATCCTTAGCCATCAGGAAAATGCAAATCAAAACAACTCTGGGATACCATCTTACACCTGTCAGAATGGCTAAGATAAAAAACACCAATGATAGTTTATGCTGGAGAGGTTGTGGAGTATGGGGAACACTCATCCATTGCTGGTGGAAATGTAAACTTGTAAAACCATTTTGGAAATCAGTATGGCAGTTTCTCAGAAAATTGGGAATTAATGTACCTCAGGATCCAGCAATGCCACTCTTGGGCATATACCCAAAGGATGCTCAATTATACTACAAGGACATATGTTCAACTATGTTATAACAGCATAGTTGTAATAGCCAGAACCCGGAAACAACCTAGATGCCCCTCAACTGAAGAATGGATAAAGAAAATGTGGCACATTTACATATTAGAGTACTGCTCAGTGGTTAAAAAAAGCAATGACATCTTAAATTTTGCAAGCAAATGGATAGAAATAGAAAACACCATCATGAGTGAACTGAATGGGGTAACCCAGACCCAAAAAGATGAAAATGGTATGTACTCGCTCATAAGTGGATACTAGCTATAAACAAAGGATGCTGAGCCTGTAGTTCATGATCCTAAAGAAGCTATGTAACAAGGTGAACTCTAAGAAAAATTTATATAGATCCACATGGAAAAGGAAAATAGTCAAGATCACCTGATAAAATTGGGAACATGGTGTCAGGGGGAGAAGGGAGAGTGGAAGGGGTAAAGGAAGGGAGAAGGGGGAAAAGAGGAGAACTTGAGGTAATGGGACAGCCGAGATGGAGGAAGGACAGAGATGAGAGCAAGGAAAGATATCGTGATTGAGGGAGCCATTATGGGGTTACCAAGAAACCTGGCTCTAGAGAAATTCCCAGTAGTCCACAAGGATGACCCCAGATAAGACCCTAAGCAAGAGTGGAGAGAGTGCTTAAACTGGCCTTGCCCTGTAGTTAGACTGATGAATATCTTAAATATCACTATAGAACCGTCATCCAGCAACTGATAGAAACAGAGGCAGAGACCCGCATGGGAGCACTGGACTGACCTCCCAGTTGAAAAGTGGGAAGAATGAAAATATGAGCAAAGAGGTCAAGACCATGAGAGGTGCACCCACTGAAGCAATCTACTTGATATAATGGGAGCTCATCAACTCCAGCTGGACAGCGAAGGAACAAGCATAGAACCAAACTAGTCACTCTGAATGTGGTTGACAGTTGCATGGCTGAGGGCAGACTGAGGGGCCATTGGCAGTGGCACCAGGATTTATCCCTACTGCATGTACTGGATTTTTGGGAACCCATTCTTTTTGGATGAATACCTTGCTCAGCCTAGATATAGTAGGGAGGGCCTTGGACCTTCCCCAAAGCAATGTGCCTTACCCTCTCTGAGGAGTGGATGGTGGGTGGCGTAGGGGTATAAGGGAATGGGAGGAGGGGAGAGAGTGGGAACTTAGATTGGTATGTGTAATGAAGAAAAGATAGTTTTTTTCTTTTTTAAAATGAAATAAGTAAATAAACACTGAACATCTGTGAATATATAAATAAAAATAAAGGGCTTGAAACACTATTAGAAAAAAAGACACATATCAACAGAAGCTGTACTACCTCTCCATCTCCAGAGACAATACAAGTTAAGGAATTAGGAGTAAAGTTCATCACTCTATTTTTTATTATTATTATAAGTAGTAAAAATTGCTATTGCAGTAATTCTGGATCCATTCAAGTCATCTCCCATTAGTATTTTATTACTTGGAGTCTCAAACATTTCCAAATTTTGGCTTTATTAATTTAGCTCTGTGGGCTGCCAACATCGTAGAAGAGATTAGGGTACAGGTATCAAAGTTAGAAAGGAGTACTAGACCAACTTTGCAGAGATTGAGTTGGAGAAACCCTCTAAGGTGAAGAGAGACTGAAAAGTACCAAGGACAAAGTTCAAACTGCATTGAGATTGTATATAGGGCAGACCTAGATTCAGTGTGGAAAGATGCAAGTGTTTTTAATAGTAACTGTTTCTTTAAATCTCAGTCTTGGCAACTCAGCCACTGAAATAGGGTATGGATCTGTGAGTACAGCACAGTGGAATGTTTAATCAGAAAACAGAGAACTTTCTGAAACAAATAAGCCAAATAAAAGCTTAGACGTGAAAATGCTAACTGGCAACCTAAGTTCAGAGGACAGTTATGTCCAAATTCACTAGGCTTCTTGCCCAAAAAGCAAAGTCTGCGGAGACTTAGAAGAATTACATTGTTTCTGAACTCACACAATTGCCTGTTGTCACGCTAACTAGAATGTTCTGCAATGAGATATTAAAACAAACTGCAATGACTTAGAAGCAAATATCTCATAGCTATTGCACTGAGATGGATTTCTTTTTCTCCTGGAAAAGAATTAAGAGCCTTTAACAGACTCATGGGAAATACATTGGGTTTATTTCAATGATCTTCTAATCTGGGTACGATGGTCCTGGAACACACTAATGTTATTAGTTAATGACTAATCACGCATTAATTCTATGTTTTAGGGTAGTTTATAACTTCTAGTGGTTAACTCAAGCCTAAAACATCCCTGAGTGAACATGGTTGCAGCACTTACCCTGGTTTTGCCTCTCTTGTTCAGAGAGAAAGAATGGTTCCAGAAAACAAGCCAACCGATTCTTGCAATTACCCTTCACTGTGACAAAGACCTCAGAGTGTCAGACATCGCTAACATTTGCTCCCAGCTGTGAGTAAAGCAACTGCTCGTATTATTGTATGACACCCCAAGACTTACATGTCAGGCAACATGAGATTCCATTGCATTTTTTCTCTTGTGTAAATAGACACAACTATTTTCCTCATTTTAGGTCTAGGAAATTTTTAAAACTTCTTACAGATATATGGTTTGACAGAGCTAGGTATAAGAGGAGATATAAATGCCTTTATTGAAAACAGTCAGCCTGACTCAGTCCTTCTCAGTTGAATTAAGTATGAAAAATTTGCTAAGTTAAATAATTATTTTAAAAAAAGGTCAGAACAGTTCTAACAAAATGCTATATAAGATTCTGTGGGAGAAGGTGTGATGAGATGGGCTCTGAAGAGCTGAAGACAATCCTGGGAAATAGACAGCAGGTGAGAGACCATAAGAATGGAGTCGCTGAGGGAACCAGCCTTCACAGATACTTCAGAAGGAAAATAGCTCCCCACTTTCAGGTTTATTTCCACAGCATTTTAAATTCACAAGAAGTCAAACACAATAGATCAATCCCTGTGGTGCACAGTGGTACATCAGATTTGGGACTGAGCTAGAAGCTCTCCAGGTTCTACATTGGGCATCCAATGCTCTCTAATCCTGAAACCATTAGAACATTGTCTGAGTGCATACCATTAGATAAAGTGTGGAAGATCCTGGGGAAAATGATGAAGAAGATGCAGTTCTCATCCCCAGGGAGGTCAGAGGAAACCAAATAAGTACATTTCATTTGTGGAATGAGTGGACCCATGAGTAAATAGGACAAGAAAGAGTATGTGTTAATGGGTAAAAGTAAGGGGTGTCCCATCTCTCTTAGGCAGAAAAGACCATCCAACAGTGGTGTATAATTGTTGAAGAACAAATGCTGGTGACTCGAGGAAGGGAAGGAGAAGGAAGCAGGCAGAAGAAACTTCAGGAACTCTGCTAGTAAAGAAAAGGAGTCCACAGAGCTGCAGTGGAGAAAATAAATGCTGGAAGTGTTCTAATGCATTGAGGGACAGATCCAGCCAGAGCTGTATTAGGAAATAGCATGATGAAGCATCGGAGCACAGCTGAGGAGCCATGGAAGAACCTGACTATAGAAAGGAGCGTGCTTGAGAAGTGGTCCAAAAATATCTCAGCTACCTCAAGAGGATGCTGGTGTGGTTATGGAAACCTGGATTAAAGTGATGGCAGTAGATGAGAGGGAAAGAAAAAGTCATAACAGACAACAGAAATAGATCAGCCAGGCTTTGTAAAGAAAGGGGAAAGGATGATTTTAGACTTGGAAATAGTAACATCACTAGATAGGATAGGGATAAGTGCAAAACTAATCAGAAATAAGTGCGGCTTAAGCAGGAAGAAATATTCCTAATGCCAAGCACATGCTGGCCTGTTCTCAAACAATAGGGCAATGCTCTTTCCCTTAATGACTGTGAAGTCTGCCATGACAGGTGGCCCAAGGGAGGGTTAACAGGGCCGGAGGACCTCCAGCTCACTAATTCAATGCCATGGTTCTCAAGTGTCTAAACTTGTTACCATATCTTATCTAACAGCTGTCCTGTGACTTATGTCAGAGGAATTAGAAGTCTTTAGTAGGTTCTAGTAAAACAGGTGTTCCTCTTTAGACCTGACACTATCCTTGGTTGAAGAGAGACTCTTGGGAAAAACTAAACCAGCTCTAGTCCTTAGGTTGTCTGCAAAGATATTTCCAGACTAATCAGAGCCATTTCCCTGGGAACATTCAACAATGGTACAGCAGATCTGTTTATAAAAATTGAGAATTTTAGGAGTTGAGTGATTGCCTGCCTAGCATACATAAAGTTCTGGGTTCAATCTCCAATATCAAATAAACTGGGCATATTGACACACAGCTGCAATCTCAGCTCACAGGAGGTAAAAGCAGGAGGGTCAGTGGTGTGGGAGTTCCTTCTGTTTATGTGTTGCTTTCATTGGTTAATGACTAAAGAAACTGCCTTGGCTTATTGATAAGGCAGAACTTAGGTAGGCAAGCGGTGTGTGTGTGGGGGGACTGAATGCTGGGAGGAAGAAGGGCAGAGTCAGAGAAGCCATGGATCCTCTGCCTGAGACAGACGCCAGTTAGAATCTCCAGTAAGTCAATGGCACTTGGTGATACACAGATTAATGGAGATGGGTGAAACTCCATATAATGTAAGAGTTGGCCAATGAAAAGTTAGACCCAATGGCTAAGCAGTATTTTAATGAATATAATTTCTATGTGATTATTTTGGGGCTAAACTAGCTGAGTGGCCAGGACAAACAAGCTGGCCCCCAACAGGTCAGAAATTCAAGGTCATTCTTGAATATGTAACAAATTTGAGGATAGCCTGGGATATATGAGACAAGACACTCTACTCCCCCCAAAAAGAGTTTTAGAAGTCAAGAGTTGTAGCACAAACAATAAAAACCCAGAGACAGAAATTGGGGTTCAACCCAAAAACTAGAAGAGCAAGGCAACCAAGGCACGAGAGAAGTCTTACCTCTACCAAGGCTAGGCAACCACAAACTAAGCAGATTAAGCCTTTCTGCCCTCCCATTTTATATTCCCTCTAGTACTGGAATTAAAGGAGTGACTCCCTAGTACTGGGATTAAAAGTGTAGGCCGCCACCACCTGGATCTGTTTCTGCACTGACCTTCTGTAGCCCAGGGAGCCTCGAACTATCAGAGATCCATCTGCCTGTGTCTCCCAAATCCTGGGATTAAAAGTGTGTGTCACCATTACCTGACCTCTAGTGGCTTTAGCTTTGCCTCTGGTCTTCAGGCAAGATGTATTTATTAAAACACAAATAATACACACCTTTAAAGGGTGTTTGTTGAAGAAACACGCTAAAGATGTCATTAAACAGTTTCCCGGCTTCCAGCTACCCTTCACACTCTCAAGGTCATTTCCAAAGGTGTCCTGCTATGGTACAGTCGCTTTCTGTCAATTCTTTAACAGCATCTGATCCTGGAAAAAAAAAAAAGTTCAGGTTGAATAAATGAAAATTCTGTCTGTTTGGGAATCCTGAAGGTATTTCAGGATAAGGACTGAAAGACGTCCAGAGCGGTGAGACTCTCACTCAAGTCTCGGGATAACACGACCCCCCAGGAACTCACGGGAGACCGTCCTTGCTGCAATCACACGAGGTTTATTGACAGGAACCAGTGCACTGGGGCCGAAACTCATTTCCCACACAGGAGTAGAAAGTTCGACCCCAAGTAGCTGGGAGAAGGGGTGTTTAAGGGAAGAAACCATAACCCAATAATCCAAAGGGGATAGGGAGGGCATCATTGGAAAATTCTGAAAATACCATTAATAATCGCAAGAGGATAACTCCCTGTTTCTCAAGATTATTCTCAAGATAATAATCTAACTTTATCTTCAGCTAGTTCCTGAAACAGGGTCACTGAACCAGTAATCTAGATTTTTGATTCTTCTCTCCCTGCTTAGATTTTTGGCTCTATTATTTCTGCTAGAGGGGTCTGGATTTATCTGGGTCTTTCAGGACCACATTAAGCTGGTGTCATTCTAGACTTTGGAAGTGTATTTATGTAAAATAGTTGCTTCGTTTCAAATTCAGAAAGTTACAAGTGGGAGATACACATCTGAGCATGAGGGGGCACACAGATTGCTCCCCACAAAGCTACAGAAAGAACAAAGCTTGTCATAGGCCACACTTGCTTACCCTGCCCCTGTGTGTGTACTCTCCTGTGGTAAGCTACAACAAAATAAAGTCTTTCATAAGACCTGCGCTTGAATCTGTGTCAGCTAATGCCACAGGAATATTGGCAAAATTTAAAAGTAGACCCATTCCTTATTGCTACTAAGGTCCATGAACTATCTTTGCAGGTCTACAAGAACCCATGATGATTATCAACAATGTATGGAAGGAATAAAGCCAAAGCATTTCTACATCCTATGAACCAGACTGCCCAAAAAGGAGAAAGTAGCCACCAAAACTGATTGCCACTTGCAAAGACAGTCTTGACCTGAGTTATGTACTTGTTTTGTGATCAAGACGCATAAAGTATACCATAAGCATTTTTGGTTTCATTTTAGAAATCTGGATTACTAGAAACTTTTCCATGATGATGGAGGAGACTCTGCCAACTCAGCAGGAGTGATATCTGAAGAGGGAAAGAGCAGGCAGGCTATCCACAGGAACAGCAGAAAACAACCAACTGCTGGCCAAAACATTAGGAAGAAATTAAAAATATGGCTATTTGCTCACAGTTAAATAATTAATTCAAGCAGGGCTCCTTCCTACTATAAAGTATCTTTAGTATTTTCAGTGTTCTGATATGTCACACAGCCTTTGATTTGTTAATTTGAGTGTTAGAATTCCTGTGGCAGTATATGTTTGCCAATGCATAGGCAGGCCAAAGGATGACCTCAGATACTATTCTCAGGTGCTGTCCACTGTTCTTTATTTTATTTATTTACTCTAATTTTAATTTTATTTATTTATATTGATACAGGGTTCTAACTGACCTGGATTTTGCCAAATAAGCTAGGCTGGCCAGCAATAACCCTCAGAGATCCATCACTCCACCTCTGAGAGATCACAAGCAGGCACCACCATGCCGAGGTCTCTGTGTTGGTGTGGTGGGACTCAGTGCTTCAAAACTTGAGTTCCTGTCAGAGTGAGGCAGGGCCTCTGAAAGAATACTTTGAAGCTCCAATCCAGGGCTGCTTAATGAAAGCTGCAAGTGAGCCGTTGAGATTGAGTCTCAGTTTTAAAGCTCTCATTGCTCCCATGTGGGCCCAGGGTAGAGCCTCCTTTTGAGAACCACTGTTTCACATTTCGGCACACCTACAATGAGAGAGAACTCTGATCATCATTCTCTTGTGTCTGTTCACGCTAAGCTCCAGTGACTTATAACCCTAACTGTCCATTGAAGACCCCGAGTAAGCCTGAAAATGCCTGGTTTCTTCTGTATGGACAACTTCCTTCAGGTAGTGTCAGATGTCAAAGAGTTTAGAACCACTGCTCTGTGTCTAGGACACTGCAGTTCAGTGCCCAAAGAAGCTCATCATGAACACAATTGGCTCTCCCTATCCATGTGCTCTGTGGCCTTAGCCAACCTGGACCACAAGTGCAAACACACACACACACTATCATAATAAAAACTATAGCCACACCAATAATATAAGATTTTATTTATTGTTGTTTTCTAAAATATGGTCTCTTAATCATTTACGTAGCATATTATATTATGCATCGATGATCTAAAGCTTTATTTAAAGCACATGGGAGGAGGTTGGAAAGAAGACCCAGAAGCTAAGAACTTTTGTTGTTTTTACATGAAATCTGATTCAGTTTCTAACACCCATATCAGGCCACTCACAGAGGGATCTGATTTCTGACACACATACACACACACACTTACACAATATAATAATAATAAATAATGCATTCAGACATAATAAATAAAATGAATCTTTATAGCACACTGAAGGATTTTGTGTCTCTAAGTAAACATTGACATTTTTAAGAGGACTTGAGCCTCCACAGATTTTGGAATGGCAGGAGCTCCTAGAACTTCTCATGGTATATATTCCTCATGGGTATATCCCAAGGAACAGTTGTATTTACAACTTTAGACTCAGTTAACCAATAAATGACTGACAAAAGAAACAGGCACCATGGCCTGTATCAGAACAATGTAATACTGCTGCCTAAGATTCCACAAATAACCACATAAATGAGTGTCTATATTGAGTAATAAGATGGAGTTGTATCCATAGATATAACTGACTAATAATCATAATGACTAATTAGATAAGTGATTTCCAAAACCTATTTGAATGATTACTAATGTAATAAACTCAGACTTCCAACTCAGTGACAATTTTTTCCATGTTTCTCTTAATAGTCCATTATGGTTTGGCAATTAAGTGAATAAAAGTCAGGTTTTTAAACCTCCACAACTTTAATTTACCCCCTCTAAAAAGAATTACTTAGTCACAATTAAATACCATTTTCAAAGCACTAATTTTTGGAGTCGGACCAGTATACCCTCCTTCTGTCCAGTCAGTGTTCTGGTTTCCTCACAGCACAGTGGAAGTGGCAAGGTGGCAGGGCAGTGTGACTGAACTGAGGAGGCCCTGGGCGAGGATCTCTGTACCACCAAAACCATGGAAAGATGCCATCTGCCCCACAGCATAGGGAGGAGGATTCGAAGAAAAAAATTATTAAATTTGCATATTAAAATGTGTTTCATATAGTTCCTACTAGATAAAACATAGTAACTATCATTAGAATCCTCACCTAAATACGGGAGCTGATTGGACTTAACATGATATCAGAGTCCAAACACTTGGTAAAGGATGACAAACACAAAGATTAAATAATACCATTTTGTCCTCCCACTGGAACACTGCAGCTGGTTCAAACCACTCCATTTTCCGACTCATTTTGAGGTTTCCTCGGAAGAATAACAAGCAAAATATTTAGTAGTTACCTCTGATACCTTCTGTGCCACACTGATTTCTGTCAATTTTTTGGGGTGGTGGGGGCAATTTTAAACCTTTTTTTTCCTTCCTTCATTTCTGATGCAGTCTGTATACCAAATCTAAAGCTTACAAACAAGTTTCTACAGCTTAATAAAAACAGACTGCTTCTATGTCAATGTAATTGGCTCAGCCAAGCAGACTAACTCACTTGATTGCTCGGATCCCTCTGTCTTTCTTCTTCCACTTGCTAGAATCATGTATCCCTGATGGTGGGGGGAAGCCCCAAATTCATGCCAGCATGATGGCTCAGCTAGGTGCTTGGCACTAAATTTGAAGGACCTGAATTTGATCCCTGAGACCCACACAGTAGAAGGAGAGAAAGGGATTCCACAAGTTGTTCTCTGATTATCACACTGGTGCTGTGGTGCTTGAGACATGTTCCCACCCTCACTGTTAACACATGCACAAAATAAAATAAATAGAACATAAAAACTATTTTAAAGACGCAAATACATTTTTCAGGTCTGCTTATACTAAATCCAAATGCATCGTAGTAACTATCACAAGAGAAAGTGTGTGTGTGTGTGTGTGTGTGTGCAAACCAGGGACCAACTATTGCCCTCTGTCTTATTCTCCTGAGACTAGATCTCTCACTGAATCTAGACTTCATGGAACAGACTATGCTGACTGACCAACAAATCTCAGAGGATGTTTTTTCTCTTTTCAGGTGTTGAGATCACAGATGTGTGATGTTGCTGACACTGACATTTTACATGGGTCTGTGGATATCTGTTCAGGTACTCATGTTGTCATGGCAAGCACCTTACCAACAGCCATCTCATCAGCCCTTTTATACCCTGAAAGTGTAGACTGAGAGCCTTTAAGGAGGCCATGACAGGCAGTACACAGAGGCCCAGAAAGCATGGGCCTTCCTGAAGTCACACAGGCAGGAGGTAAGGGAAAGCTTCCTCATTCCTAATCCCGTGTTTATTCATGATGGGAGTCTGCTGCTTTCCAGAGTTCTCTCCAACTGCATAAAATGGTACCACATCATCCTTTCCTGCTCAGAAGAAAGCAATAGTAACTCCTCACTGAGAGACTCTGTACTGGTAAATGTTTCAAGACCAAAAGCATGACTGACAGCATTCAGGTATTCTGGCCAATTCTCACACTGGAAAAGCAAATGAGGAGGTCCTAAAAGCTTCCTGGACATCCTGTACAACCTTCATCATATAAGCGACACCATGATACTGTGAGACAATGGCCTGCACCCTGTCATTTGTATTTTAAATAAACGTTGATTGGCCAGTAGCTAGGCAGGAAGTAGAGGCAGAGCAACCATGCAGGAAGTAGAGGCAGGGCAACAAGAATTCTGGAAAGAGGGAAGTTTCAGTCTGCAGTTGTCACCCAGACACAGAGAAAGCCAGACACAGAGCAAGCAAGATGTGACTGCATCTCCAAAAAATGTACTAAGCCACAAGGCTAACACAGGCAAGAATTATGGGCTAATATAAGTTATAAGTTAATAAGAAGCCTAAGCTAATGGGCCAATCAATTTATAATTTATGTAGACCTCTGTATGTTTCTTTGGGGCTAAATGGCTGTGGGACCTGATAGAACAGAAACCTCACTCATTATCATGGAAATTCTGAGCACTGCTTATGAAGAGCCTAAAACCATTGTCACTACGAGCCCATTGGCCTTGATCAACAAGCTGGGAGTGCACATAGCCCTGCTGGTCCCAGTATGCATATGACAGCCTAGTTTAGAATTAAAGGATAATGGGGGAAGTTGCTGCTGCTGCCAGCAGCCATTGCTTAGGGAAACATGTCAAAAAGTGAGAAAGGCAGTCAATGTCTAGGAGAGGCAGAATGTGACTGTCTGCTATCCCCAGAACAGAGGAGATGCTGCAGAAAAATGAAAATACATGGAATTTTATATAAGTTATTAAACACAAATGGTAAGAATCTCCAGGAATCTTAAACCCCCAATCTCTGTTGTCTGTGGAGACCATAGGAGGCCATAGAATCAGAACAGAGGCAGAATACATGAACAGTTGATGGTTAATGCTTTTGTTATCTTTAAAGGCTATATGGGAATTTTCACCAAGAGACAGCAGGGTCAGAAACCCCTTTGGGCCATTCCAAAAAATAAAACATTATGCACTTCCCGAGCTATGACTCATGCCCTCCAATATGGCAATGTTTTAGAATATACAGGGACCAAGTTCACTTCCTTTTTAATGTGTAGATGTTTTAAATATACACATTAGAAGAAACACAGCAAGCACATTAACATGATTTCCTGACTATTGCTGATTAGGATTCAGTCTAATTTAAGTAGAAAAAGAAACACAACTGACGTACAGAAATATGTTGACCAGATAGAATACAGGTGGTGTGTGACTCTAAAGATTGACTTTAAAGCAACTGATCTTTGGGAAACTTCAGTAGACTGGTTCCAGGCATAAGAACTTCAGTTTGGGTCCTGGACCTGCTCTGCTGCAATGGGGTAAGATTTTACTATGGTCTGTTATCTATGAATGAGGATAGTGATAACAACTTCAAAAAGCATGGAAGAGTTTAACTGAATGATATGAAGGACCTCACAAAGTATTAACTAGCTGTGGTTCCAACTGTCTGATTAGATGCAACAAATGAGAATAAATCACACATACCAAGAGAACTTAGTAGATGCCGGACCCCGCACCTGATCAAATGCTAGCTGGAGAGAGGAGGTCAATATACCAGTTATGAACTTGCTGCCTCACCCCCACCCCAGCTAAAACTCTCTCAAAAACAGCTTCCCATAGCTGCTCTGGAATTAGTCAGGATACCTTGTGCTAGTCACCCCGAGACTATCATATAGAGGAGATCACACCCTCCAGGGTAGGTATCAACAGTCAGCAAAAAAAAAAAAAAAAAAATTTTTTTCCCAGCACACACAGCTGACAGCTCTTCTCCACCATAGGCCACCATTGGAACATCAAAGTGAACAGAAGTCATAATGATAGCTCTCAGAGCTGTCCTGCCTTGTTTCTGAAATATTCCAATATCATGAGTTTTTTTCTCCAAAGACTTGTGCTGCCAGAGAAACAAGACAGACTGAAGCAACCATTGACTCCTATTCTGAGAGTGTGTGTGTGTGCATACAGTTGTGTGTGTGCTTGTATTTCTGCATAATACTCATACACATGTGCATGTGTATGAGTATGTGCATGCATGTATGTAAGTATGTGCATGTGTGCATTTGTGTGTGTGCATTTAAAGATGGATTGTCACTGTAACTTAAGTGCCTTATCTCAAGAGACATCCCCTCCCCCCGCGTGCACCTTAACTTCTCAAATAGTCACTGCTTCAGCTTCCAAGAAAACATTTGTTTTAATAAGAACAATGAAGTGGAGGATTGTCTTCCATCCACAAGGCTTAGCTTCAAAACTGATAAAATGACTAATACTCTTATCTAGCAGATTTAGCACCATATTTATGATCATTCTGCTTTCTTACCACAAACATCATATGTACCTGACACAGAAAGTTTGGATGGATGAAATTATATTTAAAAAACTTAACATTCACAAATACTACAACCCAACACACACTGTTAGCATTTTGACATTTTCTTCTAAACTTCTCTGTGAAATATTTTTGGAAAATGTACTTTGCTATCTCCATGACCACAGTGTGAGTGTTACCCTACACAATCACTGAGGTCATGACTATCTGTTACAACTATATAATGGCGTCAAAGACACACCAGAATGTGTCAAATGTCTTTTTACTATGTGTTTACATTTAAATATTCTTGTTATTTCAGGTATAATAAATATTTTAGGATGTGTATTGACCCACATTTCAAAGTATTTCCTTAGGGATGTTTTTAAAAATGTAATTACTGAATTAAAGTATATACATTTTCTATTCTTGTTAAAAAATTTTAATTTATCTTATGACAATTTCAAACATGTACTCAATGAGTCTTGATTCTATCCAACCCCTTGGACCCCTTGAACCTTACTAATCCTTCATCCTCTTCTTCATAACCAACTGAACCTAATGAATGCTACCTTTTGCACATGGTTGTGAGGAATCTACCAGAGTATAGGCAACCTACAGGGTTATTTTTTTTTTGTTTGAGAATTTCTGTGGCATGGTCCTATGTAGTTCAGGCTGGCTTCAAACTTGCTAAGCATTGGAGGATGACTTTCAACTCCTGGCCTTCTTGTTTCTATCACAAGGATGTTAAGATTACTGCCATACGCTGTGGGATAATGGTCTTGTACACTGTCACTTGTACTGTTTTAATAAAACTCTGATTGACCAGTAGTCAGGCAGGATGTATAGGTGGGGTGACAAGAACAGGAGAATTCTGGGAAGAGGAAAGAGTCAGTTTGCAGTCATCACAGAGAAAGTCAGACACAAAGGAAGCAAGATGAGAATGACTCACTGATAAAAGGTAACAAGCTACGTGGCTAACACAGACAAGAATTATGGACTATTTAAGGTGTAAGTGTTAATAAGAAGCATGAGGTAATAGGCCAATGAGTTTATATATAGTTTTAATATAGACCTCTGTGTGTTTCTTTGGGACTGAATGGCTGCATGACCAGGCAGTACAGAAAGGTCTGTCAACAAATAGTGCCAACACGGACAACTGTACCCACAAAAAACCTGAGAGAACTTGGGAAGTAATTTTAGACACAAAAGAACACAGTTAAGCACTACTTCTTGATAGCAGCGTTTTCTCAGATAGGCTCTGTTTGCAAGGAGCAAGGGTGTCTCATTTAAGAGAGGCATCCTGACTCCGCTTTAGTCACAAATACCTTATAGCCCTTTTAAAAGGCTCTGCCACAAAACACTTAAATAGTGTTTAATGCTTTTTGGTGATGGCAGGGATCATGAAACACCACAGAGTTGTGGCAATAAACATGGCTCTGGCCAGTACCTCTGCCATGAGGCTAGACTCTCAGAATGCTAAGGAATGGGCTAGATACTGCCATCAAAGCCACAGCTTTATTCCTACCCATATTGATTAGCAAATTAAAAACTCATGTGTTCAGAAAAAGCCACATAAAGATGGAAAATACACTGAGAGTCTGGATACTGTATGTTATTGTGTTGTCTTTGAATTGCATGACTGCTGAGGAAGAAGAAACAGCTGCTAAAAGACATTTGATTATAAATGCTGCTCAATTAATCCAATATATGTATTTCAAAAATGCCTTGACTTCAAAATTTAAATAAAAAGATATGTTACTTTGGAGAAGAAGTTTTTGTTTCTGCAGGAAATGAGAAGCTGTGGGTTCATTCTGGATTAAGAAAAATCAGGTTTGATCAAGAAAGATCCACTGAGAAATCTCTGATAGGAGAAGATGGCCCAGATCATTCAGCATTTCAAAGGACCTCTGTTAACAGCCTAACACAACCATACCATACTCTTAGTTTCCTTTTTTAAAAAAATATTTTTATGTGTCTCAGTGCTGCCTGTATGTATGTATATGCACCACATATGTGACTGATACCCTCAGAGGTCAGAAGAGGGCATTAGATTTCCTAGAACTGGAGTTACAGATAACTGTGAGCTACCAAATGGGTCCTGGGAACTGCAGCTGGGTTCCTGTGCAAGAACAGCAAGCACCCTTAAGTGCTAAGTTTTAATTTTATAGATTAGATATGGTTTTAAATTAAAAATTTGAGACTGTGGCCTTATGGAATTATTAAATTAAGAAAATATTGTTAGTTGATCTAGTTTGAAAAATTACACTTCTACATTGACTTCAGACATGAACTGTGCCTGAGATGACCCAGAACATCACAAGAGAAACTTAACTTGAGCTTAATAAAAAATAAAACACCACACTATTTACAAAGGTTACCCAGTTAAACCTGTCCTTCTCCAGGAAACTTTGCTCTCAACTCCCTCATCGCTCTACCACCTCCATCCCACACCAAACACTCATCATTTGATCTTCATTCCACAGTGGTGATACCCATTAGCTTATCTCACATTGGAGACCTCTTTGCACGGGCATCTGTAACAGGGTGATTCATTGTTCTAGAGCAGAAATAATGTTTTGTTCATCTGCAAATAAGTTTGTGAGCACAATATGGTGCCTTAATTGTAGCAGATGATTACTGAACAGAGGTTTAATTGAATTGAACTTTGAGAATTTCAGAAAGTGACAGTATGAGATAGTGACACCTAAGTTGGCTTTGGAGTCAGAGTGAGTCAACAGGTGTCTTTCTCTGGAATTTGGCAGGATTTAACTTCATCTTCTGAGCTGCTTTGTTCCTTGATATGAGAAGCACAGCACCTCTTCTGGCAGGTACTCTAAGGTTCAATTCATGTCACCTATGCATGCCTCTTTCAGCTGTGAACACTGAAAAACCAAGCCTTCAATTTCCTAGTTTCTTTCCAGTTGAAAAGGTCATGTGTTCTGGCCGGTGAGACAAAAACAAACATCAGTAAGCTTCTGGAAGAGTTTTGCTCTTGAATAAAGTGGTTCACATACTGCATAAGATCAAATGAGATGCAGACGTGATGCTTGGAGGCCCAAAGGCAATTCTGCAAGCAGTGGGGCCAAACTATGCAAAACCTAAGCAGGAGGCTGAAGAAAATAGAGCACAAATGGACAGTCTAGAATCTTTCATGGTACCACTAAAAATAGATTGTATAAATGTCTCCCATTTGATGCAAGAGAATCATACATACTTTTGAAAGCCACTCCAAATAAAACTTTCTGCCACCAAATAATTTCCAGGATTTGAATATAAAATATATTTCCATAGGCTCCAATGCTTGAACCCTTATCCACAGATGATGGTACTGTTTGGAAACGTTGTGGAACATTTTGAAGACAGAGTCTCATTGGAGGAAGTTGTCAGTGTGTGTAGTTGGGTTTTAGAACCAGCTCTGCTCCCTGTCTGCTCACCATTTTCTTACTGCTGATGCAATATGATCATCTGCTTCACGCTCCTGCCCACTGTAGTGATATTTTATTTGTATTTTAATAAATAAACTTGCCTGAAGATCAGAGAGTAAAATAGCCCCACTGGTCAGCTTTAGAGACCAGGCATTGATAACACACACCTTTAATCCCAGTAGCCACACTACTTTGCCATAGAAACCGAGTGGTACATGCCTTTAATCCCAGCCCTAGAGAGGATTATAAAATGGGAGGAGACAGCTCACACTCACAGTCTCATTCTGGGGTTTCCTTGAGGCAGGATCATCACTTTCAGACTGAGGTTGATGTAAGACCCCATAGTTGGCTGCTTTGTTTTTCTGGTCTTCAGGTTTCTATTAATCATGCTACATTCCCACCAAGATGAAACATAGTCAGAATAAGCCCCTTCTCCCTTAAATTGCTTCTTGTTGGGTATTTGCTTATAAGAAAGAGAAATAAACTAATACATCTTGTGTCCATTTTTATCTAAGTTATTATGGATTCAAGTCAGACCATGCAGTCACCTGTAGTTGGTTGCTTTTTACTCTTAACTCTTTCACTCTTTGGGGGCCCACCACCCAACTCCCAAATAATCACACGGAGGCTTATTCTTTCTAACAAATGCCCAGTCTTAGCTTGGCTTATTTCTAGACAGCTTTTCTTAACTTAAATTATCCCATCTACATTTTGCCTCTAGACTTTTAGCTTTCTCTATTTCAGTATATCTTTTCTTTCCTTCTTATTTAGTGTCTGGCTGTGTAGCTGGGTGACAGGCCCCTGTAGTCCTCCTCCTTCTCTTGCTCCTTAATCTTTTCTTTCCAGATTTGTCCTCCTATTTAGTCTCTCTGACTGCCAATCACATCTATCCTTTCTCTTGCATTGCTATTGGCCATTCAGCTCTTTATTAGACCAATCAGGTATTTTAGACATACAAAGTAACACAACTTCACAGAATTAAATGCAACATAAAAGAATGCAACACAGCTTTGCTTCATTTAACAAATGTTCCACAGTATAAACAAATGTAACACATTTTTAACTAATATTCTATAACACCCACCAAGATCCAGGACCCATGAACAAAACCAGGACCGCAAGTAAATTCCCACAAATTTTTGTTTAAAGGTGGTGTTTTAGGTCAGATTCCTATTGCTGTGACAAAACAGCATGACCAAAGTAACTTGGGGAAGAAAGGGTTTATTTTGCTTATACTTCTATATCAGTGTTCATCATCAAAAGAAGTCAGAGCAGGAACTCAAGCAGGGCAGGAACCTGGAGGCATGACCTGAATCAGAGGCCATGGAGGGGTGCTGCTTACTGGCTTGCTCCTGAGGCTGCTCAACCTGCTCTCTTATACAACTGAGGACCAACTATTTAGGGATGGCACCGCCCACAGTGGGCTTGGCCCTTCCCCAGTGATTACTAACTAAGAAAATTCCCTGCAAGTTTGCTTACAGCCTGACCTTCTGAAGGCATTGTCTTGAGGCTTCCTCCTCTCAGATGACTTTAGCTTGTGTCAAGTTGATATAAACTATCCACTACAAGTGGAAAGACAAGTGCGTTTATTATCTAACTACTAACCCAAGCAGAAGCAGTTGGGTTCCTGTATGGACTTTAACATGAATGGCCAGTTGATGTTTTAAGGGTTCTGTGTATAGCAGAAGCTACTTCATCTGTGCTCACTTGCTGTAGGCTGGCTTCCAAGAAGGACCAAGGCTCTTGCACTCAGCCACAAAAATTGACCAATGACACATACTCAGAGCAGTCAATCCCAATCAACTGTAACACTTGGACTCCACCCACAGCCACACCACTTGTAACAGAGGAGGGACAGTACTTCCACAGCTATGGACACTATACTGAAGTCATGTGATCAGCTCCATGTATCACAGGAGCCATAGTCCCTAAGGTGGACCCAGTCCCTTCAGAGAGGTACTAATTCAGAGAGGTACTAATGCTTCCTCCGTCACAGACACTTGGCCCGCTAAGGACAGAGTCAGGTCCTATGAGGTATTATGTTATGGAATGCCCTTCTTTTTGTGAGAGGGACTATTTTGTATTTAGGCAGCATAAAACCTCGCAGCCCCACAATCTGTTCCCCTTCTGGAAATGTGGGCTTCCTTATAATGCTGTGGATATGGGACATGGGACAAACACTTGCCACAGCACCTGGTGACATACTATTCATCCATGTGTCCTCAAATGCTAACAATTTATTGTGTGTAGATGGGGAGGAAAGTGGGTTTGTTTCTTTAGACTTCTCTCTCCTATGAGAAAGACATCAGGAATACTGAGGAATGGGTAGCCTTCCTCCCCCAGCAAATTACCATCCCTGGTGTGTGGGCAATGCTGTCCAAGCTGCCTCAGCAACCTTGAGAGTTGGGAGTTTTGTTCATGGTTTGCAGCCCACACTCAGTTAACTCACACTGACTTTTACCATCAACCGCAAAAGCAAGAACAAGTACAGGATACCCAGCCAGAGCTGAGCTTCCTCACCAGAGTCGCTGGTTGGCCCAGAACACAACTAGCCCATGGTAGAGAAGGGACTGAAGGGGAATTGTCATGATCCTCAGCTTTCCAGTCCTGATGGCAGGTAAAAGGTGATGGATGAGTTTCTGCACTGTCAGTCACTCACTGGTGACTGACAGGCTCCTGGTCCTTTCAACAAAGCAATAGGATACTATTGCAAAAATTCATGTAGCCAAATAATATCTGAAACAATTATGAGTTCAGCATTCATTATACTCTTGTGCATGGATAAATTTCATTTAACTCCAACATAGCACACGTGAATAGGAAAAATGAAAAGCTAACAACTCAAAGTTCAACAAGTCATGGATTAAAACAGACTAGACAAGTGAAATAGATTTGAATCCTGTTTAACTGTTGGAATCTCCTGTACCCATATAAATCTGTTGGCCATAATTACATATTTGTAATCCCAACACTGGTAAAGAGGAGATGGGGATCCTTAAAGTTCACTGATTAACCAGCCTAGCCTAACTAAGGAACACCAGAAGATGAACAACATTCCAAAAAATAACTCAAAGGATTGTACTCTGACCTTCACATGCATGTGCACACACATCAGCACACACACACAACACATTTCAACACATACACACACATACATAAACCACATAAGCACACACACACATAACACATACATGCACACACACATAAACCACATTAGCACATACACACACATAAATTAAAAATCAAAATAAAGTTGTATCCCCTAGGATCAAAATAGTCACAATCAGAACAGGAATAGTGGTGCACGCCTTTAATCTCAGCACTTGGAAGGTAGAGAAAGGCAGATCTCTGAGTTCGAGGCCAACCTGGCCTACAGAATAAGTTCCAAGACAGCTATCTAGAGAAATCCTTTCTCAAAAAACAAAAAAGGAAGAAAGGAGGGAGGAAGGGAGGGGAAAAGGAGGGAAGTAAGTAGAAAAGAAATAGCAATAACCACCTGAAGAAACCTGAAAGATAATAGCATCTGGTAAAAGTTGGAGGAACCAGATTAAATGTTTCTTCATTATAAGTAAATAATATTCAGATTAATGAAACTTTAAATTGAGATCACAGTCTTTAAGTTTCTTTTTATCTGTCTACATTTGGTAGCAATACCCAGCTAGCTACAAAGGATTAAAAATCCCTTACCCCAACTTATATAAATTTCTGATAAACCAAGTATATGTACATGTCACATTCCTGCCTGAGTGAAAGTTAATTTCTCATGTCCTCATATAAGGTTTCCTTTCTGTGTGTCATCACACAAACTTACTAAGTTCTAGAAATTTCCCAAATGATTTCCATGGTTTGGCGTCCTTCAGTACATACTGATCAACAGATGTTCTCTTTCCCAGGTTTTAAATGGCTCTAAATAACTCTAACCTCCCCATTTCCTAACGACCTCCCTTTTACTAGATTCTTCTGAAATGTGTTTTCAAGCACTGGTGCTTTCTGCTCGAGCAATCCCGACCCTCGGCTTTCCCTCTGGTACCTGCCTTTTTGTCTTCATGTGAGAATGAGCATAGCCCAAGAGCGTGCCAAGGCAGCAGCTGGCAGGATACATGGGGATGGCCAAGCAACAGCCACCCAGCTTTAAAGGATCCAAACATGAGTCTGATAGGACAAGGCTATGTCATTCCTTCAGTCCTTAAAGGATGATTTAATATCAAATGCAAGTCAGACTTAAAGGAATGAATGTACTGCTACAAAGGTTAGAATAGTAATTAGAAGAAAGATGGGATCTTAGTCTATGTCTTGTTAAGTTCAAAGAAACCACACTCCCTGGTTTAGTCAGCAAGGCAGCATCCTAGGACACTTTTGGAAGCCATTTTTGATGGAATTAGTATTAATGACCTCTGAAAATACACCAGAAGAGTTCCTGTCCTGTTAGTTCCATTTATTTCCCCAAAGCTACATGGATACATTAACATTCTTGAAATTATTCCAATACCTGAAGATCTCAAATAACACATCTTGCTGCCATACCCATCCCCATGAAACATGAATTGTGTCTAGTCATCCCTGCTTGACTGGTCACACCTCTCTCCCACTGAGATCAGCTCACCAGATAGTGCTGGGCATAGTTCAGGGTGTGTCTGAGGAACAACAGAGACCACTTAAGGGAAGTACAGTCATATAAGGCCTGGCTTCTGTTCTGGAGAAGGCCAGCATTTCCTGAGGTTGGCAGATGAGCAAACCATAATTTAATACATTATCAGGCAAGGATTTTCTGTAAAGGACTCCAGGTACAGAGGAAACAATCCCAAGACTTAGCAAATAAGTTTACATGAAATTTTGAAGTTTCTCCCCAGCAAAGGAAATCATCATCCGAATGCAGAAATAGTCCCCGAAATGGGAGAAGGTCTTTGCCAATTGTCCTGGTTAGCTTTAATTGACAACTTGACACAGTTTAGAGTCATCAATCTAGGTCGAAAGAATATACATCAAAATGTTAGCCATATGCACACTTCAAAGCACAAGCCCAAAATCTCAACTCCTCAGGTGGTTAGCCCACCTGAGATACTGAATAAGTTAGTACAAGGTCTGCTTGGGAAACTCATGACACCTCTCAAAATAAAAACACATAAATGTGAAGAGCTGAGTTAGAATCCTCCAGAACTTAGGGAAAGCTAGATATAGCAACTCAGGAACTTTTAGTCCCAGCACTTTGAAGGGGAGAGGGAGCCAGAGACAGGAGAATCCATGGAAACACATAGACCAGCTAGCCTGGTAAACACTTCAAGAAAACAGACGGTAGACTCATCTACAATCGACCTCATCTCAAATGAGGTAGAGGGTGAAGAGTAACACCCGAGAATGTGCTTTGATCTCCTTACATACACTGGCATGCACATGTCCCCACACACCCTCCAATGCACACGCACACACATACACACTACAATGCATGTATACTAAAAATCCAATGCACATACACACACTCCAATGCATGTGTACACACACAATGCACATGCACACAAGCTCTCTAATACACATGTACACACCCTCCAATGCACACACACACACACTCCAATGCACACACACACACACTCCAATGCATGTGTACACACACAGTGCACATGCACACAGGCTGTCTAATACACATGTACACACACTCCAATGCACACACACACACCTCACCCAATGCACATGCACACACACACACACACACTCCAATGCATGTATACTAAAAATCCAATGCACATGCACATACACACACTCCAATGCATGTGTACACACACAGTGCACATGCACACAGGCTGTCTAATACACATACACACACACACTCCAATAGACGTGGACACACACACACACACACAAACTCCTCCCATTGCAAAACAGGAAAGTGAGCATGGAGAAGTAACACAGCTGCTCAAGGTCATATAGCCAGGAAATGACTCTCTGTGCAGAGTGGTGCCACGGACCGGCGCAGGGGAGCCACTCAGACCGTGGGAGAAGCAGGGTCTTGGTAACAGGAAGGCACAAGTTCGGCGAATGACATGCAGACACAACACACAAGAGAGTGGTTGGGATCTGCTGCAATTTTACTGAATTTATGTTTTCATTATATAGTATTCAAACAAAGAACAAATCAGAAGGTCATGTATCATTAGTTGGCACAGTATGAAAGCTTCTTTTAGTCACATCAGCAATATTTAAGAAAAGTATATTATCAGGAACAGGTGTTAGATATAAAGCATCCTTAGAAGAGGAAATCTTGTCCTTGGGAATGTAAACCTCAGGCAAGTGGTTTCATCTTATGAATAGAAAGTTTCTGTCTCATTATCGCTAACATGGCCCATCCTCTTCCTAACCCTTTAGTTCATCTAGTGACCAAATATACTAATCAGTTCTTTGCACCTGTTGAACTATACTTTTTAGTACCTTCTTATGCAGCAGGCACTATGGGGGTTGGGATCTAGCAAGCCTATCCATAAAGTTGAAAGTATAATATAACAGTCTTTGTCCATCAACATTAACCCATCTATTCCCTTGCTCATCATACACCCTGTGTATGACAAAGGTTCTGCTGTTGTCTTATACATTCCCATACTATGCTTCCTTATCCCAGAGCTGTTTCTGAAGAGAATGATCCTTGTCTTGTATATATATAGAATATCATTATTACAAAAGAGATTGTGCAAATCTCATATCCCGCATAGCCAGCTAATCGAGAAACCCGTCTATGCCTCAGCTGTGGCTAACACCAGGCTGTCTGCCATTGACCTCCAGGAAGCCTAGTCCCATGGGACACGTAGCTCCCGTCCGGCATAATGACATATGTCATGTCACACAGACGACACTGGAGTTGGTGTGGCATTTCCCGGTTTTTTGTTTTTAAGACGTAGTTCAAGGATATCTCATTTCACTGTATGCAAGGACTTGAGCAGCAATCTAAAGAGACAAGGAAACAGCAGAACTACCAGGAGGAGGAGAAAAATGAGAATCCCAATAACGATAAAATATTGTACCCAGTGTAATGAATTAAGGGACTTCATATCCTCTTCTAAAGTCACAGACAAGGAGTCAAGGGATCCCTCAGAGAGATGACTCTTACTAATTGTTGTAATATCTTTCTGTAGGGCCTCCATATCATATGCAATATTAGCATCATGCTATACCCTTTGCAAATGGTTTTTAACTCTAGCCCAATACTGACTAGTATTATAAGGTAATGAGGTAACACAAATATAATTGTATGTAGCATGGCATCTAGCCCCTAACCTAGTCTGTAAATTACTTAAATCTTGGCAAAGAACTACAAACATCTCCTCTAGGACATTAATCTTAGACTCCAGCTTTTTGTCAAGAAGTGACTGAGTAGATAAGGTGACAGAAACATTTTTATTCATTTCATTAACTACATGAGCAGTATGAATTTCCTTTAATAAGGCTGTTGTAGTGACTGCAATAAGTGCAGAAATTCCAAGTAAATTGGCTGCCACAAAACGCTTAGGCCTCATAAGATTATGAAGCTTTTTCAATGTCTGCAGAGCAGAGTTTTCACACCAAGTTTCATCTTTTAAATCAACAGGAAGCATAACAAAGGAAGGGTGTTCAACACTGATCATCTTTTGACTTAGCATTTTAACCCGGGATTATTGGACGATGTATTCTTTTAACTGCTTCCAGCTGACTTTGGGGCGTCGTTGTCAAGGGTTAACAAAGGTGAAATGCTAGTCAAAAAAGAAAATTTTAAGAACATTTGGTTTGTGGACTTTGTTGAAGAGCCAGGGAGCATTCTTATCGGCTAGACTGGTCCACATCACTTTTTAGCAAGTCCACGGTCCACAGTCATTTGGAGCAGGTTGTAGTCAGCAATTAATGTTTGTTTGTGTCTGCTAACCAAGGCAAAACCTGTTGAGACAAATTCAAACTAGAAACAGAAGTTAATACATTTGAAACTTTTAGGCCCATATTAAATTCCATATTATAGAAATAGCAATAACAGATATCTATTATACAACAGTAAAAATAGACTCATACCTTTGAGTCCCAGCAAAAACACAGAAAATCCTGAGCTTGTAACCCAAACAGTATGTAGTCGTTGTTTTATTGTTTATTAGTATTATCTTAAATTACTTTTTAGACCTTTAGTGTTTATGAACTTTTATATCCTCAGACCTTTATATATAATGAGCTAACAAGCTGGCTGTAGCTCTGTCTAAGGATCTGGATATCCTTTTGCTCTTAAACTGGTATTATAGCTGGTCTAGCCATTAATACAATCAGAGATCTTAGAAGGATAAATAAATTATACTTAAGTCCAGACAAAACAGAAAAGTGACAGAGACCAGCCCATATACAGTCATACCCAGGTCTGCATAGCATTTGAGGCAGAAGTATCAGAACAGCAGGCTTTATCAGATCCATGAAGTGATTGGTTTCTCTGGAAGAGGGACATGCAAAAGACTGACCTTACTTTGTCTAGGAAAAAGTGGTGCAATCAGTTCTCCAAGGTCCTCCTGTTTGTCCACAGTCTGGACCAGTTCCAGGCAGCTGGTGTTGCACTGGGGGTCATCTTACCCAGTGGTCAGCATCGTTCTTATCCAGGTGGAGACACCGTGGTGTCCCATAGTCTTTTCTGGAGACCTTGGGTCATTGTTAGGATCTCAGAGTCTCTGTATGATATAAGCTTTTTAATTTTTATTTTAAATGTCATTTTCTATAGATTTTTAAAGCATTTAGGACTGTCCAGGTATCTCTGATTAGACAGACTTTATTATTTTAAATTATTTACATTTACACCAGTACTTTGAGGATGACTGATTATTAACTTGTATTTTTAACAGTTTGTATCTTTAAGAAGACCAGAACTATATAGTATATTTTTGTCAGATTGAAACTTTAAGTTAATGATTTTAGCAAAGACAATGTGGCTAAATTTTAAATATTAACAATATGAAACATTTTATAAGTATTTATGTTTTACAACATTAATTTAAAAATGAATATCAAAGATGCATTATGTTTAAAAATGCTTTTGTTTCCAAAAAAAATATATATGGGTTACAAATACTTATCACTTTTGATTAAGATACATATTTCTACTTTTGTTTTATGTTTTGCGGGATAAAATCACAGAAAAAGACTTTCATAAAAATTTATATATTTTTAAAAAATAATTTTAAAAAAGGTTTTTAATGGAGGTTTTTATATTGTCTAAAAAACAAAAACTAAAAAAAAACTGTAATAATGATAATAATAATAAAAGTGGGTTGTCTAAAAATGTCTGGCTTAACCAATAAAACAAAGATGAAAGAGAGTCAAAACTAAAAATTACAAAAGGTCATAAAAGGTCATAAAAGGTATAAAAAATTCTAAAAGGCCAAAAGATGTTTACTGTGCCTAAATGTTTAACAGTTAATTCTGGTTTTAAAAAGCTTTGTTTGTCTTGTTAAAGGGTCATGGTTATTTCTTGTTTTGTTAAAAATTAATCTTTGGTAATTGTAAATTTTGTACTTGTAATTTTTCTCTGAGCTCTGGTCATTAGATTCGGGTTCACAAAAATTTTGATGTCTTTTTTAATATAAATAATGTTAAAACTGTTTTATGCTGTTCTTTATTGATATACAAGAATGTCAATTACCACCGGGAAAAACTGGGACTAGACTCCCAAAGGAAAAAAGTTACAAAGAAAAACACCAAGGCCAGGTGATAATCACCAAAACTACAACACACACATGTGCGAACACACACATGCAATCAGTCAATTCAATCAAATAATAAATAAATAGAGAGTGCTAGAAGACCCTTGGCATTGATCTCTGTCCTTTATACATACACACATCCACATGCGCACACACATGCACATATGCACATGTGCAAACAGATGCATGTGTACACACACACACACACACACACACACACCTGAACACAGAATAGTACTAACACTGCCTCTTAACACTGTGTCATAGGGTGGAATTTCCTATAGTCTGGGAGCCAGTTCTTCAGTTTGAACAATTAACAGGCGTGCCTTAGTTTAAAGCTAGTGAGTCATGTTTGTGCAGCTGGTGTGGCTCTCTGTTCATCTGCCTCTCCAGTTGCCGCCTTTGTGATGTAATACTGAAAAGATGGGTGCTCATTTATAATTAGCTGCACACTTTCCCTAAACTTTCAAAAGTTTTATGATCTTCATGCCTCACCATAGACCTTCTAAACTCAATTTCCAAAGTTAAAACTCCTTGACCCAAATGGACCTCAGTGATGGACTAATGTGTTCTGTGGCTAATGTGTTCTGTTGAACTTGAACTGACCTGTAAGTGTTCCAGATATCATCTGATGAAAACGGGTTTTATTTTATTCCCACCAGACTCTGCAACAGCAAAATGAGCAGTCAGTCCACAGGGAAAATAAATGTGTTTCCATATCCTCTGGAGCCTCTGCAAGAACCCAAACAAACTTACCTTCTCCTTCTGTCACACTGAAAGTACCACAGGACATTACCTAGCATCTAATTAAACAGGCAGAACTTTGTCACTTTATGACATGCTCTGTTTGTATTCTGTTGCTATGATTAAAGACACTGTGACCAACAACAACATAAGGAAGAGTGAATTCCAGAGCAATAGAAAGTTTGTCATAGTGGAAAAGGCACAGGATGGAGGCAGGCACAGGAAGCTAAGACACCACATCTCAATGGCATTCAAAGGTAGGAAGAGAGAAAAGAAGTGAAACCAGGCTGTAAACCTTCAAAGCCGGCCTCCAGTAACAAACTTCTCCAGCAAGGCTCTACCTAATAAAGGTTCCATAACCTCCCCCAAACAGTTCAGCCAACAACTGGAGACTAAGTGTTCAAATTCATGACTTTATGCGGGGCATTTCTCGTCCAAGCCACCACAGAGTTTTAGTGATGCTGAGATGAGGCTGAGTGCAGAAAACAGTTCCAGAAGTAAATCAGCAGGAAAGCGGCCCTTGCTCACACCAGCAAGCCTTCCAGTTAGCTCTGTTCTAACAACAGCGGCTTCTTGTATTGCTGTGGCGAACCCTTGTATCCTTTCTGGTTTTTATGTCTGCATTTAGTGTGTCGTCTCCTTCCCACATTAAATACTGGGCCTTCTGATATCTAGGTCCTGTAACATCATTGCCTTCTTTGTCAAGTTAATGCATGCATCATATAAGTGAGGCACACAGCTATCCAAAGAAATTATCTCACAAGGATTTGTTAAAATCTCTTCAAGACATTCTACAAAAACAAAAGAAATAAAACCCCTCCATCACTCATACCTCCTTTATTAATCACTTACCTCTGTGCTCTGACAAAATATCTAATAAAGGCAACTGAGGTAGGAAGTTTGAGCACATAGCTCGTATAGTCCAGCATGGTGGGGAGCCATAACGGCAGGCACAGGATGCAACTGCTCACGTGGTGTTCACACTAGATAGCAGCAAGCTCACATGGTATCCATACTCAGATAGCAGCCATTCACATGGTGTTCACACTCAGATAGCAGCAAGTGCACATGATGTTCACACTCAGCAGAGAGAGCATATGGTGTTCATACTTGACAGCACTGAACTCACATGGTGTTCACACTCAGATAGCCACTCACATGGTGTTCACACTCAGAAAGCAGCAAGCTCACATGGTATCCACACTCAGATAGCAGCAAGCTCACATGGTATCTACACTCAGATACCAGCCGTTCACATGGTGTTCACACTCAGATAACAGCAAGTGCACATGGTGTTCACACTCAGATAGCACCAAGCTCACATGGTGTTCACACTCAGATAGTACCCAGCTCACAACTGCACATGGTATTCACACTCTGATAGCAGCAACTGCACGTGGTGTTCACACTCAGATAACAGCAAGCTCACATGGTGTTCACTCAGATAGCAGCAAGCTCAAATGGTGTTCACACTCAGAGAGCAGAAAGCTCACATGGTTCACACTCAGAGAGCAGCAAGCGCACATGGTGTTCACACTCAGCAGAGAGTGATGAGCACTGGCATTCTGCTCACTTTCTCCCTTTCATTCAGTCCAGGATCACACTGTGCAATGGTGGTCTTCCACCACAGTTGATGAAATCCGGAAACACCCTCACAGATGTGCCCAGAAGTTTGCCATTTAGACGACTCTAGATCCTGCAAAGTAGACAATCTGCATCAGCCATCACTCTCCCTCTGGCTGTTCCCTTGTTCCCTGCTGCCTATGAATGACAGCTTGCCCTGATGTATGCTCCCTCTCTCCTTACACTTCAGCCTCCTTGGCAAGCTATTCACTTCTCATCTTCAGCACTAACCAATTTTATGCTTCCCCAGCACGTTCCCTTCACCCTGCTCTTATCTCTTAACCTCCACTCCCATGTGCCAGCCAGCTCTACTCTAGACAAGACCACTGACAAGCTGAGAACTAAGTTCAAATCCAAGTCCAGTGCGTCCTTCTCTGTCCCTGTTTCTGTATGAAACACCACCAGCTGTCCAGACTATACCACACAAGCATCTTTCCATCTTCCTTCCCTCTGGCCCTGCACTTTTCTCAACTTCCTGCCTCATATCAACCCTGACTTTTACCGCACCCTCCTGGGAGACTTCACTTCCAACATCTGTCTACTTAGCTCACTGTATTCATTCATGAGAATGATTTCTGATGTCTCTGGTCCTTCCAGAAAGCTGGACACAGAGAAGGCTTCCACGCTTCGGTGATTCTTACCTTCTTAGCCTCCAACCTTTCCTGGATTGCAACCTAGAGAGACTATTTGTGCCCTTTTTCTCCTTCTCCCTAGTGTTTCCTCACTAGGAAAAAGTTCCTCTTTCTTACTAGCTTTTGTAAATCCACCTTATAGCGTTGTGCCTCTTCAAACATCACTCCATACATGTGTACACTCTTTGGCAAGAAATCAGTTCTGAGCTCAAGTAATAGTATTCTACTTCACATGTAGTACAACAACTTGATGAAAATATAGTCCAATATTTTGTTCCCAGGCTTTCCTCTATTTTAAGGTCAGATATTTGTTCTGAATTTTACAATACTGTGTGTTAGTAGCATTACTGTAAGCACCCAATTATCTTTTGTGGGTGTGCTGTGCAGAGGATGGAGCCTTGCATATTCTAGGCAAATGTTCTACCACAGAGTTGCATCTTTAGTCACTAACTGTTTTGTTTTCTTTTGTTTTGTTTTTTTTAATAGATTCTAAAATAAGGAAGGTAGAGTCTCACATTTGTCCACATCTTACAATTTCTGGTGCATTTCATCTTAAGCTAACTTTGTCCCATCCCCAAGGCAAATCCCTCCGTGTGCTATACAGGCCACCCATGAGTCCTGAGCTTTTGAGTTCCCCAGTAGAAATGGAGATAATACAGCCTGAAACAGGCCATTCATTTCTCCCCTTCAGGTAGATCTTTCCCCAGACTGAAGATTTATTTTGAGATGTATCATGGGTCAGCACTAAGCTGCAGGCTCCAGGGAGTCTTTGACTGGTTCCTGGTACTCCTCTCTCCAGCTCACCAACCCTTAAAATTCCATCTCTCAGCCTCCCACTTCCATTTCATGGCTCAAAACAGCTGCCAGGCTCTGCTGAGACCCTGTCTTCCCTTCAGTCATCCGTTCTTGGAAACTTCAGGCTGGAAGCCAGAGGATCACAGGCACACTCACCTCTGCTTCCTAGCAGATGGTGGCCCTGCTTTTCAGTAATGATGTTTAAAGTATCGCAGACTGCTTTTTCGTATACGTGACCTGTGTTCCAGCCTCTTTGCTCTCATCCATCACCCTAGCATTGTGGGAATCTACACGTAAAGATCCCTTTGATCTGTCTACTATAGAAAGCTCCTGATAGCTGTACCTAAGTGATGACTACAAAGAATGTTCTAGTGTTGAGTACAAGTCAACAGTACACCTGAAATACAGAGTCAAAATACCGAGTCCCCAGAGAGTTCCCAGTGGTTGTCAAGTTGACAGGACCTAGGACACAAATCTCTCGGCATGTCTCTGAAAGAGATTCCAGGTTAAGGCAGTCCACTCCTTACTCTGGGATTCTAGACTGAATGAACAAGAGAAAGTGACCAATACCCATCTCTCTGCTTCCTGACTAGGGATACCATGTAGCTGGTCATCTCACTCTTCTACCTTCCTTCCATATGGACTGTGCCTTCTTGATCTCTGAATTGAAATAACTCCTTACTTCCTTGACTGGTTTTTGTCAGGGCTACAAGAAAAGCAACTATTAATGTATTGACTAGGTCATTCTGTAGATAAATGACCAGTTATATCTTTCTTGAAAGAAAATAATTCATAACCAAAAACCATGAACTTTGGAAACATATCTGCTTCTGCATTGGCGTCTGGAGTAACTATATATGTGAGATTCCTTCCTGTGTACTGAGGACTGGGACAGTCAGGGCATTATTTATCGTCAGCTTTTACACACAATTCATCTCTTCCCTGGTGTTTCTTTCCAAAATTTTCCAACATTTACATGAGGCTATCATACCTATGCTGCATCATTGTTCAAAAAAAAAATTGGGGGTCTACAACACAGGGTCCCCTTATTTTGTTACTATTTCACTTACTTTGCTCTCTTTAGCTTTTAATTTAGAATTACTTTCCTACCTGAAACTTCAGAATATTTTGTTTTCTTTGTTTTTGGGGGGTCCCAGGTTTCAAAGTATGCCACCATTGAACTGTGATATTCCCCACCAACTCCCAACCCTTTCTTTCCCAGCTCAAACCTGGGTAGATTATTATGTAGATAGTAGTGTTCTGAACATACTTTGCCTCAGCTCTGCACTCAACACCTTTGGCAGGCGGAGGAAAGTGTATCAATCAAAGGAAACAGGAAGGGAGGGAGGGAGGGAGGGAGGGAGGGAGGGAGGGAGGGAGGGAGGGAGGGAGGGAGGGAGGAAGGTGGGAGACAGGCCACTATCTCTACTTGTCCTTTGTCTGCAATGAGGAGACCGTCTCCATGGGAAAAACAAGATTGAATCCTCCTCAGACAAGGAAGTCTGGGTTCCTTCTATGAGAACTGGGGGAAGGGACATACAGGGAAATTTGGTCTAAGAAAAAGTTATCATATGCATTTTACTTTGAGTTTTGTAAGACCTGTCTCTGGTGCCAAACCCCCAGTGACCAGTCATTCTTCCTGGCTCCAGAATTTTATGGCACAGATGTGTGAATCAGGAATTCTCAGGTAGCAGTCAGTGGCACTAAATGACACTGTGAGAAGGTGTTCCATTTGAATTCTCTCCAAGTCCTTGGATTACATCAAGATAACAACACCAACATAGCTTGCACTTACTGTTTTTTTTTTTAACTGGGAGGAAAATAGTTCAGGACGTTAGATGAAAACAGAACAAAGCTAGAATTGAATATTTCCTTTTCATTTATTTTTATGATCCAATCTTCTCTAAGGTTTTACAGATAGCAATATGAGGACTATCTCATTCATGCATATTATGTTAAAGCAAGCTTCATCCTTCAGAAATGCTAAACACAGTGTCATCATGTTCACCACCACAGCTGTATTCCTTGGAGGCACACAATAAGACAGCAGTGAGGATGAAAGAGCTCAGGATTGGCACTCTTGAAGGAAAGGGATCAGATTGCTTGCTGGAGCACAGGCCTGGAAAGGGTTTCCCAAGGTCTGGGAGAAAGGGAAACTGACTGCATCCATCAGATTATGCTGTACTGGGCCATGCAGCCAGGCTATGACTTTCTTCAGTCTTTAGATGCTGACTTTCCTACAAGGTAGAGAGAGCAGCATGGATGTGTACTTCTGAGGTTGAACAGACCCAAAAGAGGCTGACAACCAGAGAAACACACATAACACATATACAAATATCATACATATACATAGACCACACATATTCAGTACATATTGCATATACATATACCATACAAACAGCCCACACATCATAAACACTACACACACACAAACCACATACACACCATACATACCATATACACACACATCTTACTCACACCATATACAGACCAAACAAACAACACACCATACATGTGTAGCAAACACCACAAACATGTACCAAATACCATATCTGTACCACACATGTGTGTCATACACAACACACTACATCACAAATATAATACACAAAGGATATGCATATCACACATACAGAACATAACACAGTATATTCCACATACACATCACACACATACCACATACCATGTACACATAAAACACACATAAATCACATATATATAATACACACAAAAGACTAGCACACTGCACATGCGTGCACACACACATACACACACACACAAATGACCTTCCCTGAAAGGCCAGAGCAATCCATGTTATTTCTCTGGCCAACTAATGAAAAATATTTTTTTCATCCTCAGTTCCTCAACTGCAAATCGGGTTAGGCTGGATTTGTCTTTTTCGGTCTGTGTCTCACAGCTACAGCACATGTTTATTTCTACAAACACTGAATTGTGGCTTCTTGCAGAATACAGTTCTTAGCATTTAAAATGAGAAACCCTGAGTGAGACCCTCTCTGCCAGCAGCTGCTGCCTGTACCTTCAGATGGAGTGGTAAAGGTAGGAGCGGAAGCAGGGAAAGGAAAGAGAAAAGATCTATTCCTGTTCAAAGTCTCCTAGCAAAATAGAAAGCCTCAGATCACTGCCAACTGTCTGGGGAAATATTTTTCTTACTGATCTATTTTTGGCCGTCAGATCAACTTCACGCACCATTGTTTTGCTTATGGCATGTACGGTAGCCAGAGAGAAACCCATAGTGTCTGTTCTGTCTGCTGAGAGTCTCATACCCCTCTGCACCATGACGAAGGGCCTGATCGCAGAAATCTTTTTTTTTTTTCTTTCCTGCAGGCAGCACAGTGTTTGAAGCATCTCGGAATTTGTGGACCAAATTTAAAATGAAAGAGACTCTTACAACATACTAAATACAATAACCATGATAAAAATTAGCGCAGCCCATCAAGTAGTAGGGTAGCTCCATTTGTCGAAGCTGTCAATGAGCACAAAGCCAGGAGGGGTGAGCGATGTAGAAAAAGAACAACGCTTATATCCACAGAAAGGAAGCATCCATTTTGACAGCAATGTTTTCCTCTTAAAATATGTTACTCAAATATTTAAACAAGGGCATAAAATCAGATTTCATTGTGGAAAAATAATCACAGCTGGCTAAAGTGGACACAGGTCTGTGACTGCCTTCTTTATCTTCCATTAACCTCTGAAAAAGCCAGTGCTGTGGCCCTGACTCACAGCTTCACTTGTTTTTATCCTTGGTGGAGTTTTTCAAAAATTTGAACTCTTCACAGGGAAATCCCTGTGACATTAGAAACTGACTCACGTTTCCTAGTTTTTCATGAAACAATGATATTTTTTCCCCTTTGATGGTCTCGCCTGACTCCACAGGAAATTTTACTACGGGAGTCCTTTCATCTCTGTCCTGGTTTGAAGGCAAATGACCCTTGGTCTCCTTGAGCGCTGCATAAATCACAAAGCAATCTGCTAAGAGACGCCTGCAGGAAGCATCTCCAATTGAAATCAAAAGGATATTCAGAAAAATTCATGCTGTACTCCTGAGGAGGAACTGAGGCAAAGTGACCCTGACCCGTGGCATCCCTTGTCTCACACACACAGGCACAGCACGCAGTGTCTATGGGAACACAGGCATCAGCTTATATGGGACACGGTGCCGGCAACACTGAGAGTCTGTCCCAGGCAATGCCTTGTGCTCTGCCCTTCCCAAAACATGACCTATTAGAAACCAAATTCTTCTCAGAACATTAATGATGAGCATTTCCCTCAGTATTTCGCAATTTAGTAAATGTTTTTATTACAGACAGCATTAATAGAATATTAAGCGAACCAGAACGAAGTCTTTGATTGCGATCCTGCTATGCGGAGAATGTTTCCATGTGAGCATACATACATCATTTTAGAAAAACCCAGCAGAGAAGAGATAGCATTCCATTTCCACTGCAGTGAGGAATGTCTCATTCCTCACATAGTCTTCAAGTTTGCCATTTTCAAGAGGTAAAACTTTCTGCAACAACTGTTTCCATGTTTTATTATTATTTTTGCATGCGCTTGTGTTTTTGAATGTTTCGTGTTTGTGGGTACACATATGCTTGTTTGTGTGAAGGTCGAATGTCTTCCTCCCGTTTTCCATTGTATATTCTGTGGCAGGGAATCTCTCTGAACCCAGGACTTTACACTGCTGGCCACTCTAACTGCCTAGCTTGCTTTGGGGATCTCTTTTGTATGATTACAGATGGCTGTCACACCTTGCTGGTGTTTTTAACGTGGATTCTGAGGACCCGAACTCTGGTCCTCACTTGTGCAGGGGCTCTACCATCTGAGTCATCTCTCCGATTGTTAACATTTATTTAGCATGTGTCTTGTTGAACCTCATGTTGGACACCATAAGGAAGAGCTTACCAGCTCAGGCTCTGCGTTGTAAATGCATCTGAAAGTGGGTTCCACTATTGCTGCTCTGGGAACCTCATAGGCTGTCTCTAAGCCTCCAATTTTATCTACAGGTAAAAAATGGGAGGCTTCATATCATTTCATTCCAAGGGTTACTAGGAAATGTAAATGAGAATGCACATAACAAGCCCTTAGCAACAGCCCTGACTAAAAACAACCATTTAAAGATGCTGACTGCTTTTTATTAATTACAATAAAAATATTTATTTTGGGTGGATAACATTATACTTGAAAGTATAAGAAAATACTTCCATATATTTGAAGGCATATTAGAGCCAAACTGCAACATCTCCACCCATCTTTTCTCTGCCCAGACACGGGGTTCATAGCCACAGAGCCTCTTACAGTGGACAGTGCTGCACGGTTCTGAGCTCACATTTCTTGCATAAATACAACAGGAGTCTCCTACGGGTCTGGTCACCCACAACCACCGCATGGAGAGACAGAGTGTGAGTGGAGCATGAGCGGGGCGTGCGCGGGGCGGGACGTGAGCAGGGCATGAGCAGGCATGAGCAGGGTGTGAGCGGGCATGAGCAGGAGTGTGAGCAGGGTGTGAGCGGGCATGAGCAGGGCGTGAGAGGGGCGTGCGCAGGGCATGCGCGGGGCAGGACGTGAGCAGGGTGTGAGAGGGGCATGAGCAGGGCGTGGGCCGGGCGTGAGCAGGGTGTGAGCAGGGCATGAGCAGGGTGTGAGAGGGGCATGAGTGGCGCATGAGCAGGCGTGGGCCGGGCGTTGGGGGGGCATGAACTGGGGGCACGAGCGGGGCAGACTCACTGCCTTTGTCCTGCAAATCTGGCCCTGTTTTCAGCATACTGAATCTCTACAGGAATTCATCCTGGGAATTTAGCTTCCCAGCCCTGAAGCCTTTCTCGGTTTCCTTGTTTTAAAGTGATGCCACTTTTTCTGGAACTCTCCATAATGTCTGTTAGGAAGCCTTCACGCATGAAGCAATGAAGTCAGATAAACTGAAATGAATGGTGAGGTGTTCAACAGAAAAAAGCAGAATCTGATTGAGCTCAAAGCCACACTCAAACCTAGAAAGCCATTTTCTTATACGCTAAGAGTACAGGGATTGTGCTCAAACACTCTCCCCTTCATCTCTTTGTCTCTTTCTGGTGTAATCATCATTCATCTTCTCCGATTGTCAGCCAGGAATCATCTGGGAGGAAGGTCTCGGTGCAGGATGATCGGGGTCAGGTTGGTGAGGGCATGTCTGTGGGATTCTCTCCGTTACTGTAGTTGATGAGGGAAGACACTGCCCAAAAATGGCAGCACATTCCTGGTTTGGGGCCCTGGACCCATGAGAAGAGAGGAAGCTAAGCATGACTGTGCTGGGGAATATTATTTTAAGGTGTGTGACTTTTGTTTATACTGAATTTGTTTATTCTGTGAAGCTGTAATTCTTTGTCTATCTAAAAACACCTGATGGCCCTAATAAAGAGCTGAATGACCAATAGAGAAGTAGGAGCAAGGATGGGTGGGGTTGGCAGACAGAGAACATAAAAGAAGGACAAACAAGGAAAAAAAAGAAGCAATGAGATGTAGCACGATTAATAAAAACCCAGAGAAAGATATTGGGGTTCAACTTGAAGGTCAGAAAAGCAAAACAGCCCTCCACTGGCTCTTACCTTCTACCTCAGTCCGAAATGGCGATCCTGCCTCCAGGAATCTCAGAATGAAACTGAGAACTGTCTCCTCCCATCTTAAATTTTTCTCTAGTGCTTGGATTAAAAGCACATACCACTACCATCAGGTTTCTATGGCAAGCCAGTGCGGATACTGGGATTAAACGTGTGTGTCACCACTTCCTGGTCTGTAAGGCTGATAAGTGTGACTGTTTTACTCTCTGAACTTCAGGCAAGCTTTATTTATTAAAATACAAATGAAATGTCAATACAATCAGAGAACAAGGGGAGGAAGACATCAGGGACCAGCCACCCAGTCACCCTGCCACCCAGTCAGCCATGGACTAAGAATAAAAGTAAAATATACAGAAGTAAGAAAAGGAAAAAGCCCAGACAAAAACAGTAGATGGGATAATTTAGGTTAGAAAAGCCCAAGTATTCATAACTAAGAATGTGGGTGATTTATTTGGGAGCCAGGGGGCAGGCCCCCAAAAGAGTAAAGAGCCAAAAAGGAGCAAGCAAAGACATTACACTACATGCTTGCTTTCATAGATGCAAAGACATTACACTACATGCTTGCATTCATAGATCTCCATTCTTGTCTCAAGTCCACCTCTACTCCCTCCAAATGGATGAAAACTGAAACTGAGCTAGAATAAAAATAAACCTTTCTTCCCTAAGCTGCTGGGTTTTCATTGGTCAGGCTGCTTATCACACCCTCAGAAATGAAACTCTGGATTTCCAGAATGTTCCAGTTTCATTTTTCAAAGTACTTAGAGTTTGACTCAAAACAGGAATTAATGAATATCTGGGCACAGAAGTCTACTCTCAAGAAGACTGTCACAGTACACCAAGGAGCCGAAGAAAGTCTACAGAAGCCAACTTACAGCTTAACTATAAAACTATCACCACTGTCAGAGAAGAATTGCATTTCTGATCAAATCTGTCATCCAAAATAATGTTTTCAGAGATTTGGAAAAGGATTGGCCTCAGCTCAACTGGTGATCTTTACCCTATGAGTGTCCAGGTTTTATTTTTACCCATGGTTTAGGATCTGTCTGTTTTTGACAGACACCCTAAGTTATGTGAGAATTAAAAAAAAAAAAAAGAAACTTCTTTTAAGGACCATTAAACAGGCAGGTAATAGTGAATGGCAGGATGAAGAGAGGGAGGTGGCAGGAAGTGAGGGAAGGAGAGGGAAGGAGAAAGAGGGGGGAGCAGAGAAGAAAGGGAAGGAAGGAGGGAGGGAGGGAAAGAGAAAGAGAAAAAGGAAAGGAAGAAGGGAAAAGAGGATAGAGGGGGAAGGAAAAGAAAGAGAAGAAGAAAGGGTAGGAGGGAGGGAGGGGGAGAGAGAGACTGATTTTTCAATGTGGTCATACTGGGATGAGAACAAAGATACCCCAAACCACTTTTTCCAAGCCCTGCTCTCATCCCACCCTATGTCCATCCCACCCTGAGTCCATCTTCAGCATTTTGTCATCCAGCTGAGATGTAAATAAAAGGCGAAAAGTGTGCATAAGGCATCCAAGTCAGGGTGTGCCATAGCCTTCACTAACACACCATGGTCTCAGCTCCAGTCTTCCCTGCAAGGTGGTCTAATAAGTTGTCAGAACTGCATGAAATTCCTTTCTGGAACACCAGTTCCTCATCTGACTGGCACAAGACTTCATACCTTTTCTTTTCCTCAGCATGAGATTTTTGGGAAAATTCCAATTTGTGGGGAATCATTTCTTCAGTGGATTGACAGACAAAGGGAGAGACACGGGTGTCTGTCTAGAAAGCATAGTAGCTGCCAGGATAGCTACAGTCACTTTCTTTGAGAGAAGATGCCCTTACCTCCACTGCCACCCTTTCTGGGTTCTCAGCATCATTCCATCTACGAAGACCAGGTTCATTAAAAGCACACTTGAAATAGAATGTACACCCTAGTTACATCCCTCATTACCTCTCCTCCAGTGATCTGTTGCAGGAAGGTATAGAATGTGACATGTTTCCCAGCACAGATTAAACATAAAACTAGCCCATTAACTTGAAGGATTTTCTTCTCCAAATTCCATATGGAGTGTACAAATTAATTAAGACCTGGTACTATAAACAGGATATAATTAGTCTTAACCAGTCTAAGACCTGCATCATCAAATAGTCTAAAAGGCATCAAATAATTAAGCACATTTCTGATATTAACAGGCACATAAACATTTCATTGCAAAGTAACAGTACATTCATCCAAATAGCTAAATGTTACTGCCTGGTTCTTCTAAACTCAGCATGAGGACTGGATTTAATGTCACTTTTCAAGGTCAATTAATTCCCCTGCCACCAACTGAGCAGGTGATGCAACGTCCAGGAAGACACTTGCTCATTCCATTTCAAACCTGATGGTTCTCCCCAAGCCAGGTAACACAGTAAGACCCTATTTCAAACAGCATTCATTGTATAGGAAGATAATACAGAAGGATCCTGCTTTCTATTGGGTTTGTGTGTAAAAAGGGAATTTGAGAATCAGCCATGAGTCATCTGCATCAAGTCCATACCTCAATTCAAGGGTCCAAAGACACCAGGGCAGAGGGGTTGAAAGAATGTTAAGAGCTGGAGGACAAGGAGGAGAGCTGTGAAACACTGCCTTTTGCACACTAAGTCACAGGAAGTAGCTGTGGTTGCCTGCCTAAAACTCAGTCAATAAAAATTCTCATGGACAGGAAAGTGCTTTCCAGGCCCAGCCTTGCTGGGAGAACTACTGGAAGTTTATAGCTGCTGAGGAAAAAGTCACTTTTCTTGGGGTTGAGGCTGTAGGAGACTGCCCATGCCCCAGTGGATGTTCCCACATCCATTTCCAAACAGCACTAATTAGACTCAGGAACTATTAATAATATTCTTTTTAAAGACCATGAACTCAAGTGGGAAATATGTTGATGGGCCCCAAGGGTATTGGAGGGAGGTGGTGTGGAGTGGATAAGATTAAAATGCATTAAATGCTTCTATGAAAATTTCAAAACATAAACTATTATAGAAAGAGAAAGATGATTTTGTTCTCAGCAAACAGAGACTTAGAAACAGGTCAGCTCTGTAACCTGTAGCTTCTGGTTTAGGTTCTCTGTGTCTCACCTAGTCCCTGGCAGTAGTGGGTCATCTCTGACGAGTCTTTAAGAACACCATTGCCACACTATTCTTGACATGTATCTGCCTTTGAAGAGTCTGGTAGATCCTGAGTAGCTGCTGCAGACTTCTTGTTCCTTCTGTCACTGCTGTAACAAAATGCTTGACAAAAACAATGTAAGAAGGAAAGGTAGGGGTAGTTTGAACTCAGTTTGAGAATGTTATCCATCATGGCAGCAGAGGTATATACACCTGATATACATGCTCAGAGATTTCTTTCCTTGGATATTCTAGATCTTGTGAACTTGTAAATCAACAGTTCCCATAATAGTAAATAAGGGAAAATAAGGCAGGTGAAAGCTGTGGGTTTGTGTTTCCTGATGATGTGTAGTGGGTTCATCTTCCCTGTTTTTAGAACATTTGCCCACAGTGTTTCAGTCATCAGAGCCATGCCCACGCTGCATTCCAGTCCGACATAGTTCCAACTCTGCTCTGTGAGTGGGTGGAGGTGGAGGCCGCTTGTTCCTTTCCTAGCCAGTAAGCCCCACAATAATCACACAGAAACTGTATTAATTAAATCACTTCTTGACCTATTAACTCTAGATTCTTATAGGCTAGCTGTTACATCGTAAATTAACCCATTTCTATTAATCTGTGTATCACCATGTGATTGTGGCTTACAGGGTAAAATACTTGCACGTCTGTCTCCGGCTGAGGCTACATGGCTTCTCACTAACTCCACCTACTCTCTCTCTCTCTGTGTGTGTATATATATACACGTCTTCCAGACTGGCTGTATTATGTTAAGCCATTGGCTGAAAGCAGCTTCTATATTCATTAACCAATAAAAGCAACACATATACAGAAGGACTTCCCACACCATTTACCCTTTTCTGTTTAAATAAAAAGAAAGGTTTTAACTTTTACATAGTAAAATTACATATAACAAAAGAGGTATCAGTCAGTGAGAAGCCATTTAGCCTACATCAGAGATAGATGTGCTGGAATTTTACCCAGTAAGCCACAGCCACATGGCAATACACAGAGTAATAGAAATGGGTTAATTTAAGATATAAGAGCTATCCAATAAGAAACTAGACCTAATAAGTCAAGCATTGATTTAGTTAATACAATTTCTGTCTGATTATTTTAGGGCTAAGTGGCTGGGAAACAAACAAGCAGCTTCTGCTACAAATTGGCATGCCAATGTGGTTGACTATGTCCACATAAAACCTGAGAAAGCTAAAAAAAAAAGGTATTCTAAACACAAAAGAATAGAGTTAAGCATGTTTTCTTGGTAGCAGCATTTTCTCGGATAGGCTCTGTTTGCTAGAAGCAAGCAGAGGCACGATTCTTTTAAGAGAAGGCTTCCTGACTCAGTGATAGCAGCAAAAATTTTGCAGCTCCTTTAAGAAGGGTTCGGAAGGCAATGCTGCCAGCATGAGCTCTGGATCTTACATGAGACAGAGCATTTAAATGAGATTTGTGAGCAGCATGCTACAAACTGCTTAATGGCATGACATTGATCCACTGTGCTGTGCACCTGGGACAGTGTGCATGGCTCACAGAGGCAGTGACTCTGCCTCTGCCATGGATGACTGGGCAGAGCCAAAAGGTAAAGTAGCATTGGTCCTAGCCATGTTCACTTAGCATTTTTTTTCAAAAAGCACTCCTGGTAAAAAAGATAATTACAAATATGCAATAAAAACAAACTTAGATGGAAAAGACCCCTAAATGGGTCACAGCGTTGGATAAATGTACATAGGCTTAAGAGAGAGAGGAAAAAGAGTATAGACAGATATACTATAAAAGAGTGCAGCAAAGTCCAGGAGTGCTGAGCGATCTCCAGGAACATAGAGTAACCAACAGGGTAACTAGAACTGTACCATTGACTATATCATGAGAAACAACTATCTGAGCTTTGGATTCACTGGCACCTAAAAGATTAATCAACAGAATCACAGACAGCCCCAACCACACCAATTATAGGAAAAGATGAGTAGAAAGGTAAGAACACATGCAACACCACAAAGTGCAACATGACACCAGTAAAACCTAGAGACCCTTACAACAACAAGACTTGAACAACCAAATATTGATTAAGCAGAAGAAAATGACCTAAAATATAAGTTCAGGAGAATGTTTAAAACTCTTAAAGAGGAAATGAGAAATTCCCTCAAAGAAATGGAGGAAAAGACAAACAAAAATTGGAAGACATCAGCAAATACCTTAAAGAAAACCAAAAAAAAATGGAAATCAAAACTATGAAAAAACTATTCAAGGCTTGAAAACTGAAAACAATAAAGAAAACACAAGTCGAGGCAATTATAGAGACAGAAATCATGAGAAAATAATCAGGAACCACAAACGCAAACATGAACAGCAGAATACAAGAGATGGAAGAGAGAATCTCAAGTGCTAAAGATACAATAGAGGAAATAGACTCATCAGTCAAAGAATACATTAAATCTAAAAAAGCTTAAACCAAAATATCCAGGAAATTTGGGAAATATTCATGAAAAGGCCAAACCTAATAATAATAGGTATAGAAGAAAGAGAAGAAGTTCAATTCAAAGGCACAGAAAATGTATTTAACAAAATCAAAGAAGAAAACTTTCCCAACCTAAAGAAAGATATGCCTATGAAAATATAAGAAGCTTACAGAATGCCAAATGGACTGGATCAAAAAAAAAGTCCCCTTGTCATATAATAATTCAAAAACTAAACATATAGAGTAAAGAAAGAATATTAAGAGCTGAAAAGGAATAAAAGCCAAGTAACATATAAAAATAGACCTATCAGAATTACACATGATTTTTCAATGGAGACAATGAAAGCCATAAGGTCATGGTCAAGCATTATGCAGACATTAATAGACCATGGATGCCAGCCCAGACATACTATATCCAGCAAAACTGTCAATCACCATAGAAGGACAAAACAAGATATTCCTTGACAAAACCAGATTTCACCAATACCTAGCCACAAACACAGCCTTACACAAAAGACTAGAAGGAAAACTCCAACCCAAGGAAGTTGGCTACACCAACAAAAGCACAGACAATTGATGGTCTCATAGCAGCAATTCCCAAAGAAGGTAAAAACACAGAAGTTAACATCACCAACAATGAAAACTAAATTAACAGCAATTACTGGTCATTAATATCCCTTAATATAAATGGACTCAACTCACCTATAAAAAGGTACAGGCTAACAGATTGGATATGAAAACAGAATCCATCTTCTTCTGCATACAGCAAACACATCTCAACATCAAAGACAGACATCATCTCAGAGTAAAGGTTAGGAAAAAATATTCCAATCAAATGGACCTAAGAAACAAGCGGTGTAGCTATCCTAATATCTTACAAAATAGACTTCAAACTGAAATCAAACAAAAGAGACAAAGAAGGACATTTCATATTAGTCACAGGAAAAATCCATCAAGAGGAAATATCAATATCTATGCCCCAAATACAAGGGCACCCTCTTATGTAAAAGAAACTTCTAAAGCTTAAATCAATCAAACAAACAAACAAAAAACCCACACACTAATATTTGGAGACTTCAACACTCCACTCTGACCACTGAATATGTCAGTCAGACAGAAACTTAACTGAGAAATAAGGGAACTAACAAATGTTCTGACTCAAATAGCCTTAACAGACATATATAGAATATTCCATCCAAACACAAAAGAATATACCCTCTTCCCAGCACCTCATGGAACCTTCTCAAAAATTGACCACATACTCAGTAACAAAACAAACTTAAACAAATACAAAAAATTTGGAATAGCCCCATATACCTTATCAGATCACCATGGTTCAAAACTAGGAGTCAACTGCAATACTAATTCCAGAAAGCACACAAACACATGGAAATTAAACCATGTTCATCTGAATCACTAATGGGTCAAGGAAAAAATAAAGGGAAAAATTAAATACTTCCTAAAATTCAATGAAAATGACCACATAATATACCCAAATGTATGAGACACAATGAAAGCAGTGTTAAGAGGAATGTTAATAGCACTAGATGCCTGCATAAAGAAGCTGTAAAAATCCCACACTAGTGAAATAACAGAACATTTGATAGAGGCAAACTCACCTAAGAGAACTAGACAACAGGAAATAATCAAAGTGAGAGCTGAAATCAACAAAATAGAAAAAAAGAAAACAATACAGAGAATCAATTAGACAAAGAGTTGGTTCTTGGAGAAAATCAACAAAATAGGCAAACCTTTATTCAAACTAACCAAAAAGCAGATAGAGACTATCCAAATTAACAAAATCAGAAATGAAAAGGGGAACATAACAACAGACATGGAGGAAATACAGAGAATCATCAGGTCATAGTTTGAAAACCTGTACTTCACAAAATTGGGCAGAATGAAGCTAGGTGGGGAAACTAAACTGAATGCTGGGAGAAAGTAGGCAGAGTCAGTGAGAAGCCTTGTAGCCCCATCAGGGACAGACCTTGCCAGTAAGACACAGCCATGTGGCAATGCACAGATTAATAAAAAAAAAAATGAGTTGATTTAAAATATAAGAGTTAGGCAGAAATACGCTTAATCTATTAGCCAAACAGTATTACAAATAATATAGTTTATGTGTGGTAGTTTCAGGTCTGGGCAGCCTGGAATGAACAAGTGGCCTCTGCCTACAAGTGGGACTGGAATTCTCAGTGAAAATCAGTGTATTTTGATAATATTAATGCTATCCCACTGCCAGACTTTCAGCAAAATGCTGAATTTCAGAAGTGACTCACATGTCTCAAAACCTACATGTCCAAGTTCACCATCAGGAATTTCTTTTATCCAGAGACCTTTTTCCTCCCCAAAGATGTGCACTGACTACAGTAGCTGGGAGCCTGCTGCTGCTTGCAGCCCAGCAGTTCTGAGGTCAGCCATCCAGTCACCACTCACTCCTGAGGCTGGTAGGCACTGCTGGCATCTGGTGGATAGGAAAGCCTCATGAGTCCCTAAATAACACACACTGTCATACTCCCACACACACTAAAACCAAAATACATTTTTAAAAATCAACTTAAGGAAGAAAGGGTTTATTTTCGTTGCAGGGAAGACAGTTCATGGGGGCGGGAATTTGTGGCAACGGGCAGGAGGTGGCTGAGCACGCTGTAGCTACAGGCAGGAAGTAGAGTGATTAGCTCCGTGTCTCCAGGACCCTAGCCCATGCAGCGTTATCACTACATTTATCATGGGTCTTCCCACCTCGATACACAGAATCGAGATACCCATTATAGACACACCCACAAATCTCTTCTATGTCGAGTATAAACCTATCAAATCAACACTCCCTTTCTGTTACACCATTAGGAAAGACTAATTTTGCTTTTGATCTCTTGATTGCCATTGGAAAGCCCTCTTCTCTTTCCTTTGAGACAGGGTCTCAAGGAGTCTAGACTGCCCTTTCTGTATATATTTAAGGATGACCTTGAACTCCTGATTCTCCTGCCTCTGCCTTTTGGTTACTGGAGTTACAGGTGTGCTACACCAAGCCTCGTTCATGTAGTGGAGGGGTATTTAACCCAGGGGCTTCATTCATGCTCTGCAAGTGTTCTGCCGCCTGAGCTACATCCAAGCCCTGAAAGGCCTCTTTCTGCTCTACAGTATGGTTTACATTCTTTCTTCCACTAGACAACAGCTATTCTGGGTATGAATCAAGCTGCCTTTGTCTAGGCTGAGTCGCTACTTCTTGTGTGACCCTTGTGGCCTCATGCAAAGAACAATGACGACAGTGAAACTATGTTACAGTTGAGAAATCATATCCCAGCTCTCCAGGTATGTAACTCTGTCTATATCTGTGCTTTACGAATGTCCCTTTTTGATATGTATTTCATTTCTCTAACCATAAATAGTACAGAACAGAATTAGCTGCAGTTATCCAGAAGATATAATTAAGCTTATATATTATTTTTTACAACCGATATGCAATGGTTTTCAATTTTATTCATAATTACTAACTTTTGGCTTTTAAAAAAATGTGTATTAAGTGGAAATATTGTTCCATTTTATAGCCTATTCTGATGTTAATAAAATAACACGATAAAATACCACCCACGCAGATGATACGCCTCACTCCATCACTTAGAAGTTTAATTAGCAAATTGAAGACTTAGTCTCACAGTTACACTTATATTTTCTGAGGTTTTAATTTAAGTAAAGCCCTTGGCCTAAATTACAGTAATTATAGCATGGTACTAAGTAAATAGAAGTGTGTCTGTCTTTCACAATTATGGCTTAATTTCATCTCCCACTTTCCCACTTGGCAACGAGAATTTGTTTATATTTTGATTTGGTTTATAAAAGGTTTGTTGTTTTTTGTTTTGTTTTGTTTTGTTTTTGGTGTGAGGGGAGCAGGGTCATATGTTCTAAAAACAGAAGTGTAAACGTGCAGATACTTCATGGATTTTGCCCTCAATAAACATTACTGTTTGCTGGTAGCATACACGATGACATAGCAATGCTTTCAGTCTCCAAGGAAGTGTCACCTTCCTCAACACCTTCAGAAAACATTCGTGGAGAAAGGGTTATTGGGTGGAGTCTGCTGTGTCTGCATTTGTCTGTAGTAGCAGGATAAAAATCAATTTCAGTGGCAGTTATTAAAAAAAACAGGCATTTCTGCAATGAAGGGGCATCCCTTTGATAAAGTGTTCCCTCAGTGCAGACACTTGGCCATTTCCAAGACCCTGAAACCTTTTGTCCAGCTCTGATGCTGCAAGTCCACCTGCCAGGCTCCTTTTGACCCCAGGCACCCTATGTCCTGTCTCACACAAGTGCTCCAACATTGCTTTGTGTGCCTCCTGCATCACTCAACACAGTAGCCCACTGTAGTGACAAGTTGGGTAACTGTCATCAAGTTCTTGCTCCTACAATTGGAGAAGCAGAGGGAGTAGTAAATGGATCCTGGCCTGAAAGTCAAGCTCATTTGGTAGAGGGTTTGCCTGCATGCATGAAGTCTTGATTTTGATCCCCAGTACTGTATAAACCAGGTGTCACGACACACCCCTATATTCCTAGGACCCTAGAGCTCATCCTGAGCTATGTACCAAATTTTAAGCCAGCCTAAACAAAGAAAGAGAGACAGAGACAGACAGACAGAGAGAGAGAGAGAGAGACAGAGAGACACAGAGAGAGAGCGACAGAAAGAGAGAGAGAGAGAGAGAGAGAGAGAGAGAGCATCTAGTACCTTTATCACTACTGCAGATAGTTTATCCCTGTGCTGTTTACTTTTCTCATTATTAAGACAAGATGTTTGACAGAAACAACTTAAGAAAGAGATATTCATTTGGCTCATGGTTTCAAAGAAACATCAGTTCATCGTGGTGGGCAGCCATGAGAGGACAGCCCTGGGATGGCAGGAGAGTATGGCAGAGGCTCATTCACATTGTGACCTGAGGCCAGGAAGGAGAAAATGGGGCCAGAAGTAAGCTACCCTGTAACCTCAAAGCCCCACCTTAATCACACACCTCAGCCAGTCAGAACTCAACTCCCAAAGAATTGCCCACAAATTCCCAACACAATACCACGATCTGTGGACCAAATACTCAAACTCATGAGTCTGGAATTCATAGGGCTTTTCACATCTCAATTATAAAAGTCCTCATCTTTTGCAAACTTTATCCCTCACTCTCTCCTACTTATTCTCTCTGTCTGCCAGCCCTGCCTTTCCCTTTACAGCCTAACTATTGGCCACTCAGCTTTTTATTAGAACAACCAGGTGCCTTAGGCAGGCAAGATGAAACAGATACAACATCTATTTCCATAATTAAACAAATGCAGCATAAACAAAAGTAACACATCTTTACATTGTGAGCAAAGGCAGCAGAAATAAATGTAACTCTTTTTTCTGGGTCCCCCCCGAGACAGGGTTTCTCTGTAGGTTTGGAACCTGTCCTAGAACTAGCTCTTGTAGACCAGGCTGGCCTCGAACTCACAAAGATGTGCCTGCCTCTGCCTCCTGAGTACTGGGATTAAAGGTGTGCACCACCTATGCCCAAATCTTTTACACAGTTAAAGTAATATTCCCTAGCATAAACAAATGTAACACATCTTTACCTAGTAAAAGTTAAAGTAATACTGCTACTAATTGTCAACCTGACAGAATTTGTAACCATTTAGGAGACAAACCTCCTGCATGCCTGGAATAGAGTTTTCTCCGATTAATTTAATGGAGGTGGGAAGTTCTTAGAGGCAGATAGCTCCATGATTTTAGAGACCTGGAACAGTAACGTTCTGGAATTAAGCCTTTGTTTGACTCCAGACCTTAAACACAGTGTTCTGGGATTAGAACTTGTTTCTGGACCTTCCCCAACCAGACCTTCAGATGAGGGTGCCACTGCTCACCTGGGATACCACTTACCTTACCGTAATAAACAGACAGTGCCATTCCATGGACTAGGGTTCTGAAGAGAATAAAAAGGAGAAAGTGAGTTGAGTACTGCCATTTATATCTCTCTGCTTCCTGGGTATGGGTGCAACATGACAAACCACTGCCTACTGCCATGTCTTCCCTGCCATGGTGGGCAAATATTGAATATTTTGTCCCAGCAACAAAATGTTAACCATAATAGCCTTATTATTAATTTATTATTATAATAAATTATTATTTATTTAATAAATTAAAACTTCAAACATTTTCAAGTTAAATTTCATATAGTTTTATGATTTCGTAAATAAAAGTTTTCTAATAAAAGATGTCCTTTTGCATTTATTATAATGTTAAAATGGAAAAAAGAGGGAATTGATCTAACCTTCTGAAACAATTTCAATCTTGTTTTAAATGACTAGAGATGCAGTTTCTCATAGAGCACGGCAGCCTGCCTCCTTCATACTGCCCGCCTGTCCCAGTTTTACGGGTGAGATAATCTCCAGTTTTACAGTTACACTGAATCACCAGTTTTACAGTTACACTGCTGAACTGAATGTGGCCGTTAGCAGCCTGTGTCTTCCTTTACCACTGAGTTTTCAGCTTGGAATTTGATTTTTCAAGCCTGTGTTTGTACTACACTGCTGACATAGGTTGTTCAGGGCTATTCCTCAGGTATGAGGGTCCTCAGCTGTCTCAGTTCTTTGTGGAAACCACAGATCAGAATATTTGAAGTAGAGACTGTCTCAGAAAAAGGGCTGTGTGGTCTGAAAAAGATGTAGGTATCCTTGTGTAGGAGCACAGAGATGACAGAATGCACAGGTGTCCGTGTCCTGTGCCTCTAGGAATACCCAGGCCATTTGTCATTGAAGGGAGCAGGGAGACTCTAGCTCTTATCACCTTCCCAAGAACAAATATTGGGAATTTATGCATGCAAGCATATGCACAGTCTTCTCCAGTACTAGTTAAAGTCCTTAGATGTGGAAGCCTCCATGACCTCAGAGAGACCAGCAAAAACTATGAGTCTGAAGTCAACACTGTGTCTGTTTGACTCCAGAGACAGTACTCTGGGATTAGAGCCTGTTTCTGGACCAAACACAATTGCACCAGACTTTCGGATGAGGGCGGTGCTGCACACCTGAGATACCACTAGGAAGCCGAGGCAAGAACAATGCATTCACAGTCATTCTAGGCAACTCAAAAGAAACCTTGACACAAAACAAAAACCAAAATGGGATGCTGTGGAATAATCCTTTGTACATTGTCAAGATTTGTGGCTGTGATTGGTTTAATAAAGAAGCTGAGTGGCAAATAGCTGAACAGGATAAAGTTTGGCGGAAAAGCCAAACTAAAAATCATGGGAAAAAGAAAGGTGGAGTCAGAGGAGTTGCAAGCAGAGACAGAGAGAACCAAGTTGGGCATGCCATATAGAGAAAAATTACTAAGTCATGTGACAAAACATAGATAAGAAATATGGATTAAAGGGTTAGCTAGTAATAAGCCTGAGCTATTGATGAGCATTTATAATTAATATTAAGACTCGGAGTGGTTATTTGAGAGTGATTGCCAACACAGGAAAACACCACCAACAATGGGGTAGGGTTGTAGTTCAGTGGTAGAGGTGAGGCTCTGGGCTTGAGTTCAAGGAAAGAAGATAGCAAGGAAGACAGAAAGAGAGGAAGAGCAGATATCTCCATGCCTTCTGGGTGACTTTCTGCCAACACCCTGCATTAGTTGTTACCATATTCTTTTGTATTTCTAAAGTTTAATATTATATGTAATATTTTTGTAACATTTTGTTGCTGGGACAAAATACCCAATAAAGCAATTTAAGGAAGCATGGGGACTGAACTTGGGTTATCAGACTTGGCAGCAAACACCTTTACCTAGGAAACCATCTTGTAGCCCAGTAATTCCCAGTCTCCTCCCCTCTTCAGAAAGAAGCATGGCCCTGGCTTCAAAAACCAGAAAATGTCTACAGTGGCATGGGCAAACCCTACAGAGTAACTTCCTATTTGTCCCTCCAGATAATTTTCAGAACTGCTATAATCCACCATCCCTGACTCTTTACACTCCCCTTTAATAGGTTCCTTCTTAATTATTTATTATTATCCTCATTAATGTTTATTGAATTGTATAAAATATGGAGGAAGACTAGCACCCCCAACCATACACAATTTTGGCTTTTGATCCAAACATTTATATTCTAAACACAATGTTATTGGGTAGGCTAATTCTGTATTAAGAAGTGGGGCATTTGCAGGAAATGTCAGATGCTAATTTTGTGATCATCAGAAGTAGTAATTTACCCCACACAAAGACTGAGATTTGGCAAGCAAGACTCTGTCCATCTACCCACATGTGAGGAGGAAGGCAGGCCCAGTATTGTGACCCTCCTTCACAGAAACTGTTAGGCAGTGATCTTCCCACTCCCGTGTGTGTGTGTGTGTGTGTGTGTGTGTGAGAGAGAGAGAGAGAGAGAGACAGAGACAGAGAGAGAGAGAGACAGAGAGAGAGAGAGAGAGAGAGAGAATGTGTGTATGTATGCAGACGTGTGTAGAAGTCAGAGGACAACCTCGGGTGTCAGACTTCACATCCACCTTGTCTGAGACAGGGTCTCTTGTTCATCACTGTAAACCCCAAGTCAACTGGACCAAGAACTTCCAAGAGGATGTTTTTAGCCCTTAATCAAGTGCAGGGACAAGAAGTAGTGAGGTTGGTGGGTACAGGTGGCCATCTGGATAGTCAGAGCTGAAACATTGTCAGACATCTCTTTTTGCCATTACCTACAGCAATAGCCACATCCAGGCCCCGCCTCTTGTGCCTTATGATTTCTAAGTGTCACAAGAAGAGTGATGTAATCAGTCTAGTCACTCTTTCAAATTCTTCAGCACAGGAAGACAAACAATACTTGATTGCTTCAAAACCTTCTGCCATGTAATATTTCTCCTTCAAGATCTTTCTACAGCCATTTGTGACAATTTAGTGTTAATCATCAACATGACAGGATGAAGAGTCACCTGGGAGATGGGTCTCTGGGCATCCTTGTGGGAGATTCGCCTGATTATGACAAGCATGTGAAGACCCACCTTATTCATGAGTGGAAACATTCCTGAGGCAGGAGATCTCAGCTATGTAAACAGAGGAGTCTGAGAATTCCCGCATGCATTCTTCTTCCTGTTTCCTGGCTGTAGATGTGATGTGACCGCCAGCTCCAAGCTCCTGCTGCCTTCACTTCCCTGCTATGATGGGCTGTACCATGAACTGTGAGGTAAAATAAAGTCCTTGTTGCTTTTGTCAAAGGATTTACCACAGCAGGAAGAGAAACTAAACCGCCACTCCTGCAGCACTTCCTATTGATGATAAGCCCAATTGCATGTGACATGGTATGGAAGACTACAACACAAACAAATAAGTACTGGGCAAATATTTTTGCTAACAGAACTCAGCCATCTAAACATGGCTTTTTCAAAAGCAGGAGCAAGCCACCCTCTTGGGGTGGCATCACAGATTACAGCTGGAAGGGGCTGTGTGATTACTGTGCAGAATGCTGGGAGGAGGTGTCCAAGAAGCAGGTGTGGTGTTGATCTAAATGAACTGCAGAGCAGAAGGGATTTTCACAAAGTCCTTTTCCACAGCCTTATAGCTGGTAAGTAGCAGAACAGAGATGTGAATACAGACCTTTTTAGAAGGGATCAATATAATGGATAATCTTGATTATCACCTCAAAATATTTAAAGATTTCATTGTGTGTGTGTGTGTGTATTTGTGTATGTGTGTTGCACATTGACTGTGTGTTGCTATATAGCCCAAGCTAGCCTAAAGCTCTCTGTCTTGGCTTCATTTCCTGGGTACTAGGATTACAGGTGTGTGGCACAACGTCCAGCATGATATATAGTCTTTTACAAACCCATTTGCTTTCTGTTGATGGAATAATCACCATGCTCAAAAGCAACGTGAGGAAGGAAATGGCTTATTTGGCTTATATCCATATCAAGGAAATTCATATCAGGGAAATCAAGTCAGAAACTACACAGAGACCATAGAAACATGTTGTTTAATGACCTGCTACCCCTAGCTTTCCCAGCTACACTTTTTGTATAGCCAAGGCCCATCTGCCTAGGAGAGTCACCACCCACAGTGAGCTGGTGCCCTCCTGAATCAAGTAACAATTAAAAGAATTCCTGCATATATGCCTCTAGGCCTATTTAATGGAGGAATTTCTCACTTGATGTTTCCTCTTCCCAGGTGACTCTTGTTTTTAATAACCTCACAAAACTAGCCTTCATGCCGTAACATAAAACTAAATGAGTTGGAGAGTGGATGGAACTCAATGGCACAGTACTTGCCACGCATGCGTCAGGTCCCAGATTCAGTACCCACTGCCACCCAAAAGGGTGAGGGATTGAACAAACAGTGATAGGAAGTCCTTAGATGCTGATTCAGTAAAACATCCTCACAAAGGTGAGTGGATAAAGAAACGAAGACCTGGAATGCCCCAGCTCACCGGTGAGTTCCACAACTCCTCAACAGATCTTCTGGGAGTGTTCACATTCAGCCTGTAGAGAAAGCATCAAGCCTGGAGCTAAGTCCTCTGATCACTGGTAACTTACAGTTGTCCAGTGTTTTCAATACAACTCTACTTAAGGTGATCCCGAAGGCATCACACTACCACTGAAATGCACAGCCAGTTTCAACTTGCCTTTCCCGGGGCAACATCTGCAGCTTGTTAGGGACAGGGTACTTCAATACTAGAAAACATGTTAAAATTGCAGGACAAAAGCAACAGAGCAACCTCCACAGAGCTGACTTAACTTGGTTTGGCCTTCAATCTTAACCAGCAGAACACAGACAATCTGACAAAGGCAGTTTTTTAAAGGCTATGTAATTTCCAGTGAGTCGCTAGCCCATTGCTGGAAATAATTCAGAAGTCAAGCTCTTTCCAGTCTGCTCCTCAACTAATTCAGAAGCCCTGTTTGCTGTACCAACTGCAGTGATAAAAAGAAAGACAACTGGTTGCTTCACATCTGACCTAGAATTCCATTATTATAAACCAGTTTTCCAACTGAAAAAGAAATCATTCAATTTCTCAGCGTATTGATGAAGTAAGGAATTTTGCTGCTCCATAAAAATATTGCATATGTCAATTGGATTAAAAGAGAGTTGGAGATTTCTCCCTGTGGCACCAGGCACAGTATATAAGACAACAGATTCTCTATTTTATTTTGCTGTCACTAAGATGGTGTGTTGTGATCCAAGGGCCAAATGTCATTAATTAGCCTGTAAGAACAGACCCACAATATTGGCAAGTGTCTCTGAGAGCAAAGGCCTTTAAAAATAATGTCACACTTTGCATAGCAAAAGATTAGTGAAATTTAGAGGATTTCTGAAAGTGGCTACTTATGTAGAATTAGCAATTTTTGGCTTTTACTGTATCTTACGCTTCCAATACAAAATTCTCCCTTCATATTCAGAGGGCTTGGTTTTGTTGTTTTGTTTTATTTTGTTGTTTATTTTGAGTCTATGTGTGTCCATGTATGCTGTGGTATGTGGAGGTGAGGCACACACATGCCACAGCACATGTGGAGATCAGAGGACCACCTCTGGTGTCAGTCCCCAGATTCCACAGGGCCTCTTTTTCTCCATTCTGTGACCAGGCTAGCTTCCCACCAGCTCCCAGGGAGTCTCCTGTCTCCACTTCCATCTCATTGTTGAAGCTCTGACATCACACACACACACACACACACACACACACACGTGCTGCTCTGTCGGTCTTTGCATGGGTTCTGAACAGGTCCACAGCCCTTTACCCACAGAACATTATCACAGCCCAGGTAAGTATTTGTTGAAGTGACATAGTGGCTACTTTAATTAATAAATAGAATACATGGTGTAGTGCATGAACTTATTGAGGATGACCCTCCCATTCTGAATCAGCTGACATTTGACCTCAGGAGAGGATAACACACCAGGATGGAGGCTAAGATGCATCATTTCCCAAAGCTGCAACCTGTCCTTTTCACTAGAGCACTCTGTCTGACGAGACCACTAGAGAATGGGTTGCAAATATCAGTATCAATTTCTTCCAGTTAATTCTATTTGTAAGTGTGCTTCATCTGGAAGATGGCCAGCTAATAAAGAAATGATGACACTTTGAACCCATGTCTGTTTAAGAGCAGTAACAGTGTGGCTACCTTTTCCCCCACATAACAAGTGATCTTTGAGAGAATAACCCACATACGGAAAATCAGAATTTCCTTTCAGAAAGGCTCCAGGTTGGATTTCTGTCTGGTCTAGAGCTTGAGTTATCGATGCTGACCATGCAGGCAGAGCACTATACCATTCATTTCCATCGTTTCCTGGCTACATATTAGCCTCACCTTCCCAAAATATCTGGATCCGAGGACCCAATTCAGGCCCAAAGCACAATCTAAATAGATTCCCCCAAACAAGAGGAATAAAAGCCAGAGAGCCAGACTGTCTTGAGTGTTTTGTGGAAATGTTTATGCTTTCCAGGGGAAGACATACATAGAATATGTTAAGGAAAATGAAAAAGTTGATTAGTGCCAGTGTAGATGGGGTGGGCATATTGGCAGGAGGGCTCAATTAAGAATGCAACAGTCTGATCCAAGCCCCTAACTCACTAGCTATAGGAGGTTAGGCAAATTACAAACCATCCCTTCCTAAGGCTCAATTTTCTCATCTGTGAAATGATGGAATTGGCCTGCTCCCAACGGTCCCATTCAACTCTAAAGGGTTGAGGCCGTGGCTCTATAAAACATAGGATAACTAAAATACGAGAAGGAGACAGATGGTATATTGGACTCAAGAGCTCTGCCCCGATGAGCTCTGACTACTTCCTGAGAGTAATGAGTCAAGAAATGGAAAACAGAAAAGTGATTTGTTTAGAAAGATGGAAGTCTATTAACAACAAACAAATGTGAGAAGAACAGAAAAGGAACTCAAGCAGGTTGGACAGTAACAGGGTCCACTTCCAAAGTCCAGGAAGTAAATGCCCACAGAGACAGGGATGTGTGAGAAGAGCAAGGCAATTTGTTAAACACAAGTGAAAATATTAGTGTGAATAGAAAAAGAAAGTGAAACCCAGTACAAACTTGAGCCGTCACATAGCTATACATCCACATTCTTTAAAAGACAAACTGTATGGCTTGTGGTAAAAGCATTTTTTAGAAAAGCAAAATTCTTTGTCAGCGCCGGTGATCTGAGCATGCTCTGAAGTTCTGGCATTCTAGGTACGTGGTGCTGAAGGAATCCCTGTTAAACTATGCTAGGAAGAGTCTCCACGGAAGTGTGAAAAAGAAGAGACGGGAAGGCCTGGGCAAGAAAACACTGTGTTCTCAGTGCTCCTAACCTGATGTGTCCACAGATTGTGTAGAAACAATAAATAACTCAACAGTTCAAGGTACTTGCTGCCAAGACTCAACACCTGTACTTGGGCTCCAGGACCCACAACTTAGAAAAAGGTCCTTTGACCCCCATGGAAGCACCCTGACAAGCACATACTAAACACACAGACACAACATAAATAAATAAATGTAAAAATATAAAATAAATAAGGTAGATAACAATAAAAAAGACACCCAATGTCAACCTCAACGTGAAACATGATCAAAGTTCATTAGCACATGTCCATGCAGGCACACATATACAACATACACATAACACACATACTCACAAAAAGAAACACCAAAATTTAAGAATCAGTAAAGTACTGCTGATCTCTGTGACATGAACAGACAGCTCCAGGGTTTGAACCTACAGCCCAAGGACTCATAATGGCACCCATAGTCATAGGGAAATAGGCAGAGACACTGGTAGCAGCACATTGTTCTAACTTTAAGTTCTCCTGACCAAGAAGCCATAGGATCTGAGCATCTAAACAAAGGAACAGTATTTGGTGTCTTCACTAAAGATGCCATGAGGTAATATTCAATCACATTTTAAAACCACTAGATGAGCTGGGTTCAGTAGCACATGACTGTAACACTAACATTCAGAATTCTGAGGCAGGAGGATTGCAAGTTTGAAATGGGACTGAAATACATAGTGATTCCTTGTCTCAAAAGAAAAGAAAAACAGAGAAGAAACATCATGAAACCAGAAATTTTAAAATAATCTATATAATACTATTGTGGTAAATACATGTTAATACATGCTTGTCAAAATCCACAAAGCAAGGGTAAAACCCTAATGTGAACCATGGACTTTAGTTTAGTTTAGTTTAGTTTAGTTTACCTAGTTTAGTTTAGTTTAGTTTTGCCCCAGGGTCTTCTTGAAAACACTTTTACCCCATGCTCTGATGCATGATGTGGACTTTGAAGCTATTCTCTTTATATATATCAGTCGGCCTCTAGGAGGTAACAAGAAAGATTTGCGGGGGAACACAACAAGAGTTATCTTTACAGATACAAAAGAGGCATTCATGAGAAAAAATAAAGGAGTAAAGTGCCCCCCTTTTGGTTACTTCTCACCACCAGTACTAGTGACTAAACTCAGAGCTTCTCTTGTGTCTCTTGTGCAAGTGTTCTACTGAGTTATACCCCCAATCTAAAGAAGACAGTGTAAAGCCAACGCTAATACTAAGTATGTTTTCAGCCTGTATTAGCTCTCTTGCTGCATAGAATCCTGACAAAAGCAACTTGAGAGAGAAAGGGTTTGCTTTGGCTCAGAGCTTGAGGTCCAAGTCCATCATGGACAAAAAGTTACCTCAGCCAGAGCATAGGGCAGGGTCACGCTGTGTTTATGGTCAGGAAGCGTAAAGTGATAGATGCTGGTGTTCAGCTTGTGTTCCACTTTTCATGCAGTATGAGCACCCTCCCATGGGATAGTGCTGCCCACATTTAAGAAGAATCTTCCCACCTCAACTAATCCAAACTAGAAAATTCCTCACAGACATGTCCAAGAGTTTGTCTTATAAGTGATTCTAGATTCTGTCAAGTGGACAATCAGTATTAAATTCTATAAGTCCACACTTTGTCAACTTAACACCACAAAACACCTCTACCTCTTGCCACCACAAGCTCATGGCCATCTCATATTGCAAAATGTGTTCAGTCCAACTTCAAATGTCCCTGTACTCTTGAAGAGTTTCAATACTGTTTAGAAGTTTCTTCTGAGACTCAACATAAACTCAGGATATGCCTGAGTTAAAATGTTTCAGCATATCCTGGCACAGAATCAAGATGCCCATTCCAAAGTGTAGGAATTGGAGAAAGCAAGGAAAGATCAGGACAAAGCAAGGTATAAAAGAACCCAGTAGGCAAAACACCAAATCCTGTAGCTCCAAGTGTGGTATCTGGGGCTTGTGACAGAATCATATGGTCTTCAAAGGATATGTGTAGTCTAACTTCCCAAGCTCTGCTACCTGCAGCACACACACACAGCCTCTCTCTTTGCCTAGAGTTTTCCTCAATGGGCATCCAATATCCCATGATTCTGACATCTCATACATTCTGAGATTTGCACCTTAGGCTTTAGCTCCTTGCAGAGATTCCAATCATGCCACACAATTGCCTGACCTCAATATCCATCCAGAAGGGTGGTGCAAGATCCGTGGCCCCCCTCAATTTTGTTTCTTTCATACCTGCAGAACCAGTACTAAGGAAACAAGGTTGCCAAGTTCTACCAACAGCTTGGGATGGAGCCTGTTGCCCTTAGACCACAGCTCCATCACTGACCTTTGTCTGCTGACCCAGGAAAACACTTCCCTGTGTGGCTGCTAGTTAGCAGAGAGCTCCTTTTTCAGTCATCTTAATTTAGGCTCTCTCCTTCCATGTATATCTGCAGTTTCACAAGGTGGAGTCTTCATGGTGAACTCTTGTGACATAACACTCTACATACAGCTCTGGACAGGTCTCTTGAGAGTCACACAGCAGATTTGATTCTCTAACTTCTGGAACTTCAGGGAATCAGCCATTTATCTTGGCCAGCATTTAATTAATCATTAAACAATTAGTGGACTTTAAGACCTGCAGAAACATGGGCAAAACAACCTCAAAGCCTACTCCTAAGAAGCTCAAAATTCACTTTGGTACAAGGAGTTTTTATTGAATTAGTCAATTGCCTGGATCTATGCGAATCTTTATAACCATGATATTTATTTTTTGTTAGGGTATTTTTGATTATTTGTTTTGGGGGGGATTTTTTTAATTTTATCAAGTGTGAAAGTAAGACAGAGAAAAGTAACTGTCCAGTGACACAAAATAAGACAAATGCAGAGCCAAGATTCAGAAGAAAGTCACATAATTCTGGAACCTCTCTTGGCTTCTTTGCCACAAAGACACAAGTGCATCATAAGTCCCAGCTTGTGTCACAAACACATGCTGTAGCAGGTGAGGGAAGTACTCCCTGAGGAACCAACAGGCAGAGGAGCCAGAAGCAAGTTGGCACAGAAGAGTGAAAACCAAGAGGTCTCAGGTAAGAATCAAATCACCCCATCTTCTTTCTTCTGTTGTCAAAGCTGTTGTAATGTTAGTATGTGCATAGGTTTCAACAGCCTCAAGGAAAGGTCACGGTACCACTATCACCTGAGTTTTCTAAATAGCTCTATAGACATAGCAAAAATTGTTTCAGCAATGCTACAGAAGTTCAAAATCAGACCATATCTTTATCCAGGCTTAGTGCAGACACTCCTGCCAATTCTCATGGATGATGCTGGTGATGTTCTTTCCTCTGGGAAAGAAAGCACAGCCAAGGAAATGAGTTTTGAGTTGCTTGTTTGGGTGATGTAGTAAAGGCCCAGATTCTCCCACAAAGGAGCCTTCCTCTGGCTGTTAGCAGGGCATTTCCTGAGGGGGCAGACTGGCATGAAGATGTTGGTCCTGGGACAGTTCCAGGAGTCACAGTGGAGCCTTTCTTGGCATAGGGGAGCACAGAGAACAGGCAAAGTGGTTGGCTTGAACCATCACTTGTGGTGGAACAGTGCCCAGCTGGCTATGGCATCAGAGGTGCAGATATGTGTACAAGTGAGGGCCCTTTCTTGTGCCTGACAGCCTCCTGCTGGCAATGGCATGGGATGTTGAATATTCCTTTACAGTGTTTGAATATACCACTGTGATTGGTTTAATAAAGAAGCAGGACAGGGAGGACAGGGAGGACAGGGGGACAGGGAGAAATAGGAAGGACAGAGAGGACAGGAAGGACAGGGAGAAATAGGAAGGACAGAAGAGAACTCTGGGAAGAAGAAGGGTGGAGTCTGGGAGTCATGAGCATACACAGAGAGAAGCAAGATGGGCCTGCCACACTGAGAAAAGGTACCGAACCATGTGGCACAGTGTAGATAAGAAATATGAATTAATTTAAAATGTAAAAGTTAGCTAGTAACAAGGCTAAGCTTTTGGGTCAAGCGTCTATAATTAGTGATGTCTCTGAGTGTCTATTAGTAAGTTGCTGGCAGAAATAGAGCTGACCATAGTCCCCCCAAAAAAAAAAAAAAAAAAAAAAATCCTACCTACAAATAGCACCCAAATGTCTGCCAACTAAGAGACACATAAAACCTGATAAAGTCTTTTAAAAGGGGTGGGGAGGTTCCAAACACACAAAATCAGAGTCAAACTTGGCTTCTTGGTAACCACCTTTTCTCGAATAGGCCCTATCTGTGGGGGCAAGCAGAGGCACAACTTCTTTAAGAGATGGCTCTCTGGCTCATGCCAATAGCAAAAACGGGTCTGGTTCTTTTAAGAGGCTCTGCTACTGAACATTTAAGTGAGTTTTATTACTTATTGTGGCAGTGTGTGTACTGTTAACTGTAGTGTGAAGTGTTTGAATACATAAAGGCCTTCCTGGAAGCCTTACTGGCAAGGTAGTAATCTCATGTCTCCTCATTTTGAATCACTTCCTATTGTGCAATCAGTTTTAAAAGTTCTAGGAGTGAGAGAAGAAGGTGGCCCAGACAAGTCAGTGTCACTGTGCCAGTCAGGAAAGGGGCTCCGAATACACTTGTCAAAGAATAAGGTAGTGGCTCTAAATTGGTTAGGGCCATCCAGGTTTCCACGAGAGAAGGCTTGTGGGGACAGGCACAAGCACCTATGAACACCATGTCTCACAAGGGAACTTTTAGAACAGATTCTGACGTCTTAATTTTTTAATATCTTCTACTTAATTTTTGACAGTTTCATACATTATATGATGTATCTTGGTCATAGCCATGACCAATTTCCCTCAGTCACCCCCAACTCTCACCCAACATTTCATTTTCCCGCCTTCATAGCTCTCCTTTTCTTCTTTCTCTATGATTGACTAAGCCTGATTTGTGCTGGAATATTGAGCTATCTTGTTGGCTTGGCCCTGCTTAGACCTTGTGCCAGAATCCCTAGCTGCAGTGACTTTGTGGATGCAATAGTCAGGCCGTGTCCAAATGACAGTATTTCATAGTTCTCCTCCCTGTCCTCCCTGTCCTCCCTGCCCTCCCTGTCCTCCCTGTCCTCTCTGTCCTTCCTATTTCTCCCTGTCCTCCCTGCCCTCCATGTTTTCCCTGCCCTCCCTGTCCTCCCTGCCCTCCCTGTCCTCCCTGTCCTCCTTGTCCTCCCTGCCCTCCCTGTCCTCCCTGTCCTCTCTGTCCTTCCTATTTCTCCCTGTCCTCCCTGCCCTACCTGTCCTCCCTGTCCTCTCTGTCCTCCCTGCCCTCCCTGTCCTCCCTGTCCTCTCTGTCCTCCCTGTCCTCTCTGTCCTTCCTATTTCTCCCTGTCCTCCCTGTCCTCCCTGTCCTCCCTGTCCTCCCTGTCCTCCCTGTCCTCCCTGCCCTCCCTGTCCTCCCTGTCCTCTCTGTCCTCCCTGTCCTCCCTGTCCTTCCGATCCTCCCTGTTTTCCCTGCCCTTCCTATTTCTCCCTGTCCCCCTGTCCTCCCTGTCCTCCTTGCCCTCCCTGTTTCCCCTGCCCTCCCTGTCCTCCCTGCCCTCCCTGTCCTCCCTGTCCTCCACTTTCCCACACTTGGCAGTGCTCCCTGAGCCTTGGGTGGAGGTGATAGAAATGTCTCATTTAGAGCTGAGCACCCTTCACTCAATCTCAGCACTGTGACCAGTTAGAAGTCTCTTCTTTAACTGCTGCCCACTGCAGAGAGATGCTCATCCAGCCAGTGTGGAGGTAGTGCTAGTCTATGAGGACAGATATAAATATTCAGAAGGCATTTTGATAACATGTCTGTTTAGCAAAACAGAATGGAATTAACCATACTGTTATTTAATAATGAGATGGTAATTGTTTTACTTCCCAAAGATAAACAAGAAACTGGCTATTGGGCCCATGGAGCTAGTGTTGACCTTTTCCTCCACTTGACCTCTAGAGTCACTCTACTTCCTTCTCAACCATTTTAAAAGTTTAAGCAAGCATGGTGTCTTAGTTAAAGTTACTATGCTGTAATAAAACACCATGATCAAAGCCTTGAGGAGGAAAGGGTCTATTTGGCTTACACTTCCACAGCACTGTTTAGTATGGAAGGAAGTCAGCACAGGAACTCAAGCAGGGCAGGAACCTGAAAGCAGAAGCAAGGGCCATGGAGGGGTGCTGCTTACTGGCTTGCTCCATATGACTTAGCCTAATTTCTTCTAGAACCCAGGATCACAAGCCCAGGGATGACAGGACCCACAATGGGCTGGGCCTTCCTCCATCAATCACTACTTAAAAATATGACTTCCGACTTTTGTACAAGCCAGTCTTAATAGAGGTTAGTTGAGGCTCCTGCCTCTCAGATAACTCTAACTTGTCTCAAGTGGACATAAAACTACCCAGTATACATCATGTATTAGTTTAGATTTTTTTTAGAAGTGTATTCATTTTATTATGCATTTTTCTTTAACAATGAACTTATGGGGGGGGTGAAAGATTTTGCAAAGCTGAGCCTACTTCCTATCTTTTGGGCACAAGTAGCAAGATAAATAGCATTAGTAACACAGCTGCCCTTCTGCAGTAAGGTCACAAATATGCTACAAGTAAATGTCAAAATAGTAATTTCTTTGGACATCTTTTTAAATTATACTTGAAAGGATTTAAGGGGGAAAGGATAATAATCACCTGCTGAGATAGTTCTTCTTTGAAAGCTGAGGTAAAATCAAGGACAGCTGAAAACAATAAGAACAATAGACATCAGGCACATCTTTGACAAAACACAACAAACCAGAGACGTGACAATGTAAAATCTTAATTGTGCCATAGCTCAGTAAATAACCCTTTTTCTTTTGGGTTCCTGATCACATGGAAAAATACATGACCTCAATCTGTAAAGCCCTAAAATAGAAACATAGTATGGCTGGAGAGGGCCGACTATGGGCTGAAAGTAAACAAAGGCAGTTGCCCGACATGTTGTATCTTCCTAAATTCTGTCACCATTTGAGTAGATTACATTGTTTCTTCTCTTTGTTCCAGGATGGAGGGCTAGTGTTCTCCCTCCACTCATGCCCCTCCTCTCCCCCCACTGTGTAAATGTGCTTGTATTGATGCACACATGTGATTGTATTGATGTACACATATGTTTGTATTGATGCACACATGTGCTTGTATTGATGTACACATGTGCTTATATGAATGTACACATTTGTTTGCACGCGAAGACAAGAGTTCAATGCCAGATGTCTTTCCTCAACTGCTCACCAACCTGTTTTTGGAAAAGGGCTCTCTGAAAAGCTTGAAACTCACCAAGAAGTAGACTGGCCAAGAAGCGCCAGGGATATGCCTGCCTCTGCCTCCCCAGTATTAGAATTGCAAGCCCAGGCCAGTGCGACTAGCGTTTTTATGTTACTTCTGGGAGATCTATCTCAGGGCATCGGGGTTGCAAAGGGAACACTTTACCAACTATGCTATCTCCACAAGTCTTTTTTTTTTTCTTTTGCAATACTGGGTCACATGTAGTATCCTGTGCTGGCCTCAAACTTATTATGTAGCAGATGACCTTCAGCTTCTGATCCTCCACTCTCCACCTTCCAAGAACTAAAATTACAGCAGTATGCAGTCATGTGTGGTTCATGAGGTGGTAGAATCCAACTCAATATTTTGAGAATGATAGGCAAACACTTTATCAATTGAGCCACAGTTTCAACCCCAACTTTCCCTTCTTGCAAACTGTTTGTGGTCTAAGACTGGGAGGTATACATGGACTTGAAACTGATTTTCTTTTCCTCTATGGGATTTATGGTAATTTCAATAAAATGTCACCCATGGTCTCGGGAATTTGAATAATTGGTCCCCTATGGATGGTGCTGTTTGGGTAGACTGGAAGGTGTGACCTTGCTAAAAAGGAAGTGTGCCTCCGGAGGTGATTCTGGAGGTGGACTTTGAGGTTTCAAAAGCTTCCTATCATTCCCAGTTCACTCACTCTGTTTTGTGCTTGTAGTTCAAGATATATCAGCTGTTCTCCCTCCAGGATGGCTTCTCATCCCTCTGGACCATTATCCCAAATTAACCCTCCTTCTCTAAATTGCCTTGGTCATTATGCTTTATCATAGCAGTAGAAAGCTGACTAGTGCACAGCTTGTCTGGGTTTTGCTGGGTAGACTGAGAATCGGGGCCCAGTGAATGCTCTAGAAATATGCATCCTCTGCAGTCATTGCTAGTCTAAGGAGCCCCGGAGGATGAAGGAAGAGACCCTTGAGATCATAAACCAAAATGTATACTGAAAATTTCATTGCAAAATTGGATTACTTATAGTTGTAATTGCCTACATTTGTTAAATTTTTAATAATTTAAAGACAAACATAATTTCATATAAAGTCTTCAGTCCTATAAATGAATTTTGGAGGGGAAAATGACCCAGAAACCCATTAAGAAGGAGGACATTGAGGGGCCATGGAAATGACATGGGGATGAAGTTAACATTGCAACTCCATTAAAGTGCAAATTGATTGCCCTGTACCTTAATGCAGGGAAGCATCACAGGGTGATCCCACGGAATGGGTGCCTTTGGATCCAGGAGCCAAGGCTATTCAGATTTTGAGCAAATGGCATCTTTCACTCAACATTCCAGTCTCCCCACCACGGGAATATCTTCACCAGGGCATCCTTCCTCTGAAAGTTAATGGAAACAAAGAGAACAGAACATCTACACCCTCACTTTTCTCTCTGGAGAACAGATAAAATTTGTTTGCTCCAAGTGGAGCAGCACCCGAATGAAGTATAGTCATGATCAGAAAAGAACTAGCAGTTTCCAGATATTCACATACCAGAGACAAAGACTAAGAAAGTCGGAGGAGCTTGTAGCCAAGTTGGCACTGTGTAAGTAATTCTTCCACCTATGTGTGCTTATGAAGATGATGCTGACCAAAGGGGAGGGGAAAATGCAAAGACAGTGTTTAACCAAAATGACTCAAAGGTAGATGTGTGTGCGTACGTGTGTATGTTAGTGTGCACATGCGTGCATGTGTATGTGTGTGTGTGTGTGTGCATACATTCAGACCTGTGTATATATGTTCCTGGTAGGAAAGGTACCCATGCTTGTGTATATGTGTAAGGTGTGTGTGTGTGTGTGTGTGTGTGCATACATTCAGACCTGTGTATATATGTTCCTGGTAGGAAAAGTACACATGTTTGACTATTATATGCATACATCTAGAGGGCAGATTGACAATAGGTAGGTGTTCTCATCAGTCCACCTTAACTTTTAAGACAATGACTCATCAATTAAGTAGATTGATGGACCAGCAACCTTAGGTATCCTCCTGTCTCTACTTCCTCATCACTGAGATTACAAATGTATTCTGCCACACCTTGGTTTTACATATGTGATGGGTATTTGTACTCAGATCCTCATGTTTGTATAAGAAGCATCCTACTCACTGAGCCAACTCCTCAGCCCAATGATCTTGGT